>CAUOFW020001558.1:0-600000 GCA_963454935.2 Ilex paraguariensis
TGGGTTCATAACAACTTGAACCATGGTTGAATTGCTGAAACAATCTTGCACCCTCCATAAGCCACAAACGTAGTCAGAAGCTACCTGTAAGCAGTTTGTGAAGCAGTGGAGCTGGCAATACACCAAGTCCCTCCCGAAGATACAGGGGTGGTTGTGGTCGGAGTTGGTGGTACCAATGGTTGTTGGCGATGGTGGGATTGGCGGGTTTACTATTGGAGTTGTCGTAGTTGGTGGAGTTGTGGCTGGAGTTGTTGGATTGACGATGGGAATGGTTCCTGGATCGCCATCTAGTTTGGGTGGTAAAACTTGAAGGTGAGAACATCATTCTGTCTACTTGATTGTCCAGCCTTTCATTTTGCAGGATTGCTTCAGGAGTTGGTTTCTCTGGGAGGCTTGAACCTGAAGAAGTAAGAGTTACTTTAGTTTGTTCTTTCCTTCCCTCTTCCTTTTAAGAATGACAAAGTTTTCATTGCATAAAAAATCATGTCAAAACCAGTATGTCCATAAATGGTGCCTTGTCTAAACGATTCTACTCCTACACATATTCCCATGCCTATAGCGGGATCTTAGAAGAAGTAAGTGGTAAGCAGTCCTAATTCCATTTAAGAAAGTCTACATCAAATGTCTCAAAAGAGTGACTTGGGTTTCCGTTTAAAATCAAGTAGCTGAAAAAATAAGATGATAGAAGGAGACTTGAACACGATATTGAGAAGTAGTTACGTACCCTCAAACCTTAATCCTCTGCAGTATTAGATTCTCTCAATTCTACAATTGAGAGAATCTAATACTAGAGACGATCTGGGTAGCCCCAAAAATGTGAAAGAAAACTATGACACAAAAAAAAAAAAAAAAACTAATAACATGAGTTTGAATGATATGAATAGATTGTTAGATGAATCCAAGAAAGCAAGCAACTTTGCACTTGCAATGGTTTGAATGATTTCGTCCTTGAATATTGCTTTCTATCGGGTTCAAGTGTACAGTTTTATTGAGAGAATTTGGCCAAGTAACTGGTTATGACGCGAATTGATCAAGTTTAAATCCATACACACTACCATCATGTCAATTTCAAGAAAGGTAATGGGTCGTGATAAGAATCTTTAGTCCTAAATTTCATACGAATCATTATGCAGGCTTCATCTTTTTTGTGTCAATTTCAAGAAAGGTAATGGGTCGTGATAAGAATCTTTAGTCCTAAATTTCATACGAACCATTATGCAAGCTTCATCTTTTTTAAGATTATCGAGTTCGATAATCAGCGAGTATTATGCTTATAAACAAGAAGAAAATAATGCAAAGAAGGAAACAATCCAAACAGAAACAGTTAAATCTACCTGAAATGAAGGAAAAACAGTAGAGAAAGAAGATGCAACAATGAAGAACTCTAGCACCCATCTCTTCTATCTGGCTTTCACAATGTGGTTTTCAATCCTCTTCTTCTTTGAGGACAATGATCAAACACTTGAGATATGCTCAAACAACTGAAGGACTAATGTGGTTCTTGTAACGAAGAAGTTATCTAGCAAGGCTTCATTTGGTATATATAAAAAGTGTGAAGAATCAAAGGTTTCTTGGGTGGAAGAGAGAAGGAAAGAGAAGTTAAGATGAAGGAAGAATACAAGAATACTTGAGGAAGGAGACATTGGGTTGGTGGAGACTGCAAGCAAGAGGAGGTGCCAAAATAGGCAAAAAAAGCTATGAAGAGGAAAAGGGACAGGAGTGATCTTCTTGGAATCTTTGAAAGGAAAATTGGGATTGGGATAAGTCACGATCCAATAAAGTAAAATTGGGAAAAATTATAACATGAGGTAATTCAAGTAATAATAAGGACGAGTTTTAAATCTAGACATCTTGAGTTTGAATTTTGACAACTCTTTGAGGTTTGATCATGAGAGATTTATTTTTCATAAATATTTAGTTCTAGTATGGATAGTCTGTCTTTGACTAAACCAGAGAAGAGATTAGTCGAGATATACGTAAGTTAGTCCGGACATCCATGACCGTTGAATCAAAAAAAAAAAGGAAAAATTAATGTTCAATGAGATCAAAGAAACAATCAAAACACTTTGGATTGATCCTAAAATAAATCATTTTCCTGTTCTGTAGATCCATATTACTCCGAGTATATTGAGTAGTAAATTGCCTTGTTTGAGTTGTAACTTGACCTTAATAGGCCAACCCATAGCTTTTGATTTTGTATTTTGAAAGAAAATACCCAAACTTCCAACTATTATATTCTGGTGATGGCGTGGCATTTCATGTTCTCTTTTTTGCCTATCTTTCTACTGTTACATAGGACTACGACAAAAGTTAAAGGTAGAGGGAGAGAGAAAGAGAGGCAAAGAGATTTTATTCCAACTACATTTCGATCTGAAACTAAAAGTTTCCTCTCAACTGTCTTCTTCCCCTACCAACTAGGTTTGATTTGCATAAATGCTAAGTTTCTAAAGTGAGTTAACAATTAGCTTGTATAGATAAAGTTATATGAACAAATGTAAAAGTTATAGTTTAGTCCCTCAACTTTGTTATCATATTTTAATTTGTCAGAGAAGAAAATATCTCTATGAAAGCAGGAGGTGTTAAAAACATTAGTCTGTCTTGAAATGCAGGAAGGCTGGACATTAAGTTTGATAGGTTCCTAAACTTTCAATTATCTTAATTTAGTCCCTCAACTATCAATTTTATCTCAATTAAGTCATTCGATTCATTTACACCGTTAGATCACTGTTGAAATGGGTCAGATTGTGCTAATCTCCTGTTGATTAGCAATGTAAATTGACGGAAGGATTTAATTGAGACGAAGTTGATAATAAATTGAAAGTTCAGGGTCCAAACTAAAACCGAAAACAACGTTCAAAGAATAATTATGATTTTTACCCTATTGAGAATATTTTTTATTACTTTTTTGATGTGAGACGTTGGTAGGAGCAGGGGGAACTCAGTATTATTTTTTGTGACAAAAAATCATCACAACCAAGTATTTCTTTGACAAAAAATCATCGTAATCACATATAATCTGAGTAAAAAGCCAAACTTAGGACCTCGAGCGGTGACATATTTCTATCCGAACTATCTGATGGGATTATATTGGAAACAACGAGGATTTATACCTTCCCAAAAAGACAATGAGGATTATATAATGGGTCCTAAATAGCTTTGATCATCATCTTTAATAAAATTAAAAACTCCCATACTCATACCATTAAAATATTTTAAATCTTTTGGTGTCTTAATCACTCATAACATTTTTTTTTTTATTTAACCGACAAGGGTGTTCAAGACAGCTTATGTGCATCTCGATTAATTTTTTTCTCGATCCGATTAAGAACAGATTATCCACGCGAAGACTAAATATTCAAATATTGTCAAAATTCGAACTGAAAACGTCTGAACGTATAGTTCGTTACTGTTACCACTTAAACTACCTTTAGATTTATCACTCATAATATTCAAGTTGTTTCCTATTAAGAATATTGGGTCCATGAAAAATTCAAGAAAATTAGGGAGAAATCGGGAAAATATTTTCCAGTGTATTGTACCAATTTTTCCTATTAAGAATGAAAATTGTAATATGGGTTCATAGAGAATAAGTGCATAATTTGTGTTTGATTTTAGAAATATTTTTTAAATACTGGGTTGGTGCTAAAAGTGTGTGCAAAGTGGTGAATGTGCAGTTACTCTTTTTCCAATAGTATAGATGAAAAAAATATCAAAGCAGAAATAAGAAAAATATAGGTAGCCAGTGTTTGTCATAAGTTTAAGGGTAAATACCCCTAGATACTCCTAAATTTTACCCTAGGTTTTAAAATGCCCTTCAACTTTCAATTGTCTCAAATCAATCTATGTAAATCATAAATCCATTGGGAAGGACTTGGATGAGAGATTAAGGCAGCCTAGTGTCTCGAGGTTGTAAGTCAAAGCCCTCGGCTAACCCAAAGTGTGTGATTTACAAGTAATTGGACGAATTCAAGTTTGCATTGCAGTCACAAGTCTAAAGAACGTGTAATTTGATGAGACCTAAACAAACAATTATCATCCCCCAACAACGAGTCTGTCAAGAAGAAAGGTAATTGATGGTAACACAACCAAGATTACAAATGACAATGAAGAGTCATTAGTACCTTGTACAGGAGTTCTTGAAATACACAGCTGTAAGATGGTCTTTATATTCATTTCTATCAGCCAGTCAATAATGCAGCTCAATCATACATAACAAACTCTTTCTGCTCTATGTGGTGACTGTACCATCAAAACCCCAAGCCCTACTCAAATCAGTTCTTTTCTATGCCTGTCAGTTGAAATTCTGGCGAAGAAGAGAATCAGCTACTGAACAAGTTAGGTGTGCTAGGTAATCATCATCTCACATTAGCTCTGAGTTTGAGAATCGATGGGCAAGCCGATCAAATCATCCGCTCCTTCAGGCCTAAATTCTGGAATGGTCACAGTCAAATGTGGGTGAAACCGTGGCTAAAACTCTGAAGCAAGAACAGAAACAGAGAGACCTTACAAACCTGAGGTTTATCCTTGTTGTGGCTGATGGCACTTGGACAAATATTTGATTACTTCATTCCAAGCTGTGAATAGGAGGTTATCAGAGATTAATTGCACCTTTTTTTTTCATTCTGCTGCAAAGGAGAACAAAAAATTCTTTTCTTACCTGGAAAATTATGAAAATCAGGCTCTATTCCATTGCCGTTTATATCCATGTGGTTTGGTGTGACATACTTCCCGACAGTGACAACCAAGCCAGATCCGTCGTGAAGTTCAAAAACAGATTGAATCAGGCCCTGTCATATGCTCAGAATGAGACCAATTTAATTAACAAAAGCCAGTGATTCCGTCCTATACCGCCCCCCAAACCCTTGTATTATCCATCTCAACAGTCAGGATCATATATTCTTGGGATCTCTCACTTCATGGCAATTGGCAGTGCAAACAAATGCAATAAAACTAGAAAGCTGTGGAAGACAATCAAATACACAAGGAAAAAAAATAACTAACAAAAATATGAAACAATGTTTTAAGTTGGGCGACAAAATGGCCTAAGAAACCATGGTTTGATTGTATCACCGAGAGATTAATGTATATCTATATCTATATTACTTATAAAAGTCGAGAGAATTTTGATTTTCTATTTTCTCCCTAATCGACTTTATCCTTCGATCTTACTTTTGTTTTCTCAAATTTATCCTTAAATTATTTTGTCAATCTCTACATTCTTTCAATATCCTACTGGAACACAAATTCTAGCCCTCCTCTTAGGTCTCCAAAATATATATCTCATAGGTTATTAGTAGTATATAATCTCTGACTCTTATCTTTACCTAGGCTAGGGTCATTTACTTTCTTAAATTGCTTATCTCATTATTTATTACTATTTAACGTATAAAGAAGTAAAGTCCAATCTAGCAACTTCTATCAAACAACATTATACAAAGCTTGCATGTATCTTTAACAATTCCGATTATAAGTCATTAATTTTCACTGTCTTCAGTGTTAAGGCTGTGAAATTTTTTTAGTTCTTGGCAAAATGAATCTCCTTGGCTAATGGGTTTTCAAGTATTGAGGCTTATTAGCCAATAGTTAAATATCAAAAATAAAATTAAAATTATAGCTCAAAATGATCTATGCACAATGTAGGTGTACATCAACTAGTGATTTAAGAAACAGCTAATAGTAAGTAAGCTATGATTCACAATGGACTCAAGTCTATTACACACCATGAACATAAGTAAAGCATAGCATAAAACAAAATATATCATAACAATGATAAGCTAAAATTGAAGACCTTGCCAAAAGTCCTTTCCCCCACAAGGACAGCTTTACAGTTATCATGAAGAGCGGTGGCAACCTAAAAGGAGAATCACAGGTTACAAAACCCCATCACAGAAATCAATCTACTTATGCAACTTAAGTGGTGATCTGAGCTGCTCACTATTTCACTTGCACTAGCAGTACTATTGTTCACCAATACCTGCAATGGAAGCAATTAAATTGATAGCTAGCCTTGTAAAGCCTAGCACAGTTGAGAATTTTGTTGCCACATATTTCTTCTCATTGTAGTTTAAAAGTTCAAAAGGCATACTAGTAAGATCCATCCAACCCAAGAAGTGCGTGGGTCAATCCCCCCCTAAGGACATATCATGCTTTTCCTTAGGAGTCACTTTGGTCAAGGATGAGCCTATATCATCTTTTATGGAACTGGCATTACAGATTTCATATAATTCTGCAGTGCCAAGCCTAGATATTGTTTCTTTTGTAAAACTGATCAAAATAGAGGTGGTTACAGGAAAGATGTCCATACAATGACAGGAGCTGAAATAAGAGGTGCAGTTTCTGCGGCAATATTGTTCACATAATGAGGATCCCTTCCGACGGTATAAGCCACCTGCCCACAAGACCATTATAAGAGAGCCACTCAATTGCTATGCTAAGTTGTACTTTAAAGCATATTGACTAGTGGAGAATTATTATAAAAGGTAGCTGAGAGTTCTCTAATAAACATTATCTCATGTGGAACAGAGAACATGAACTCCAGGCGTGCAATAATGCAAACAAGCATGAGTCCAAATTTGATTTTTGTACTTTATGGAAGCAAGAATGTAAAGATTGTACCTCCAACGTGTAAGGAAAATCTAGGAAACAAAAAGAGGAGGAATCAAAATTAAATGTTACTAGTAACCTAAAGAAACAAAAAAAAAAAGGCTGGCCAAAATGAGAAAGAAAGGAAATTTCTAAACACATCATGCTATAACCTTCTAGAGGAAAATACTTTTCAAGTTCATACAGTAAAAAAATCTTATGTCTCTTGTTTTTTGAGTGAAAGAAACGAACAACTAATGTTTTCTCATCAATGCCTTCTTACTTATCTCAACTATGCATCACCTTCCTTAGTCTGGATAAGCCCTATGTGCAGAATTTTGAATGCTACAAAAATAAACTCAAGCATGTTTACATTCTTTTTAGCCCAATGCATAACTGAATACTATAGGGAAGAACATATTCATGAAAAAACAGGAAGGGTGAAACTGATTTCAACTTGGAAATACATTTTTACAAATCATGTTCGTGATCATAGTACTCATCAATCAATGGAAGACAACTGAACAGTTTTCATGAATCAATGATTACAAGAAAAAATAACTTTTACAATTTTCAGTTTCATAATTGATTGATTTCTCATACCGTCTCCCCTTCAGTCAGAAAAAGCTTAGCAGTTTCAATTCCAGCCTGGAATAAGAAAAATTGTACAGTTAAATTCACTAACTTTAAAAAAGGCAGTCATAACATAGTTTTTAAATAGAATGGATAGTTTTTAAATAGAATGCAAGGGTATCCAATTTTGTTAAACATCTGGAATATGAATACACCGGGACTACAGGTTCCGTGGGTAAAATTCGGTCCCAATAACCTTGAGATTATGGGTTCGAACTTGAGGGCAGCCACCATGTCCTCCACTTACCTTATAGAATGTTGAAG
The DNA here is from genome assembly GCA_963454935.2 of Ilex paraguariensis. Taxonomy (NCBI): domain Eukaryota; kingdom Viridiplantae; phylum Streptophyta; class Magnoliopsida; order Aquifoliales; family Aquifoliaceae; genus Ilex; species Ilex paraguariensis. The sequence continues at coordinate 7,480 of CAUOFW020001558.1, forward strand.
CTGCATTTCAAACTTGGTAATCACTAAGGGAAGGGGTAGAAGTTATGGAAATTTAATCCACCCAAAACCGCTTCAATAGACCTACAACTTGACTTCATCTAGTTTCCTTGCTCCACCACTGTACTGTAGCAGTACAATAATTTGAAGCCAATTCCCACTGTAATGTCCCACGATTAATCATCTAAGAAGAACTTGATCATAAACAGAAGTGAGAAACCAAAGGTACAAGCGGCACTCCCCTGCCAAAGAAAATATGTTTGACACTTAACCAATCGTCTAGCAGTGGAGAACTAAACCTCAAAAAATGTCACTAATTAATAATTAAGACTCCTAATAGGCCTTGAGTAGATTCTTAGCTCAAGTTTCAAATCTTCCATAACTCCTTTGCCTTGGAAGCACTGTCAGCCCCACTTTGTCCCACTTCTTCATTGTATTACACCCTACTCGCTTAGTCCTGGCCCACTTCTTTATCCATTTCACTGTTATACATTCAGAGGAAACCTTTTACCCATAAGATTTATCATACGTCATGCCAACACCAAATGATTGAGACATAAGGCTTGATTTGATTTGGTATTTATCATATGTCAGCACATCAAGGCATCAACTCTATGAGAACCAACTGGTTAGTGATTAAACTGGAACATCTCATCAGACTGCATTTCGAAGAAAGAAAAACTGGTTAAGGTAAAGAAGCAATCAAAAGTAAGGGTGTCGGCTCTGACTCGTTGACACGAACCCGACACGAACGATTATAAAATTGACAAGATTATTAAATACGCATAATAAATAGTCTAGACTAATGTTTAATACTCAGAACACATTAAATAGATTTTTTTTTTTCGTGGGTCTTAATACGAACACAACACAAATAACATGACATGTGGGTCACACGAACACGACACGATTGACACCCCTAATCAAAAAGGTGGGAAAAAGGTTTTTGTATAGCAAGAAATTAGGTAGGAGGGCGTTTTTAACATCCAAAAAAAAAAAAAAAAAGAAGCAGAGGGAGAGGGAGACCAAGTCTTTCCGTCCCACTATTTTCTTTAGCTGAAAATTGGATAAAAAGGAGTAGAACAAAGAAAATACTATATAACCCAAATTTGCATCCCAAATGAAGAGGATCATTGGATGAGTGTGTCCCATTAACTTTTTTAAATAGGACCCACTGATCCAATGGTCTCCCTTCATTTGGAATACAAATTTGGGTTACATAGTATTGCTCACATAAAAATGAGGGACCAAGATTCTTACAGTATGGCCCTCACAAACATCACTGCTCTATTGATATGGAACCATGCCATGTCAAATAAACCAGCGCCATTTTCTTTCCACATATGGTGAGCAAGGATAATAGCATCCTTATCCTAACCTCTCTTTTTGATAAGTAAATTCCAGGAAAAAGCTAAATGAACACACAATCATCCTCTACAATAACAGATGCAGAATTTAACTAAATCTAGAAAACGAACCTGTACTAGTCCACCAAGATTATCCCTAAGATCAAGAACGAAAAATGAGGCACCATTGTCTTGGAGTCGCTTAATTGCTGCAAAAAGCATAGCTTCCTTCCATTCAATCACAAAGTGAAACTACGAACACAAACTAAAAGGTAAGAAAGCATGTCTGGAAAAGATGCTACAGAAAAACTTTAGAATTCAAAGTTCACCCAGACAAATCAAAGAAATGACATGTCAAACACCAGAGAAAATTTCATACCAAAACAATTTCCAATAAATTACAAGTGCCCAATTTTTAAAATGGAAATAGCACTTGATGGTATAAGTATTTCCATGTGCTCTCCAATTTGTCAATAAATATGAGGCTGCATACAGAGCGTTTTAATATTTAATGCTCTAAAAGCCGAAGAAATTGATGAATGCTGACATTTGCATTTGACCTTAAGCCTCATTGGAAAGGTACTTTTTATCAATTAATACTCAATGAATAACAACTGACCAGAGTTAAAACTAAAACAAAAAATGGAAATAGCATGACATCATGACATCATCAAATGTTTAATGACAATCATGCTATAATGGGCTATTCGTATGGAGGTGGCAGCGAAACTATGCGTCAAAGGCCATACCACAAACTAAACACCTTACTTCTATCATTTCCCTTGGAAATAAATTGTAAAAATATGGTTATCATTTCAATAAAACTAGACTAAGCATGTAAAAAATCTCCCCAAAAACATATTTGCAGAAGCTCCTTTCTTCACCGCACGTCACTCAAAGTTTGCAACTTTATCAACCCAATAAAGGAAGCTAGTGGTGAGGCAATTACATAAACGTAATTAAGAAATGCATGAGTTTCTAGGACCCCAACCCCTTTTTTACCTAATGGATCACAAGATAGAAATCCATTAAAGAATCAAGGCAATCATTCTTATCGAAAAGAAAAAGAATGAAGACAATCATAAGAACCATCCTAAAAAATGCAAGGATTCTACATTGATGGACTCCAAAACCTACTGCCCGGCGAAGACAAATATTGCCATCGTGATCTTTGCAAATAATCCAAGATTTCAACAAATGACAGCTGCAATCATGATTTCAAAACAAAAGGCTAGGCTTATCAAGAAGCAACATTTCCTCTCTTTCTAGTATCACATGGAATGGTTAGCATTATTCAAAATTGACACCTAACAGCAAGAAATCATCCAACAATGACCAATAGATGAAGACAAGCCAACAACAAACTGGATCAAAGAAGTAGACGCATCAAGCAATTGATGTCTAGACTCAAGAAAATAACAAGAAATATGAATGAAGCATCCCCTCTTACGGTACTTCTTACTTTCCATGGCTCTAGGTAATCAACCTGCATACCAGCTCAATCAGGGAACCTCCTCTTCATACACCAAAGTAGTAGCAACTTCAACACCACATTGAAAGCAACCAAACATATGTCGTAGTCTACATGCAAACAATAGGATCTCTACCAAGTAGCTCTAACGAAGGTGGATCGACTGAGATTGAAGAACCTCGTGAATCTAGGAGAACTATGTGATTTATAGGCTTTTATGTATTACCTTCACTGTAATTTATACTTTTTTATTGACTGCCGGCTGGACTTCTTATCCAATCATTTTGATGTAATTCTGGCTTTTTAATTTCTAATCTAAAAATGAGCTAGAGATTGAAAAAGAAATATTTTTGCTCATCTTAGTGAAGAGCTGTGCTGGTAATTAGGAAAATAAGAAGGCCAATGGATCCACAATATCTCTCACGTGGTGACGGCATAGCAAAGAACCCAGGGACCACAATCTCACCCACACAACAACAACCTCAGATTCGCCCTCACTCAAACAAGAAAGGAGAAATGAATAGACAATGCTTACTGATGGGACTTTTCTGAAATACCATATGATGAAGACACGTGTCCTCGGTGTTACTAAAACACTGTTGCTAAGATCAAGTACCATCGGCGCACAAAGGTCCTCGCCCCCGAGGTAATCGTCATATAGGATCATGCATTCAGTATGTTTTACAACCGACACGTGGCCTCGGTCTGATATGGTACCTCGGTCGGTAGCCCCTCCCTCGGTTCCGAGATCAGCCTCTCCTCGGTGCCGAGGTGTACCATCCTAGACGCCTCCTCTACTCCAGGATAAGCTATTGACGTACAGGTCATTAGCCTAGGCTAGTCATCATGACCTCGTCTTACACAATTAGTGTCAGAACGTACTGGAGTGGGGGGTCACAGCCAATGAGGGATGGACGCGTGGCATATGATATCACATCGAAGACAGAGAAACCGCATGCCGTTGCTGACACGCGACTTGGGAAAGCAAACTATTAATTACACCATTCCCTTAATGAGACCGCATTCAATGCGGTAAGGCTCGGAAATGAAAGGCAATAAATGCTCCTAATACAGAGCATTTATTGCATCCTCCCCGAGAGGAATACATTGTACCGTCGGCATTCCGATGACCCAGCATTGATTGCTCGGGACCCCGAGCAGTTAAGAAGGGAAGACATTCCTCATCAGAATCAGTGCGCACACTGCCTGTACCTAATGATCACCTACTGACTACACTGACAGCAATCATGAGATTTTGAGGTATAAATACTCCTTGCAAAAGGCGAGACTGGTATGCAACAAAAAACTCTTTACTACAATACACACTCAGTGTTTTCTCCTTTCTCTCTCTTTCTCAAAGACTGACTAGATCGTCGGAGGGGATACGCCGGAAAACACTCCGGCGCCCTTCTAACTTGTTCTTCTTTGTTCCAGGAACCTCTTTCAGCCTTACTGGATCGTTCTTCCGTTCCCCCAGGGTCTCCCCTTGCCGTTCCAGGTTACCACCGGATCTCGCAGGCTGTTCCAAGCAGCGTGTTTGGTCACTCAACCGGCTCACTCGAGTTCACCAAGGAAGAGATCTGTTCTCGTTTTTTATATTGTGCAGGATCTTGCACGCACACTTACCTAAGGCCTTCCAATAGGGCTACAATATCTGGTTCCACAAGCAGTGCCAGATGATCTATATAACAGATGAATATTCATCCAAGTGGCACCTGCAAAAATAACCACAGCACGGATCTGATATGGCTTCCCCAGAAGGGTCTATAAAATGGGTCTATACTCCCTTTGGGAGTTCATAAACATTGATTTGAAAAGTTCCAGCCCTAGCGCTTTTATGAAGAGATTTGATTGCTTTGTTTCATTCTTCTCCTTCTTTTCTGCTTCCTCCTTCACTTAATCTTCTTATTTTTCCTCTTCTCGTTGTTAATTATCCTTATTTCTTAAAAAAAAAATCTGCTTGCAGTATTTCTATTTGAATAATCCTTCAAGCCATTAAAAAGTTGTTCCTCGAAAGCCTGTTCTAAACATTCTCAACCATCCTTGATCTTAATTCTCTCCAACCTCGCCCTGGCTCTTCAACAAAGAGCTGGAATATATAAGCCTCATACACTAAGCCCCTATTTCTCAACTCAGCAACTTTATGTATGTTAGCAGCTTTTCAATGATTTATGCAACCATTAACAACTCAATGAAGTAAAATGATGTGGAAGGGACAAGGAAAGTAAGAACCACTTTTTGGGGAGAAAACAAAGTAAAAGACTGGGAAGGTAAGTCATGTTGGATGAGAAAATATGCAAGGCCACGATCCTCTCGTATATACTAGAAGTAAAAGTCTATAGCCCTAAATCAACATATGCAGGGAGAGTGTTAACAATCAGAAAGATTATTTATGTAGACATGTGTAATGAATCAAGTAAAATGTAGTTCCTCCACAAAAATGAGGGATTTATGTAAAAGAAGATATGTACCAGTAACTAAATCTTTTCTGGCCAATGCATTGAACTCTTTTAGGCGGACATAACCAACAGAAGTGGCACTGTTTTCTATCTGTTCCAACCGGTAAAAAACTGGGGTCCTAGCAACAGATTGCCTCTGGACTTCAATAGATTGAAGAGGTCCACAAGTTCCATGCTTCACCTGTAAAACATCAATTTTTTAGTACGAACCACTTTTGAAGAAGTGTCATAACATATAATTGATATATCAGCAATCCACGTTAGTCAGGGATCAGAATTACACCATAATGTTCACAAATGTTTCACTGGGGCCTTGTAACAGAGAAAATGCTTCAAAGGCAGATTTCCCCCTCACATCCACACCATTAATAGATAACAGTTCATCTCCCTACCAGAAGATATAAATCACAACACATTAATAAAATCACAACAATAAACAAAAGATTAAGTAGTGACATCATAATTATAAATAGAATCCCCAAAAAGCCATCCCCTTCAGTTAACTAAATTTACTGTCATATATACCCCTATAGCATTATTGGAAAACCAAATAGTTCTTCCCCTTCAATTAAACTTGACTGAAGGAAAAGAGAACTTTTATTTCAAACTAGGTGTTCTCTATGTGAAACTTTGTCTAATGACTCTACCAAGATGATTACATTACCTTTGTACAGATGGTTATACTTTTCTTTTCCATGTGTGTGGAAGAGTGTAAAGGAGGAGTCAGAGACGGGTTGAATCCATGTCTTAACCAGCTTAAGATAGAATATAAAATTCTGTCTTCATGGACATCTTTCACAATTGAACTGGGTAAATTCTCTATCAACAAACAGATAACATTCTCGTGCTCAGCAGATAGCCAAATCACGGGCTCAACAATGAAAGTCAAACTTACTATATCTGGTTGTCTCTAATAAAAAACTTGTGCTTGGTTTGTTAAACAAGGCAAGAGGGTTGTGTCTTTAACCCATTGGCTTCAGAATTTCATTGAAATAATACTTGTCATTTTAAATTTATATTTTTTTGCCTTATTTGTTTATTGTTTTATTGGGATTAGTATAGTCATTTCGTCAATTCAGTTAATAAAACGAGGAATCTGCTAATTATGTTGGCAGTCAAAGGGAACTTTTTTGTTTATCCACAGATGAAGAGGGAATCTGCAATTTGGCCAAAATCTTGGGGGTATCTTTATCTTTTATCTCATGATTTTATATATATACACATACATGACACAGTAAAGCATATTAAAAGAGCACAACAATAGGATAAACCTTAATGAATCTTATCAATTGCAAGTGCAGTTTTAGCATCATAGGTACCTGTCTCACACCAGCAGTATGGGCAGCACCATCCAAAATGAGACCTAAAACCTTCAGTTTTACACCTCCATTGTCATCTGGAACTTCTCTAAGATTTACTCCAATCCCACTCATATCATACCTCGCCATCTTGGAGAACTTTCAATCATGATGGAAGCAACATACGCGATGGAATAAGAAGACTGAAAATTTTGTAAGTAAAACAACATTGATATATGGGATCAAAATCAGAGTTGAAAGAAAAGTTCAATGAAGATTAAAGGTCAGCATGAAGTAAAACGGTGTAAAGACTACCGGTGCCAAAAGGTAATCTTAAAAAAAAAAAAAGCAAAAGGCTTTTAAAATAACAAAACAGATCAAAATCATACTAAATAATGAAAGTAAATCCCTAGAATTTGACTTCAACGCAATCCCTACTTTGATTTGAAAGACAAGATATGCCCTAAAAAAACACGTGTTCAACACAACATATCATAACAGTGATGACTGAAATTGAATTAACAACATCTACTACTACACAATTGCTGAAACAGCCAAATCTAAGTTAATCAGGCTACAAGGCGATCTCAACTCAACCACTATAAATGAGTGCATTAATGACCAAGAAATATTCAGGACGACTTATTTGACACAAGAACAACAACAGCAGTTTGCACAGAGTCTATCAAAAAGAAAAAGAAAAAAAAAACCTGGAGTTTTTCATATCTTTAGAAGTGTAGAAGCTGAAGTTATAACAGTCCAAAGATCTAAAAGAAATGATGTCTAGTGAAAGTGCCTATTTTCAACAAATAGTGGTAATCTGATCGTCCTAATCGGCGTTCTTTGTGAAGAATCGTAATGAGATTACAATATCGCAGGGGCCAAATCCCATTTAGGTCATTCCGCGACAATATCCATGGATAGCCTCTTCAGCCCAATATAAGAACTCAAAAAGATGGCTATCTAAAAAATGTTTCACTTCAGAATGTGAAAACTTTTTCTTAGCATCAAAATTCTCCTGTGCCTCTCCTCCCCAATTATATCAAAAACAGCATGTGGGACCTTACTATGATGTTTTTATTGTTTTTAGCCGAAAGCACAATCTTCGAATCGAAAAAACCTCTTTTGGGGGCAATACAGCCCCAGCAATGGAAGCATTATTGGTAGTGTCGAGCACAATTGCACCCATGAGAGATTCAACTCAGACCTATATTTGGTAATTATCAGAAAATCCTCTATAGGCAAAGTTAAAGAGAAATAACTACTTTAGCACATTAATTTTAGAAACAAATGTGAAATAAATATAGGAAAGAATCAGATTCTCCAATAAGACCAGGAAAACAATGGGTATGTCTCAAGTTTAAAGGAGGGAGAAAAAACAATGGAAACACAAAGTAAAGATATCCGTGAAATTTACGATAGAAACAACAAACTTTTTTGTGTGGTGCAAAGATTGCCTTAGTCTGAGATTTGGCCACATGGACAGCAGGAAGACTGTCTAAAATAAATGGCCAACATGATTTGAGGACTCACCTAAAATCCAAATGTTACAAAAAATAAAGGATGTAAAAAGAAAACTGTGGACTGATTACCTCTGAGGGAGTAAGGAAACGTGTATAAGGGTCACCCAAGCTGGCCAACATCCTCCGGATGATATCATGAGCTTTTGATCTTGAGTGAATTGATGTGCCTAAAATATCTTCTTTCTTTTGCTGGAAACAACACCAAGGATTGTATGACAAGTCAACAACAAAGTCCCAAACAATGAGAAATAATAGACAACAACTCAGAATTAAAATTTAAAAAATAAGATGAGTACCAAAAAAGAGAAACAAATCCCACATGACATAGAATTCTGACATCAAGAATCAAAATTTTATTTCGGTGCATAGTTTTGGTCAGCTTGGAAACGCAAATATTTTGGAAATATTTCAGAAACAATGGAAAACAAAGAAAAACTTTGGAAATTTAATTGCAAAACATTCCAAAATATTGATCGAAACAACTCAAAACATAGGAATTTTAATATTTAATACTAGATTCGTTTCAATTTCCACACCGTTTAGGCTATTTCGACCATTTCAAAACGAAATTTAGTTTCTTACCTAACATCTTAAATAAGGTTTTCAAGGATTGTATTGATGTTCTAAATTCAAAAGTATGCGCCAAGACTAGTGTTGTTTATGCCAAAAAATAAATTTCAAATTCTGCGAGATGCAAAAAATGGGAAAAAAACAAGAAAGAGATCAGTTACCAAAGAAATGAGCCAAAGAAACACATGTTCAACATAGATAAATGCATTTACTACGGAATCAAAAGTATTTAGAAAATAAAGGCTTCGTACTCATATTATAGCTTTAACCACATTAAAGCATAAGAAGACATACAGATTTAACATCACCAGGAACAGTACAAATGAAATTGTAATATAACACGTCAAGGAGGCTTGCAACTTGGACGGGTTAAACCAAACCCAACTTGAAAAGTTCAATACTTGGGGTAGATGTTTCTAATTCTTGGGTTGGGATAGGGCGAAAAACAATCCAAACCAGAATTAAATTCAGGTAGTACTTAGTTAGGACTTTAGGATAACGGGTTCAACCTAAACCGGAGCGAATTAATGAATTAGGATTCAACCCTACGTTTAAGACAAAGCTAATTATATATTTTGAGATTAGGTTAGGGCACAAATTGTGTGTGGCACAGACTTCTGCTATCCTCTCTCCAGTTTTTGTGCCTTGAGACTTCTCTTCTCTTGTTCACTTTGTTTCTCATCTTCTCTCAAAACTCGACAAAGCAGAGCTAAACCAAGTAACCAAAGTAAGGCCTGTTCAAGTAAGCCAAGGGGATATGAGAATGATAAAGTTCTTCATCCTTCCACTTTAAGTCTCATCTTCTACCACTCTCATCTCCCATCATCACAGTCTCTCACTCTCTTCTCTTTGCAATCAGAGATCAGCATGGAGACGAGCTAGTTGGTATTCAATCTTCTCTCTTCATCCATACTTATTCTTTTGCTTTATATCTACGATTATATACAAATGACACGTGTGGTTGCAGGTAATCAGGTTTTTCAAAAATTTGCATGTAATTGTACTTGAATTTGGTTCTATCCAGAAGTATTTGTTGAGTTATCAAATAATATGTTTTTTTGTTAATTAGGATTCTTAAATTTAGAATCTTGCATCTATGGTTTAAGAATTGGAGAAAATTCCAGCGACTGTATTTCATTCAACCTGAAATAGGGGCAAAAAAACAAAAGCTGATGGACATCCTCTCTCTCTCGCTCTCTGTATGTGTGTGTGCACATGTGTGAGAGATATTAGAAAACAATAATTACTGATCTTGTATGGTACTTAAACGAAAAAACGGCCAACAAACCTGTAAGGTGCTAAATAAGTTGAAGTTAAAAAGAAAAATTATCAAAAATTGGCAAGAAACTGGTATAAAAATCTTACATGGGTGGCTCCAATTTCGTTTTCCTCCTTTTTTTTTATGATCAAAAAATGCTGCTTCAGTTAAAGCGATCGTTCATTACAACCAGTTCAATATAGTAGAAAAACATAAACATCATACATATACAAACATATAGAGAAAGCGAAAGATAGTTACCAGCCAAGTTTCAGGGGACCAGCGACGCCGACCAGTATCGAGAAAGCTATCATTGATTATATCCCAAGCTTCCTCCACAATCCCTTCGTTCGTCACAGACTCTGGCTGTGTCTCAGCAACCCGCTCTTCTCTCTCTTCTTCACGACAATACTCGGTTGCATAAGGTGAGGATTGAACTGGTAAAGACTCCAACGCAATAGAATTGGGCGAAGAAGTTATGAGGCCAAACGAGAGAGCAAAAGGCAAAGCTGTAATTAGGGTTTTCTGAGGCCAGTTGAGAGAGAAATATGGGGATTTATGGACAGAGAGAGTGGATGATGGTGGAGGTGACGAAGGGAGTGAAGGTGAGGAGTTGCAGAGGAAGAGCCTCATCTTCACTCACACTTGCGTTTTGTGGCGTTGGTGTGTTGCAGTATTTTAGATAGGAGAAGACTACGGTACGTACGATACCAAAATATTACCGAGTGTAGATACCGTTACTTCCAAAAAAAAAAAAAAAAGGTTATTCTTTATGCACCAAAACTTATATCAAATCCACCGTAATATTTATATCAATGATAGGATCCATCGATTTATTGATTATAAGTAATTTAGTGTAAATTTTAGGGTATAAAATTTGATACATATAACATTACTCATTAAAAAATTACCCATATAGAGTTGATTAGGACAAGTAATCAATGAGTGCGAAACCAAGGTCGAAGGAAACATTGGTTTATATATTCATGCCCTGCCATCTCTTTCTATCTGCTTTCAGAGAATGAGCATTTTTTCAACATCTTGCAAGAAGTACTAACGAGATTGTGATGATCTTCTCTCATTTAACTCAATACTATAATAGTAATCGTACGAATCACTTCCGACAAATACCTACTATAACTATTCACATCAGATACCCAGGACTTTCACTTGCCTTTTGAAGGTTTCGCGCATTTTCAACAATTCTTTCGCTTGGAGAGTTTCTCTAGTCTTTGCTGATTGGGGGCTAAGGGCAAGTAGCTTGATTTTAGTTCAAATTCAATTCAAAATTGTTAATCTCATACTTCAATCATACTATAACTGCAAGAGCAATTCGTGCTAAGCTATTATGCAAGACAACGTAATAGGAATGTGACTTGTAGTTCGGCAGTCCACCGGGGGGGTTTTCCTTCCAGTTGCGGCAGTCTTGTGGATGATGGATATATTGCGATTAAGAAAATTTTCTCACATGAATCATCTATTTATGTAAGCTCTTGGCCAAGAAGGGCTACTACCTATCGGCAAACGATGCAAGAGCTCTTTTCCCTGATACGCTCTAGGGGGGTTTCAGGGAAGACCAATGTGGGGCACCTTTCAGGTGTGAAATGCGCGTTTAAGCTTTGTATTTATCTCATTAAGATACAATTAGGAAGTTGAGGGCTTACATCTCAAAAAATAATATCTAAAAATTATTTTTAATTATATAATTCAAACAGCAAAAATTTATTTGGACAATAACCCACGCAAAACAATGGGCAAATTATGAATTACCTCCATGTAATTTGACCTATTTTTAACTTATCTCTTTATACTAACTGATAGTTTTGGACTAAAATAAAAACCTCAACTCTGTTAAGGGAAAAGGAAAATGACTATGACTATTCTACCTTCAGCGCCATTGTTGTCACCTTTTGCATCAAAACGAAGAAGGTGTAGTGTGTAGCCGATCGAAAACAAAACTCTCTGCGATTAGCAAATGATTATGAGCCATAGCTAAGTCTGCACATGTTGAGAGAGGGAGCAGATCTACGCATGTTGAGAGAGGATGAAGAGCAATAGAAATGCTTTCTCTCTCGTCATTTCCCATCTGCTTATCTCTCCCACCAAGCTTTCTTTACTCCAAATTCAACCTAAACTTTTGTACAATACAATATAAATAATCACGCCATCTTCAATCGCATTTACAGAGTACTAATAACAATAATCAGCATAGGGTTTCTACAATTTTCTTTGAATCTGTGTTTGAAATCTCAGAATTTTCATAAGGTTCGAGTGTGTGTGAGAGAGATGGGTATATACGTCTGATATGTGTGCAGGACGACGGATACCTATTAATGGATTTTCTTCTCTCTCATGAAGTGTACCAATTGTTGAAAGATCGCTGTATCTTCTCTACAAACAAAATTGTTTCCACAACGTTGAAGACAAGGGCATTTTGGTCATCTGAAACATAATTTTTGGAGGGAAATATTTTTTATCACACTAACACACTTTTTTTAGCTAGTGATACACTCTCCGTCAATTCGGACGGAAAATCCAACGGTCTTACTTTAATCTAAAAGTATAGGGGTTATGTGCAGGTTGATGTAAACACGGTTAGAGAGGGGACGGATTACCCACTCATGATTTAAACTAATATCTGTTTCACTTTGGATGCCAAAGTCTGTATTCCTGTCAGTTCAAGAACCGGGGTGCTATACGCAAAATTCGAAAGTAGGGTTCATCGACGACAGTTACTTGTTATAAGTAAAAAAGTTTTCATATGCATGCATTTCATAGCCCTAATGAAGCGAATCTAATGCTTAACGGGAAACATGGAAATTGAATTTTGTAAAATATAAAGAGGTAATGTGTAACTAGACCAAACCACAAGGAGATAATTCAAAATTTACCCTAAAACAATAAAAACAGAAATATAGTGATGGTAGACATGGTGGTGGTGGTGGTGGTGAGCGTGGCGCTGGTGGAAGTGTGTCGGTGGTGGTGGATTGATCAGCTCATAAAACCACAACAACAGTCAATATTTATCAAATTTATATCTATTTTGATTCAATAAAACAAAATTTATCAAAAAAAATTTTTAGTCCAAAAAACATCAACTTTTATGCACAATTCCCTATGTCACAATTTAACCAAAACACTTCTCAATGCCAAATAATTTCATCAATCTATACATACCTCTTTTTTATTTTAATTTTCAATTGCGTGATTAAAAAATTACATTAGCTATATCTATATCTATACCTATATTATACTACTACTTATAAATGTTAGATCGTGAAAAATTTTTAATTCATTATTTTATACCTAATTTTTTATTATAAAGTCAATGATACCAATATATTAGTTTCTTCTAATTTTTATTTCTTATACCTATTTGACTTTTAATTTCTTTTAAATTTTTTTATAACAATATTTTACTTCTAAATTATATATTACTATCATTCAATTTTTATTTCTTATACCTATTTGACTTTTAAGTTATTTTAAACTCTTTTATCAATCAGTATCTGATATTTAAATTATTTTGAACTCAGTTATACAACAATATAATATTATTACAATAGAAGTAATAGTATTGCAATTTAATCAATTTCTTTGACAGAAATATAATAAATTTATAATTTAATTTGATGTACAAATACTCAATAATGACAATCTTATAATAAAAATTTATTATAAACAGAAAAGAAAATATTTAAGAGGTCGGAGAGGTACCTAAACAAATAATAGATTTGATACTCGGAGAGGGGTAAAATAGATCAATAATTATTTTTGAAAATAATTAAAATTACATAATTTATGATTTAATTTAATTTTTTATAAAAATATTATTTAAATATATTTAAATCTTTGAGATTCTTTCAAACAGTTGATCCAAATATAAATATTACAAAATTAATTTAATTTTTTTTATTATATAGCGTTTTCATACACAGAGTTATTGCTAATCTATATAATATGATAGTTAACAACTTGAATCACATAGGTTATAAAGCACAAACAATAGTTGAGATTCATTCACACAGTTGATCCAAATGTATAAAATTCATTTCAAATTTTTGCATTTCCGCCCAAAAATATCAACTTATATACACAATTCCTTACGATAAACAACTCAATTAATACATCAACACACTTTACAATGTTAAACAATCTTATCAATCCACACATATCTCTATCTTCATTTTAATTTTAAGTTTCGTGAATACAAAAAATTAAATTAGTATAGTATTTTTAGGCACAAGTAATTGCTATTTTTTTTTTAATATTATAGCTAAAAAATTAAATTCTCAACTTACAAAAGTACAACAACGATTAAGATTAATCTAATTTTTATATACCAAAATCTAATGACACAAAATTCATCGTAATTTTTTTCCGCTCAATAGCATCATTTTTTTGCACGGCCCCCAATGTCAGCAATTCAACCAACATATTATCTGATGTCAAACAACTCCACCGATCCACACCTACTTCTCTTATTTTCTCTCAATTTATTTTAATTTTAAATTAAATAATAAATAATAAATAATTATTTAAAATATAAATATTAATATTATACAATTAATGCTCAATTTGTAATATTACAGAGTATCTTTAGCCATGAGTTATTGCTAATATATACTACTCCATATAACCACACTATTAGGGCATGTTTGGTAAGTGGTTTTATATGAGAATAAAAATGATGGCTTTTGTGAAAATAGTCCAATGCACATTTTAAATCCCTATTTGGTTCAAGATATGAAATTCAGAATTTATAGGGGAAATGAATATTAGCACGCTCCCAGACTGCAATGAACAGTGCATTGAAAGCCAAGTATGGGGATTTTATGAAACCACGAGGGGTTTCAAAAGTGCAAAATTGAATTTGAAGACAAAAATAGTTATTTTACCCAAAAAAAAACATTTTTTTACTTACATAATAATGAACATTTTAGTAAATTAGCAATGAATGACGTGTGTTGCAGGTGAAAATTTTTATTGAAATATTTGTTAAAATATATTAAAAAATTTAATTATGTAGTTACATTAGATATTATTTCATATTTATTATATTTAAGTTTATTTATATTCTCTTCATAACTATAAATATCTAATAGATTCATTTTATACAATTCTTTCGTTCGAGCAACCAATTAATAAGGTTTATAGATTTTTCTTTTCTTGATTTTTTTTCTCTTTGTCTTTCTTATTTTTATTTTGTGCATCAATATTTTTTACCAAATTATTTTGATTGTGAATAAAAGATAAATATATCCATTTTTTAGCATTAGAGATGTCATTGTATCAATGGAGTTGTCAAAGTGTATTAACATTGGATTTTTGAAAAAAAAAAAGGAATAATATTATTTTTATATATCATGTTAAGCATAGAGAAATACTATTTGAATCTAATAATTTGATCTAATTTGTTGACTTAGTGACGTGGCTACAGTGGAACCACACTAAGTTCCAATATTTGATAGAACTCACAGTCAGTCCAAAGGTCATAGCGAATTAGGTTATCAAATTAGGTCAACAAATTATATCCCAATAGCATTTCTCGTTAATCATAACATGGTCATTCAAAGGTTTTACAGATAGATAGATTTGTATGATATGTTAGAGTTTAATTTATTATTTAAATATAAAGGGATATAATGATAATTTGTATATTTAAATACAAAATGACATATTAGCCTTTATATATTTTATAAGGGCAAAATAGTGAATCAAATTTTTTTTCAAGTTAAATTACTTTTATTAGTCATACTAGGAATGCACGACATGCGTTGCAAGTAAAATTTTCATTTGGTAAAATACATAAAAAAATCTAATTATGTAACTACATTAGATATTATATAATATTTATTATACTTAATTTATTTGTATTCTCTTCATAACTATAAACATCCAATAGACTCATTTTCTGTAATTTTTTCATTCGATTTACCAAATAGTAAAGTTTATATATTTTTCTTTTCTTAATTTTTTTTTTGTCTTTCTTAGTTTTACTTTGTGCATCAATAATTTTTTACTAAATTATTCTAATTGTGAATGAAGAGATAAAATAAATATATCCCTTTTTAGGCATTGGAGATAATGTTGTATCAATAGAGTTGTCAATGTGTATTAATATTAGGGTTTTAAAAAAAAATAATAATATTATTTGCATATATCATGTTAAAACATAACACGACAATTCAAAAGTTTTTCAAAGATAGAGAAATTTGAATAATATATTAGATATTAGTTTGTTATTTAAATACAAAGGGATATAATGATAATTTAAATATTTAAATACAAAAAAATATGTTAGCTTTTATAGTTTATGAAGAATCACATTACCCTTTAATAATAATTTTTTTGGTATTTTTCTCAATTACAAAATAATAATTTTATTCAAAAATAAATTTATTAGTACTTTGCATAATCAACCCATGTGCATCTTAATAAAAAAAAACAGTACGTGCACCGTTGTTTTCAATTAAGCTTGAAAGAAATAAATGAAAAATTACAAAAGAAAAAATAACTTATACTTAAAAAAAAGTACTTGAATAAAAACCTAAAAACTATTTTAAAAAAGATATTAAGTGGTACCTTAGTGATAAAAAAAATATGCATGATCTATACATTTTCTCTTACAAAAATGTTACTACGATGCTTTTTATTATAAATCGCAAACTAGCTAGTAAATTAAGTAAAATAATTATTTCTTGTTGGTTCACATAAACACACATACACCCACCTACACAATTTTTTTTTTTTTTTGGAAGGGAGGTTTGAACCCTTAATTTTAAAAAAACAAAGCCTCCACAAGGTAAAAATACCATTGAATCAAAAGCCACTGGTACCTACACAACTTAGACTAATTGTTGCATATATAGATATCTTATGTGTAAATTTCTAAAAGAGTACACCATGCCACAATAACCGAAGATGTTATTAATTATTTGGATTGTCACACTAACCGTGGAGGTGTAAGTGAAACTTATAAAGAAATTAGAAAAGACTATAATAAAATATCAAAAAAATTGAAAGGGTGTTGCTGCAGATACAATAAACTACAAACAATTTATATAAAAACCCCGTATTAAATTATATAACCATCAATAATAGAACTTTCGTTTCATTAACATTCTCAATGTCATCTATTTTTGAAAAATCACGTCATTTGCACTACATACTAAAATAATAAATTTAAGATAGAGAGAGAGAGAGAGAGTTTGAGAATCTTTTTTCTCTCATATTTTCTCATAATTTTAAATTATTTAATTCACCTTCTCAAATTGAATTCCAACCGGGGTCTCTATAACCATTTCTAACCTTTTTTATGACTTGTTTAAATTTGAATTTCTCATCATTTTTATGAGCTACCTTATATTTAAACTATGAGTAACCCATACTTAAAGGCATGAAACAATGTAAACTAACTGATTAATTTGAAAAAAAAATTACTTTAATTACAGAAATTAAAATCAATATAGTCTCTAAATATTTTTTGTGGATTATTTTGGAAGAACTTGCTCTCATAATAGGAGCCTAGGAAAATCACTTGTCTACAAAACTCAGAGTCTTTTGAATGCACAACATAATCAAACCTAAAATTCACAGTTCATAATCAAAAATCACCATTCCAAACCCAATTACCAAACAACCATCAATTTCAATCAAAATAAACTAATCAAAACATGTAATTGGTTCACTTTATTAAACTCGGGACAAATATAATAGACACGAAAGAGAAAACTATCATCAAAACACAAAATGAAAATTAAGACAGACAACCAGTGCTTGCAAGCATTTTTGTAACCCATGCAACGCAAGGGCGACACTCGAGGATCCCAATAACAAACTATTGTGGTGGACTCTCCCCTTGAAAAAAATTAATTTAATATCATGTGGGACATTGTCCCACACATTAGATATTAAACATACTACACTTGATCTTAGCCAAAAGGCCGAGAAAGATATACTGTAACCCACCCAAGTCTGGTTAATTTGATGTAAACTATTCTTCATTTCATTTAATTAAAGAAAGTTAAATCAATCTATAAAAAAAAAAAATTGGTCACACAAATCAATCAATCTAGTAATAACTCGATATTTTTTCAAAATTTCGACATGATTTTCTTTGAAAATTGGAGACCGTGAAAATATCAACCTGTATATAAAATCAAGAAACAAACGAAACAATTCCCCAAAATCAGCGATCCATTTCCAACAACAAAAAAAATCAACAATTTCACGTCAAGCCAAAGAGATCCTCATAAACGTGAAATTAGTTCACCATACTAAGTACAAAATAAATAAAAACCCACGCAAATCCAATTAAGTTGATATAAGTTATTCTTGATATTATTTAATTAAAGAAAGTTATATCAATCTAACAATAACCCGCTATTTTTACAAAATTTCGCTAGAGTTTCCTTTGAAAATAGGAGACAATAGAAATATCAACCTGTATATATAATTGAAAAACAATAACCCGTGCCTGAAGACACTGTGCCATTTAAACATATAAAAAATTGATCAGACACACAAAAAATCAAGCACTAAACATGAACACACATTAAGCTGACAACCTAAATTGAATTCTTAATACACCACTTTGCATGCATGCTCAACAAAATATTACCTATATGAAGATTCGTGTGAAAATAAATTTCAATGAAGAGATGAATAAAAGACAACTTTAATAATCAAGATCCCACAATTTTATTGAAAACAAATAAAATTCACATGCATGAAACTACATACCTAATTAGAACTAACACTAGTGTCCATGTATATTTAATCAAAAGTTAACTTACAGGAATTGTCAAACCTATGTCATTAGAAAAAATGTAGGCATTATGTTATGCTACACCGAAAATCGTCAATTTTTCTTTATTCTTTTAAAATATTCTATAAACTATGAATCCCGCATGACATTCCTCGAATTTAATTAAGTTAATATAATTAATTTTTCTTCTCTGTTCTAAATTAAGGCGCACAAATCAACATGTTACCTATATAAAGGACTAAATGAAATGGATGTAATTAAAATGTAAACAATATGACCTTTTTACGGATCTAAAGCAACTGAAAACTATTGCTCCTACATGAACTAACCACAACAAGTGTACCAAATGAATAATCGAAAAAGTGACAAGTCAAACATAACATTGTATAGTACAACCATTTTCTCAAAAAAATTAAAAATAATTCATAGTCTCAAACAACTTAAATCATACAATAAAATGATATAAACTACATATATCAACCAGAAAAAACACACGAAACAAAAATAACTATGAATTAACTAAAATAATCCTCAATTAAAAATTACTCTTAGCAAATCCTCCAAGCAAGGACTAAATCAAACCAAACAATCCACAACTTTCAAGAGCACACAGTACCTAAACAACAACAAAAAAAATTCTATCAAAAATTCATCACAAATCATACAAAAGAAAACCCAAACAAAACATTGTAAACAATACAATTCTTCAATAGAAAATACACCCAAGTCTATAGGCAAATATTTTATCAAAAAAAATTTTCCCCAGAACCATTTTTACTTCAAGAAATGATAACACAACCTAAAGTTAGAAAGAAACAAAGGAAACAAAAGTTATATTTCAAAGTTAAACCTAATTGCAAAGTTGTAGTGGTATCTCGAACCTAAGTTTTTCCCAACTCCATAGTTGTGACCAAGCACCAAGAAATTTGCTCGAGCGATTTTAGAGCAATCTTCACACTTGCTTTATTGTAAATTTCCTCTTCCCCATCCCCCTAAAAGATTTTAGAGCGATCTTGGGTCCTTTCCTGTTGAAATTGTTTAAATAACCAAATAGTAAAATAACAAAAGGTAGTAAATCAGTTCAGGTCTATGAAATTGTTTAAAAGAGAAATTACACAACATCAATATCAAAGATTGATGGTTAAAAAGATGACCGCTCGATGCCATTAAATTCATATGCTCATGATTAAGAAAAAGAAAAATCAATTAGTTGCCGGAAAGCATAATCATAGCCAATTAGTTGAAACCGAAACACCACATGAACTAATCAAAGCATTAAAATCCAAATACTATAAAACACTATTAAATATCATAGGTACTATAATCCAAACTCACATTAAACTAAAATTTGTTTTTAAACACCAAAAACAAAGTTCATGAAAATCAAATTATGGAAAATGCAATGAACTTTTTTTACACATCATCTAACCCTCTTTTTGATATGAAACTCAAATGAGAGTACATAAGAAACAATAAATAATGAAATATTCAAAAAATTGTGATTGTGAATCTATGAAGTGAGTGCGTTGCCTTAATATCCAATTGTGTGTGATGCATATGTGTGTGTGTGAGTGTTCGCAAGTGTGTTAGTTACTGGTGTAACGTGTGTATGCCATGATAGAGAGATGACATCAAAGAAAATGATAGAATAGTGAGAAATGAGAGACTTTGGCCACAAGGGTGTGTACCGTGAGAGATTTTGAGTGAGAGAGAGGTCGGAGAAGAGAAAAAAAGGGAGAGAGAAAGGGAGATCAACTCGACTCAACATGTTGGAGTCGCTGAAACACACCAAAGTTAAGTCGTCAATTGGAGAAAAGACGAATGAGAGAAATGAGAGAGTGTGATAGCAGAGGTGTGATATGACATAAATGGGTGGTATTAGAAAATTTAGAGAATAATCTTTTACCATCAAATCTATTTAGATTAATCACAAATATTATCATGGTCCTATAAAAAATGTAGTTCAACAAATAATCCACCAAAATTACATCAAATAATCAACAAATAATTTTTCAACAACAATTTCAACAAAACTATATCAAATAATTAACCAAATTCAATAATCAAACAACCCTATCTCAGTTGTATTCACGAATTCAACTACTTCAAGAACACAATTGTTGAAAAAAAATAACAATGAATCTTTCATACATCTCCAAATGTTTGCAAAGAAAGAGCTAAAGAAAAGCTATAGAAATTCAAGAGTGATAGTCAACTTGGAAGAGCTAGAGAAAGTCAACAATATGCTACATGCGCCGCCCAAATTCAAAAATCTATTTGATGCAAGTAACAGTAATGAGTCGGTAATGAGTCAACAATAAGATCGTAGTGCCTTCAAAACTTCAATTTAAATTTTTCATTCAAATTTATCAAACTTTCCACTTAGTTGCATTGGACCAAATGTAAGGCCAAAAATCTATAATATATAAACTTAAACAAATTAACTTATTTGAACCAAAGAGATATTTTAATCAATGTAGAACACATAATACAATGGGTAGAAGAGGTATTGACTGAATCAAATAACATCAAATAACATAACAAAAACTCAAGCAATTAAATCAAAAAATTAACAAAGTAACAAAAAATTTATTTTGACATTCAATTCAAAGAATTACAATATCATTTTGTGACTCCGTTTTTCCGTTGATATTATTTCTTCTTACTCTTATTGTCTTTCATGTTCGTAACAACTTGAGCTTCTTCATGATCGACTAGGGGCTGGGTCAGATTTCTTTTTCTTTTTCTTTTCTATGACATTTTTTCAGTCATGTAGTGTGCATTAAAATAAAACCCCTCAAATTAGACTTTGCAGAATTTTGATTAACACTCACTTTTACATGATAATAGAATGCAATATAATCAATGGAAAAAAAAAACTTAATAGCCAACTACCAATAAACATATAGTTTCATGCAATAAATAATTACATAAATGACTCCTGAGACAGAAAAATAAGATAATATACCAGTAATGCACTTGTCCCAGCATTCCTTTGTGACCTTTGCAACCATCTCATTTAGCATGGCCTTCTTCTTTTCTTGTTGCAAGAGACCATCAAGAAAATTTTCAGGACATTCCCATTGTACAGAATGATATGCTGACATAAATGTCATCCTTCAAAAGAGCCTTATCAAAAATTATATAAAATTCAAGATATCTTGGTTACAACCCATACGCTTTATTTTTGGATATGCAACAATGGATTAGTAGTATGATATAGTGAACAAAATCTGAACTCAAAATAAAGGCAAAATAAAACCCCCACAAATAGCACAAAGAATAGTAGAATTGTAGAATACAATCCCCAAAGAAAGCAACATAAAAGATCAAGATTGGCCCTTTGATCTCCTGGTTTGGACTTAGTAGTATCAAGGTAGCCAACTGCGGACTGCCCCAATGGGCTTGATATGCCATATAGAAAAGTTAATGCTACCAAGACCACTCGCTGAAGGTCATCAGGTTGCACTTTGCATATACAAAACAAAGAGTAGAATTCTACATTTCAATCCATGTGCAATTCATTATTCATCTGTTTGAAAAAAAAGGTCAACCAATTAACTAAAGAAGAAAACTATCCCTTTGTATCCAGAAACCATCTTAACCTCTTCAATAATATCCGACAATTTTTTCAGCGACCAACCTCACAAACAACACCATCTCCCTTATTGGCTGATTTCATAAGGGCTCTACACCTCAACCACCAAAACAAACGTTTCCTCACAACGACTGTCAACTGTAAGTTCCCGGAGAAGAATGTAGTGTTTACCTAATCAAAAGTTGAACATTTCACAAAGATCATATAATAATTCCCCCAAAACAAAAAATGAACCTTTACACGGTGAGCATTTGATGGGCTGCTCTCTGAACAATTCAATCAACAACTTGAGCGGCTTTCGGTGACATGACAGATGATGGGTTACAACGTCTAAGGGAAGGAAGGTGTGCCTCAACTTTTTACGTCTCAAATTATCGGCCCAACTTTCACAAATAAATTAAAAATATAAATGAGCTCCTCCTCCTCTTGTTGCATAATAGAAAACAAAGACCAAACAGATAGGTACGTTACGCCCCTTTCTCTTCACTTTTTTCTCCTTCCTTCTGATGTGGGTATCCAAACCAAAGGAAGAATTGTGCGGTGATCAAGTTGCCACAAAAGATGCACTCAAAATTAAGCAAAGCCTATTACCTGAACCCTAAATCATGCTTACCACAAAGACAGATATGCATATGACCACACAAACGCCTACATGATCGGAGGAATTTACCTCGAGAAACGTTTGTAACTCTGCAGAGTTTCGATTCAATGAATCCATGGCGGCAATTGTGTGCTATTGTCTCTAGCCTTGTGTGTTAAAACCCTAAACCCTCCGAGGCGATCGTTAGAGCCAACCCATGTCCTTCCGCTTTCAATCCGGACTACACCAGGAATTATCAACCCAGTTTGCCTGAACACTCGATTCAAGTACTATATGGCATATTTTAGATCTGAATATCTGATGTAGTTTGTGAGTGTTATAAATTTCAGATCTGCAACTAATGAAATAGCTAAAATATGTCAAACACGTGCAAATCTTTTGATTATTAGGGTAAAGGCGAGATTCCATAAAAGATCTCTTATCCTGATAATATGTGTTACCATCACTCATCTGAAAGTTTAAATTGTTAATGTAGCATACCAGTAACTCCGTCAAAATTCTAGGTCTTTTAATACAACTCGAAGCCCAATTAAAGAAACTATACTGACCTTGAATTTCAGAGAGCTCCTCTTCTAACCTGCATTGGAAGAGCATCAAGCAAAACTTATCAACACAAAAAACTTCAAACCCATCTCAAAAACAGTAGAAGTACAAAGAAGAAATACATAACCCAAGTGATAAGCATGTTCAACAAAGGTTTATAGAGTAAAGAAGCAATTTAAGCCAGGCCCACCAATAAATAGTAGAATTCGTGTACTCTGGAAGAACATCAATGTAGCGTCGCCACGGCGAGTCGTCCCTCAGCTTCTCTCTGATCAAAAACAGAGCAAATGAGACCCAAGGCTTCAACCCATAACACACGTTCCCAATCTCCGAGGATAAGACTGTGTCCGGATTGATCCAAAACCTTTTGGAATCTCCAAAACGACCTCATTTTTGGCTATGTATCTCTGAGCAACCAATCCTAGACCTTCTGGTACGACCCCTGGCTTCACTGGTGACTTGGGGGAGACTATGTTTTCGTCACAAACCCACTGCCAGAATGTCTGTACAGAGGGTGGAAGTGGGTCAGGTTCCGGTGAGAGAAGAGAATTCACAGTGAATGGCCTTTTCAAATAAACGGTTGTTCTGGGTTTCGTTAAGAATGAGAGATGTTTTAGTGTTCTTAGGGAAGAGAGAGAAGTAGAAGAAGAAGATGATAACGGGTAGTGAGAGAAGAGACTGATCATCTTCTTCCCGTCAAGCTTTGTGATTCTTCGTTGTGTGGAAATATGGAACATCCCGTGCCTTTTGATTGGTGAGAGAGTGGCTTGGGCCGGAGTGCTTGGTGCCGTGTATGTGCAGCTAAAATGGGGTGGGATTTGGGTGGGATCGGCGAAGATTTGAGAGAGAGAAAGAGGCGTGAGAGAGAGAGGGGCTTCTTCGTAGGCGGGAAACAAAGTTCGGATTAGCGTTTTGATCAAAATTTTTGAGCTGAATTATTTTTACGTTGAAATTACGTAATATATTTATATTTTATATCTCCGGTAAAATAATCTGGACCTTTCTTTTCTAAATATTTATGAATAATGTTAGATAAATTTAAAAATCAAATTTAATAATCTCAACTATTGAAGAGATAGTGAGCCTCAGTAAATGTTGAAATCCATAGTGAAATCAATGGTTGAAATTATCAAATTTAATTTTTAAGTCCATGTAACATTGTTCAATATTTATATATTCTTACTTTGATATTGTGAAAATAATCTTGTGATAATAATGTTTTTCTCATAATATATATATATATATATTATATAAAATATATCTATATATATATAAATGTATATATATACATATTTGTATATAAGTATTTATATATATACTTATATACGTATATATAAGTATATATATATAAATATATATAAATATCTTATATCTTATATATATATATAAGATATATATATATATATATATATATATATATATATGAGAGAGAGGAAAAAGTTAAAAAAAAATGAAAAAATTTACTGTTAAGGAGATTCAAAGGGTAGACCTCGTTAAGGAAATTCAAATGGCAGATCTCATCAAATAATACTCTAAAAACAAGTTAGATTTATTTTTTGTGTATTTTGATTTAAATCTCATTTTTTTTCAAAATTTTGAAAATAAAAATATTAAACAAACATGTTTTAGGTGTTTTTAAAATTTTAAGAATAAAAAATAATTTCCGAAAAACTAACCAAATGGCCTTAAATTTGAAACTTTTTTCCTTATTAACAAAACTAAAAATAGGCCAGTTGTTCTCAAAATCCGTAATTAATTTAAAGAAAAAATTAATACATTTGAAAAAAAAAATATTTAAAGAAAAGTTTTTAGAGTGAGAGACAGACATGCTTGTGTGCGTGTGAGAGAGAGAGAGAGGGTTTTCGAAAGCTAATAGGATATCTAGTCGCGGCGGATTCAATAGCATCAGAGCCGAGAGGGAGAGGGAGAGGGAGAAGTGCGACTGTATAATAGAGAGAAGGCACTATCTTAAGTGTTAGATCTGGGATTCTTGTGAGGGCAAGTATGAGTGGAAGAGGCAGTAACAATGGAGGTAGTGGTGGAGTACAAGCGATACCAGCGGCATCGCGAAAGATGGTACAGAGCTTGAAGGAGATAGTGACCTGTCCAGAACAAGAGATCTACGCTATGCTCAAAGACTGTAATATGGACCCTAACGAGGCCGTTAATAGGCTTCTCTCACAAGGTTTAAACATTAACCCTGCGTTTCTCTCTCTCCCCCCGAATCTATAGTGCGCTAACTCTCTCTCTATAAATATATACTTTTTTTTGTTGTCTATTAAATTTTTATGGGTTCTGATTTTTTGATGGTATTTTTGACTCACATGCTGTTTGGTTGCTGGGAATAACTATAGGAAAAGGAAAGAAAATAAAGTTTTGAGACCATTTGTATTTTTGGGGTGTGTACTGTTTTGGGTTTTCAGAAAATGGGTTTCAACTTTCGATGGCGAAAATATTTACGCATTTGCTATTTGATTATTGAGAAAACTTGAGAAAAAAAGAAACAAAATGATGCCAGGGACTTGTTTTGTGCTTTGTGTATTGTTTTTGGTTTTAGAGAAGTGAAAGTTTAAATTTTGATCAGCACCAAAAAAAAAAAAAGGAAAGTTGAAATTTTGATAATTACTATTGATATCAGGTAATAATTACTAATGTTTTTGCTGCATTTTTTTAGCAGCCAAACACGGTCTGAATTGGTAGTATAGTTTTAAAGATATGTTGTGCGGTGAAGTTTACTTTTTGATCATTTAATGCAGGTTTTTGATTGAATAACTTGAAATATGTACAGGAAGGAATTGAGATTTTGTATTTTATTTGATTTATTTTGACCGGAAAATTACTTGAAATGCATTTGGTGAATTATGTGCTGAGTTGAAAGAATGTGTCTAATATCTTCCGTATTCTTTACACTTGTTGAAACTATTAAAGCACACTCTATTATTATGTTTTTTTTTTGCCACTTGACCTTGTAGAATGTTGGGGGCGCAATTTCATCTTGATAACATAGCTAATAACACACACCATTCTTTGAAAAAGAATATTAAAAACACTTTTACTAGTATCACTGAAAAATATATTTATTTGTTGAAAAGGGTTAATCTATGTCAGACCCCGTCGAGGGAAAATATATCATTATCCCGCATTTGTCCTATGTAAGTGATGACAAGTAGAATTAGGAATAAGAACATTGTGGTTTCTATAGTATGTTTTTCTACTCGTTCATTTTTTAAGAAAATAATAGAAATAATACTTAAAAGAGAAACAGAAGAAGTCTTATATAATAGAAATAATACTACACGGAGATGAGAATTCCACCAATAAAGAGAAGAGAAAATGGCAAAAAGCAAAATTACGTATCATAGACAGATTTCCAAGCTGCCCTAGTAAAAACAATGAAATTCCAACAAAACAGGAGACATTGATGCCTAAAAGACACTTAGAAGCAAGTTCTTTCCCACAAACCAAACTCATCCACTATCTTATCTTCAAAAATTCTCGACCTCCTTGATACTCTATTGGTATGATCATTTTTAGTGTTTTTGTACAAAATGTTGGCTGGGGTGGGTTGTTGTGCCTTGTCTATAAGTTTAGTAAGGGTGTTAAAGGGCAGAAGAGTTCTAGTTTTTTTTTGGCCAGGGGTTCTGGAGTCCTTTGTACTTGTGTTGCTTTGCCTTAGAGTTTTTATAGGAGTTTGCCACCCCGTGCCCTCCCACCCCTTGAAAAGAAAAATAAATCAAGAATAAAATGAAGCATATTGAGATAGCTAACATGCTCATTAGATGTTGTAATCTTTTTTAAAGGCCAATCACAATCCAAATGAACTTTGTTAAATTTTAAGTTACATTTTGGTATTCTCTCAAGGTTGATTAACAGATGGATTCGTAGTTACCAGAATTAACTAAACTTCTGACGACCTACGATTTGGGTATATCGATTTCAAATAGAGTGGGTTTGTGATCTAGATCACCAAAATATACGATCCCAATTTGTAATATTAACACTAAATCGATTCGCTTCGGAACATGTAGCACAAATGTAAAATATATATTAATTAATTACGTGTATATAAATCTACAATTATATAATGTGTTTAGATAATAGAAAATCAAGCACAAATGTAAGATAAATAGTAACTGATTAGTGATTATGGATGTTCTATGATATATAATATTGTATAATAGTGAAAACGACGTAGAGAAGAGTTTCAAAACGAATTTTGACCTAAACCACTGGACCAACTAAGCTTACCACTATTGTACCGCGTACATAAGAAAGTGTTGTACCGTGTAATTGTACTTATACAATGTACCAAAACGACCCACAATCAAGGTGACGTTTGGATTAATTTATTTTTTGGACTGGGCACTATTAACCCATATGATCACTGTAAGTCAACATAATATGCACCAACTTTGAATTTAATCATCGTACCAAATTCATGATCTTGATATTTTATGGTCTTAAAAACCAAATACATGATATTTTGTGAAAATAACAAATAGCCTTTTTTATTGATTTGATTAAATTAACTTGATGTTATAATTGAAATTTGAAAGGTCAGAAATTTTAATACATTTAACAAATGCCCTCAGAATAACTCTCTAGTGTATGGGCGCAGTACTAATTTCACCTTAAGACGATCTATAATTCCATTTTCTGTAATATTTAGGCTTATATAAAGAAACACACACGCACAAGATACCCACACCCTGCAAATGGAAAGTTTTAGCTCTGCCCTCATAACATATGAGTATCTGACTTGTGGACGTTTCAGCATCAACTTGAGTCATTTTACTTCACTTGAAGTTTTGAACACTGTTTTTTGCCTTTATGGGTAGATAACAGTGAGTGATGTAAGGGTGTACTAATTTATGGCGTAGATCTTATCTTTATGTGGTTTTATGTTGCTTTGTTAGTATCTGCTCTCATTTCTGATATGATTTTAATGAATTCGCTAGATCCTTTCCATGAGGTGAAGAGCAAACGAGATAAGAAAAAAGAGGTGAGTGGTTTCATAAGAGCTCAGCAAATCTAAATTTCATAGCTTACCGGTAGAGTTTCTGCCTTTTCTTAAGCCATGGTTGGCCACTCGAGTGATCAGCATAATGTTAATAAAAAATCCCTGATTTTGACCCTTTTTTTTTTGTGGGGGGGGCACTACTTTCTTCCCACCTCTGGTTGGAACGAGAGTTGTGTGAAATTACGGTGACAGTGCCTAATGGAGATCTTGAGTTCAATATACATAAGATACACAAGGGCTACTGTGTAAATGAGTCCCCTGAAACAGAAAATAGTCTTTTTTCAGGTCTTTTGGATTTAATTGTATTCTTTGATTGTTTCAGAATAAGGACACAACAGAATTCAGGTCTCGTGGTGTCAGTAGTGCTTCAAACCGTGGGAGCAGGAGTGGTACAGACCGCTACATTGGACGTGGTGGCTCAACCCAATTCAGTTCTTCTGGTATGTGCATGTTGAATTACAATTTTGGGCAGGACATTTTGTGTGTAATTGGAACATGCTGGTTGATTTTGTTGAACATGTTCTTACTCGTCACTTTTCTATCAGAACCTGGTGCTATACATGGCAAACCTGCATACAAGAAGGAAAATGGAACAAATTTTTTTACAAGTTCTCCATCTTCAGCATCTGGAATGGCAGGAAATAACCCAAATCGGCGACCTCAAGCCCCCATGTTAGTATCATTAGAATCTCAACTTGCACATCTCTTCTGCATTTACAAATATGGGGGTTGTAATGCAGCCAGCTGAATGGCATAAGATCTGTTGGATTGAATTGTTTCATGAAGCTCAATGTTTTGCATGTGCCCATATTGAGCTTGGTGAACAAGCGAAATGCCTTCATACACTCGCCGTCCTTACCCTATGTGGTCTGCTCTGAAGTTTTTATGTTAAATATGCACTAATAGACTGAATTTGAATGTTAGGGCAGTTTGATTCAGGGTTAGTATGAGTTTTGGTTACTTGGTCGCAATTTCTCAATCCAGGATGGATTGCTGAATTGTTTTTGGAGATTGAAAGGTTTTATTTATCAAATATTCTCAATTAATTAGAAGTTTCTACTTCTTAAAGTTGTTTCCTTGGTGCTTTAAGAATTCTTTGTTGAGTTTGGCAAGGATTATTCCTGAGTTGTAATCTTTAGTGCTGAAGTAGTTTTGTGTTGGCATAATTTGTCTTGTTCGATCACGTGATGTAGATAAGAAGGGAATTAGGGGATTGATAAGAGAAGAAAAAGTTTAGCAGAGAGGAATACTCTCAATAAATCAATAGTCAAAGTCTCTTAAAAAAATTACTGCAGCCTGTTTATAATACCATAAATCCAGATTCCTAATCTCAGTCTAACACTAAATAAATAAATAAATTGTAAGATAAATCCACAATATTTATCCAATCCTAACACGATCCCCATCACTACGCTGTTTATCTCTTCATTTCAGTAGTGTAATGAAGCTTGAAATACTTGTTTTGCTGATATCTTCCTCTCCTCTATTTTAGTTATTTTACATGCCACTTTACCACTGTAGCTCAAACATAGAATTTGAGAATTGTTAAGGTATCCTGCATGATTTTATTTTTTCCTAAGCAGAATAGTTGCTTTCAAGCAGTACTTCACTTGATCTTGATCTAATATAGAATGTGACAGCATGTCAAACAGAATTGTCATTCTGTATTTGTTAAAATGTTTCCCCTGTATTCAGTTCACATTGAAATATATTGCTTTTCTTTGTCTTCTCTGAGTCAGAACTTTATATTGGAGAATTGACTACTCATAAATGTTTCATCCGATTCTTCCTTTTTTTTTTTTTTTAATTTTGTTGGAGGAATCACATGTATTTTTTTCCACCAATTCTGCTTTCCAATCTTTTGCCTGCTTTTGGAAGTTGTTTGTTTTAATAGTATAAAATTTGATGCAGTGAATCTACTATGGCCGAAAATAAAGTGCCAACAGTAGGTGCAGTTGATCATATTTCATCAGCCTCACATCCGTCTTCTGGATATCAATCTGTTTGGTTGGGGGTTCTGGTCAGGTATCAATGGCTGATATTGTGAAGATGGGCAGGCCGCAAGGCAAGTCTTCCAGTGCGGCAAATGCACTTCACCAGAGTGTTAATCATCATCGTATTCAGGGAGCTCTGTCCACTGCATCCCATCATGATTTGAATTCTTCTGGGGATGGTGTTCCTAAGGTTTTAGAGATGCATCCTGAGCCAGGGTTTGCTTCAGCCCAACATATTTCGTCGAATGATGAGTGGCCCTTGATTGAGCAACCACCAGATGCTAGTGTGCCTTCTGGCTTGGAGTCTCCTCCAGATTCTGAGCTGCATCTGGATACTTCTAACTTGCCATTTGATAGAATTAACCAGCATCCAGAATCCCAGGCGGATGAGGTTTCGGAAGCAGAAGATAGTGATATCGAAAATCTTGGTGCAAACCATGTTGGACCAGCATCTGTTTCCAGTAGAAAGATGCAGGAGGATAATTCTGGAGATGCAGCTCTCTATGACAATGACTTGTATAGAAACATGGGTTCATACCAACATCAAAATCATGCTTTCGAGCATCAGGAAGGTGACTTTTGTGACTATTATAAATTTATTGACTACTAGATGTTGGTGTGATATATATAAAAACTTACTAGTTGTGGTGGTGAGAGGACGTATTTTAATTGTATATCTTGGAATCACTAAAGAATTTTACCACCATAGCGAGCTGAAACTAATAGAAGTTTTTTTTCGGAAAGTAGAAACTAATAGAAGTTGCTATAAATGGATTAAGTGTCTAGGCTTCTTGGGATTAAAATGAAAAATAAGAAGAAAAAAAGCAATGAAAAGGGAAACATACATTTATTGTGTGATTACTGTCCAACTGTCTTGAACACTTTATGGATATATAAGAAGAAAAATTCTAAATGTGCTATCTACATCTACTTGAGATAAGCACACTGCGCCAAAAGTTTATGCTGCCATATGGGTATGCTTGAAGCCATTGGGTTAAAGAGTTGAATACCATTCTGCAATCATAGTATGCGATTTTCATGGTTTTCATTGTACTTAGTTTTGCTTTTTAGTATTTACATCTTAACCCATTCTAGAGATTCTACCCTGCCCTCTCACGCGATTTGATTCTTTTAGATGATAGATAGATTGGTAAAACCTGACATTAATTTAATACGTATCATTCCGTTGCAGTTGAAGATGTTGGTGTCTCGGTATCATCAGTGACTTGCTAACTTGCAACGAGTGAGCATGCAAGAGGACCAGGGAGCACCACCTGAAGAGGATGGCCATTCTGTAGTTATTCCTAATCATCTGCAAGCCCAGATCGCAAACTGCTCACACTTGAGCTTTGGTAGCTTTGGATCTGGCATTGGTACTGCCTTTTCCGGGCCTTTTGCATCTAGGCCGTTGAAAACTAACTTGGATGAGGCACCTACAGATGCAGATGCTTCATCAGCGGGGCAGTCGAACACAAGGTACATTTTCCTTTAGAATATGTGATTTCTTTATTTTACTTGTTAATTGTTTGTAATATATGTCAACAACCTTTCCCTTGCAGAAATTCCGAGTACTATGGGGATGATTCTGTCATAACTGCCTCAGATGGTGATTTAGTTCTTAGACCCACTGCAAATTCTGGGAGTTATGATTCACCTGCTGCTTCACAACCAGAAGTGTTTAAGCATGAAAACCCAGAAGTGGCACATGGAAATCAATACAACTTTCCCTCATCTACACCAGATTATGCTTTTGAAAATGTCCAAGAATTGAACAATGCACTCAGTCAATCTCAAGCAAACTCTCAGATGCAAAATCTTGCTTCCTTCTCAAGTGTAATGGTAATATATGTGACGTAATTCTTTGTATCTGATATAGTAAATTAACAATTTAGTGAATTTTCAAAAGAGAAATTGTCGGGAAAGCACAAACGACCTGAAGCATGTTGATCATCTTTCCTCTATACCTTGACATTTGAGCAAAGTTTAGCATCTTCCGTTTAGTAGTCTTTCCTCGTGTTTGGCTGGACAACTGTAAAGAATAAGTAGCCCTAGCATACTTTGAGGTGATGCTATTTTTTGTGCTCCTTGGATGATCCAAAGTTGAGCTAATTCTCTTTTATGTTACATTATGATGATTACTATAACCACCTGAACTCTCATATTTTATTAGTGTTTGAACCTGTATTGATTGGCTGGTGGACAAAGATTTGTGTCAAACATTCTGCAATGTAATTTTCAAGCATCACACTTTCAAAATTTTAAGCAACTGAAGCTCAATTGTGTTTTGATTTTGTTGAATGAGACGGCTGAATCAAGTTTTTAAAAGTTTCTCCTCAGAGACAATATATGTGAATTTTAGCAGATGACTATAAATCTTGAGCATTTGAAAAATGATCCTTTTCGATGTTGAGTGATTGATGATATTTAGAGACAAATTTAGCCTTTTTTATGGATTTTTTTTCAGTTTTTATTTGAGAGAAATGTATTGAAGTTAGTGTCTGTATGTTTTTTTCATCAATTAGAAGACTCTGTACTCTTATTGACTGAAATTGCTTGTGTCCAGCTCATCTTTAATTTGTAGTTTGAAAATGTGAGTCAATTTTGCAATCAGTTGATAATGCACTCCTTTTAATTGTTTTCATTGCAGATATGATGCATCTTGACAGAACCAGAGTAATGTTTTTTTAGTTTTCATTAATCATTTTATTTTTCTTTTGTAACAGCCAGAATACACCAATTCGTTACCAAGTGCTTTGTTGGCAGCAAATGTTCAGTCTGTGAGAGATTCTGATCTTTCTTACTCACCTTTTCCTATCACACAATCAACAGCTACAAAATATGGAAACACTGTGTCTTCCATTGGCAGTTCAACTATTGCTGGTCCAGAGGTACCTCACCTGAATCAAGTTGCTGGAATTTTTACTGTAAATTTGAAGTCTCTGATAGTTGGATTAGCTCATGTGCAAATCTAGACAATCCAATTTTTTATTTCCTAGTTGAAGATGGAGAAGAAACGTGGTTGGTTTGTTTTGGTATAAATTAGTGACAATAAAAGACCAATCATACATGTTATTGCATAAAAAAAATCTGAAACATCCCTACCCTGCGATGTAGGAATTACCTGTACTTAACATTTTCCACCAAATCGTTTAGTCGGTTAGTTTATGTAACTGCGTGGCCCTTTAGCCCAGCCTAAAATCATATATTGTATAAGACATGCCCCGATTCCTTTTCTCACAGCTGAGGCTGATGTCTTCATCTCATGTCGATTAATACCTTTACTTTAAAGTTTAAACAAACTTCCAGCATTGGTGCAATCTTTGATTCTTACTTTGCACAATTGCAGACATTTCTTGTTCTCTTCTTTCTTGTCTTTTTTCCTTGCATCTTACACTATTAAATTCTTAAGTGAATGGGAAACAAGACTTGATTAAGGGAAGGCAGAGCACAGAGGATAAAGCTAAGGAAAGAAACAAAGTAAGATAAGACAATTAAGATCACAAAAACACATAGTAGTGGCTATGGCTGATGGAGCTGCATATAATTCTTTCAAGTTTTCCTAAGTTTAAGTTCCTGTTTCATTGAGAGTGTAAACTTCGGAATTGGCACGCAATAGCTCTACATTGTCAAAGTTTTGATGGAGTTTGCTAGAAGTTTAGACCCTGGAGCTGGACTGTCCTCAATGTAATCCTAACGCCATTGTTACTAGCTTCCTTTGGGCCTGTGTTTGAGGGTGCTTATCTGTCTTAATTGCCTTGCCAAATTTTGGATAATGAGAAGACATTGCTCTCCCTGTGCCTTCTCAGATCTTGGTGCTGCCAAATTTTAAGCTTTTCTAGGGCCCCATTAACTGAGGCCATCGAATCACAATGAAGAGGATTGCATCTGGTTGGGAGGAATCAAGAAGCAGAATTCATGTAACTTGGGAGCTCATGAATTTTCATCTGAAATTCGATAGGAATGATAAATCTAAGCGAAATCTCATTCAAGCCCTTCATTAAACATCTTGGGACCAAGTGATGTCCTTTGTGCATTCTGGACCTTATGAACTTTTGTTAACATCTGTTATGCAAACTGAACTGCTATACATTTGGAAACTTGGGGCATTTGATAATAAATGAGAATGAAAGAAAAGAAATAGGATGAAGGAAGAAGGAACAACCTAGAGCTTAGAATGACGAAAAGTAGAGAAGGAGATTTCCTTTTTGATTCCACAAGAAGGGAGAGAAGAATGGGAAAGAGGGGTGGGAACTCCTGGGAGAGAGAAAACCCTGGGACTCATTAGGGGCCCTTGAATCTGAGAAAAAGGGTTCCTTCAAAGAGAACCAAGGAGAAGGAGATTCAGGAGAATAGAGAGATAAAGAGACTAGATAAGGGAAGATGGATAGAGAGGGAGAGAAATGTGGAGCCAACTTGCTATGCCAAACTACTAAACTTACTTCTTGGAAGTTTTTTTTTTTTTTTTTTGTGTTGTATCTTCAAGGCCTATCTATAGCCTCCACTAAATATTGCAAATTTCATAATTACAGAAATAACCCTTGGGTAATCAAAAGTCATTTACGAGGTTCTCACATACATCCCTAGACACTCAAAACAGCCCTAAAACAGAAAATCAGCATTTTTTTGGTTTTCTTGGGTGTTGCGGAAGAGCATGACGTCAGTTAAATTTATGATCTTCGATGAGAGATATTGATCACATCTTTTCGGCCGTTGGAGATTGAATTGGGACAAGTGGAAATGTTCAATGAAAATTTTGGCAATTCTTGTCCCTCCAGATTTTAGATGGGTAAAATAGAGGCCACAAGTGCACTTAACATACCCTGAGAAATCTCTTGAACTATCAAATCCTGGAAAACCAAAAGCTAGTAGATGAATGCACATTTCATGATTGTCTTGCATATAATTTCAAAATGTGGTTGGCTGTCTCCTTAGGTTTTCTTCCTTCAGTTGACAGGTAGTTGTTGCTTGGGCGGCTCTTAAAAACCCTCTTCATTTACATAATTGTATTTAAGTAATTTACTTCTGCTTCTGTATATGGCTCGTGGAAGATTGGTCTAGGATAATGTTTATAGTTATTTAAGCCTTCTGAGTTTCCTCGAGCCACTGTTTAAACTCGGTGATTAATTTTACTGTTTTACTACTTTTCGTGCCATTTCTGTCCCTCATCCTTGAACTTTTGAGTTCTGCTGCATTCTCCTTCTTCCCCATTTTGAAGGCTGACAAATTGTTTAATAACAAGTAAGCTGATACATTATAATACAATCGTCCACAACTGAAACTTTCTTTAAATTGTTCAGGCTTGGAGCAATAGCGGAGGGTTTCCCAGCCCTGTAACCCAATAACCTGCCGTTACATGTTTTGATACATTCTTCCCAGTAGCTCCAGACTCTAGTTATAGCAAAACAACAGACCTCCATTGCGATTATCTTTCTTACAAGTTAATTATCCGATATCCTACTACTAACCCTTCGACTCAGACTTCCCTATCTACGTTTGACGTGATTCTAAATAGTCTTATGGGGCTCGCTGCCCCTGTAAGCTTCAAGCTTATGGACACTTACAAGCTCGTGCCTTCCTGTGTTGAGACAATCTTTGGTTGCCACAGGTCTATGCTTTTGCTGATATGAAAAATACTATCCATGTCTTCCTCATTTTTTGTTTTCATCGGATGTAAGCAAGTTCTAACACCAATAGGCTAGCAGCAATCATTTACTTATGCATTATAACTTGTCACCTTTTTCTTCACAAAGTTCTATAATACATCACCTAAGTTGTTCATGGCTTTGACTGCCTTTGGTTGGCAAGGAGCCAACAGCTGTTTTGTGAGGCCATGAGTTTCCCCGAGGTTTTACCAAGGATCTATTTTTTGACAGCATGCAGATGAAGCCCAGTCAAGAGATTGATGTGAATAGTGTGTCTGCTCATCCGAATATGGCATGAGCATTAAGGAATTGCATTCTGTTCTCCAAGGCATGACACCTGGTTATTTTTGTTTTCATTAACATTTCAAATTAGTCTAGTTATTTGCATTTGTAGGATAGCTTTTAGGACTTAATCCATTGATTTTTTGTCATGAATATGTTCTATTTGGAGAAGTATGGAAATTCCATTTTTGTAGGACTTGCAACTCCATATTTGAACAGTGACTACATGAATAGAACTGTTATATTAGGAAATCATGTGCTGAGAATGGTATTTGTGGACTTGATACTCTGATTCGTGAGTTGGTGGAGTTTAACTTCTAGACCCTAGTATATGCATGAGCATAGCACTTTTTTGATGCGAGGATTGTGGACCCTAAATTTTCTCCTCTTTCTTGTTTATTTTTTCTGAATATTTTATTTTTTGTATACAGGCTTTGAAGATGGTTGGTTTTTCATCAACACAGCCTACTCCACAGACTGTGTCTGGAACCAGCATTGCTACAGGACCCGCCTTTCCTCAGCAACTTGGTGTGCACCCATATTCCCAACCTACTCTTCCTTTGGGACCTTTTGCAAATATGATTGGATACCCTTTTCTGCCTCAGAGCTATGCATATATGCCATCCGCATTCCAGCAAGCATTTGCTGGTAACAGCACGTACCATCAATCTTTGGCAGCAGTGCTCCCTCAATATAAAAGCAGTGTTTCTGTCAGCAGCTTGCCCCAGTCTGCTGCTATTGCATCTGGGTATGGTGGCTTTGGGAGTTCAAACACCATCCCTGGAAGCTTTCCAATTAATCCACCTGCGGCCCCTGCAGGCACGACCATAGGCTATGATGATGTTATGAGTTCTCAGTACAAGGACAACACTAATTTGATGTCTCTTCAGCAGGTATGTCATCCCGAACTGTGTTGATAATAATTGCTGAAATGGTCGGACACTTTGAAAAGGTCCGTCCCTGAGGCAGACACATGCCGATATGTCTTGGGCATATGCTTGACCCTGTTCATAATGAGAAATGAAATATCAACTTCGAGCATGCATTTGATCTGATATTTAATACTCAGCATCTTGTGATTAATAAAACTACGAGATCAGGATATTCTGTTCTGGTAATGAAAAAAATATAATTGTTAAGACTTTGAGTAATTTTAAATAGGACAGGGCACGAGAAAACGATTGGAAGCATCGTAATTATGTATTTTTGGTATGTCTCATCTATACAACATGGAGTTTTTTTGTTGCTCAACAGATATTCGGTATTGTAAATTCAGGGACACATATACATTACATTTCTAAAAGGATGTGTATTTGCTGTCATGACTGGGTTATGTATGTGTCCCACATTTTAAAGAATTTTCTGGTTGCAGCGTCTGTGTTGGGTCACTTTGTGTGTCCCTAATTCATTTCTGTGCTGCTTTTATCGTCAGAAGTATGGTCATTTGCCTGTCATTTCGTATTGTTGGAAAAAGTTTTGGCAGCACACCCTTTTTCCCAGGCCCAACAAAAAAAAAAAAAAAAACCATAAGAAATTGTTTAACATTTGAAGTCTTTTTATTCTTCTTCTGCAGCTCATGTCCTTTCTTTTGTGTCATTTGGTTAGAATGAAAACTCCCCTATGTGGCTACATGGGCCTGGTTCCAGAACAATGTCAGCTGTTCCAGCCAGCACCTATTACGGTTTCCAGGGGCAGAGTCAGCAGCCTGGTGGATTTCGGCAG
This sequence comes from Ilex paraguariensis, assembly GCA_963454935.2. Classification (NCBI taxonomy): domain Eukaryota; kingdom Viridiplantae; phylum Streptophyta; class Magnoliopsida; order Aquifoliales; family Aquifoliaceae; genus Ilex; species Ilex paraguariensis. The sequence continues at coordinate 45,574 of CAUOFW020001558.1, forward strand.
GGTCAGCAACCTTCACAGAATTATGGAAGTCTCGGCTACACCAATTTCTACCATTCTCAGCCTGGAATCTCACTGGAACACCAGCAGCAAAACCCTAGAGATGGGTCCTTCAGTGGTTCTCAGGGCCAACCTAAGCAATCCCAACAGATATGGCAAAACAGCTACTAATGACACCCTGGTTTTTCTGAGTCTTGTGATGAGTTCGAAAGTGGCCAACCAAGGTACTCTCGCAGTTGAATAATCTAAATCCATGATGTTCCCAAGAGTACTTGACTGGCTGCTGCCCTGTATCGGGTATTTTATGTGTTTATTGTTGGCTAATGTAAGGTAGGAACGCTCGTGCTAATTAATTTGGATTAGTGAACATTGGTATTTATGCGTATTTTTTTTCGCTGCTTAGTTTTCCACGTTTACCTTTTTTCACCTTGTAATGAGAAGCTGTGTTCGCAAGTCCTTTGTAATTTTGATGTTACTGTGAAATTAATGCTAAAGTTACCATTTCTTGTCCAGTTGTTGCAAATTGTATTGTCCCCATTTTTGCTGAAATTCGTTTGCTTTTTAGCCGTTTTCAATATTCCCCATTCGATAACATTTGGTATTATTTGTTACTAATTGATTTTAGCCGTTTCTCATTTAAGGGTCAATATTTGCAAAAATATCAAGCTGACAAGGTCTTGGGGAAAAAAAGAAGAGGGAGAAAGAGGGGGGGGGGGGGGGTGGACCCTAGTAGTGCTAGTGGAATGACGATTCGTTTTGCAATTCTAGAGGACCTTCAACAAGAAAGAGACAAAAATGTAGATATGGAGACTGCTGAGCTATAAGAGATTGCTCAGGTTGAGTATATAGGTGATAAAGTTGAGGAGCGTGTAGTCAAGAAGATAACTCCCAAGAAGAGTGAAGCGAGGATCTATTTACATTCCCGCCTCTTAGAAAGAGTGGCTAAGCAATGAGAGTAGGCATACGCATGTAGTTTAACCACCTTACCCGTCAGTAAAACACAAGCTAGAGACATACTAGCCTATTTTTTATTGCGGAATTAAACCTACTATTAATGTTAACTTATTTGTCGGTCGGGTCGGGTCGATTGCTCAGTTAAAAGCTATGAAATAAGTTTGCAATAGTTCAAAATTGAAATTGACACAATATCGTGAAGTGACTGTTTTTGCTTAATTTGGGTTAGACCTAGATGTTGCAATTCGGTACAAAAATTTAGACTTATTTGAACTAAACTATATTGCAAAATTTTTTTTGGCCATAAGTGTATTTTTTTGAAAAAAAGACTAAAATGTCATTTATTATTCTATTACTCTCGCTCTCTCTCCTCTCTCTCTTCATTACTCTCTCACTCTCTCTTTCTTATTTTCTCTCTAATTATTTCTCTCTCATATTGGTAATTTATTTTTTTAAACATGTAAAGATTTTATTTAAATTTTTTCATCTCTATCTCCTATTTTTTCTCTCTGTCTCACTTCGTCTCTCTTTATTTCCTTATTCTCTTCCTTTATATTAACGTTACAATAACATAAGTACACTAATCAGTTATACTAATTAATTATAATTATTGTATAATATACTAAACAGTTACTCATATGTTCTAATAAATCAAACAGTTACACTAAACAATCTGTATAATAAAGTAGCTTACAATTCAAATCTCAAAAGATAAACAAAAATAATTTTTGCTATTCGCGATTGAGATCGCTTTAAATTTTACTTTAAAATTAATCTGACGGTTAATATTAACATTCTAAATTTAATAGAAAAAATAGGTCCCCTAAGAGTGTGTTTGGTGTGATTTTTTAAAATTATTTCTCATAAATATATATTTTTTAAAATAGTGCTTGAAACCGCCTCACCGCCGCCACCATCACCACCACCACCACCACCCCCACCCCCACTGTCACTACCATTGCCATCGCCACCACCACTATCACCACCGCCACCATCACCGTTGCTATAGCCATTGTCGTCGCCTTTACCGTCACCACGGTCATTGCCACCCACCACAACCATCACCGTCTCCTACCACCACCGTTATTGCCCACCAACTCTCACACCCACTACAAATCAATACTTAAATTCTTTTATCTCTTTTTTGTGTTTGTGATTTGATTTTGAATATGAATGTAAATATGTTTATTATCTATCATTTTTTATTATTTTGTGCCTTCAGGCACAGACAATAACTAGTTATACGAAATTATAACACTAACTCAATCAATCATTCACTTATTTACATAAGTTTAAAAAAAATTTAGCAACGGCCAAAAAAACCCTTCTATTTAATGTGTTTTGAAGTTATGTGTGGGGAACAATTAAGGAAGAAAAATAATAAAAAATAAAGAAGAAAAGATTGACATGGTTCAATAAACGGGCATGTGAGAGCCCCCATTTTAACTACTACTAATTGAGAATTCCAATAAGGTTATTGCTTATTTATAGGCACCGGTTAAAAAATCCTAATATTAATTAATCATATAAATTTAATATCAATAAAAGTGATATACTCGAACCTAATTACACTCACGTTCATTCCATTGCATTGTGTTTTACTCTGTGCTGACCTATTATTAGAAATTATCGACCCATTTATTTGAAGGATTTAATAAATTTACTTGTTTTTATTATATAAATGTACAAAAATTATAGTCAAACTCAGTAATTTTGTATCGATTTTTTATTGCATTATCATTTTGTAGTTAAAATTTGGATTTTATTATGGTACCTCCAAAAAAAATTAGGTATCATACCTCCAAAAATTACAATTTTAAACAGTGTTTTTACAACTTTTATGGGTCATTTTATAAAAAAAAAATATTATTTTATGAATATTTTTACCACTTTTATTTGGTATAAAAAAATTATCACTTTTATGGAAGATTTAGCACATTTTTGAATATTTTTATCATATTTGTAAATTTTTTACTACTGTTGTGAAAATTATTTTTATACAACAATAGTAAAAACACTCAAAAATAAAATAAACATAACCACAAAAATGGTAAATAAAGGTATATTACCAATTTTTTTTTTCCATACCGTAGTCAACTCCTAAAATTGTCTAGCCTAGCCTAGTTAAAATAGGGGCCTTAAATTTTTCATTCGTTTGGGGCTGTAGGCGGTGACCTCAGAAAGGTATTTAGAGAGGCAAATTGTGTGGCAGATTTTTTTAGTTCAATAGTACAAAATTTATTCAGAATTATTTTCACTCCTCAACAATGACATCTTTTATTCACGACCTCTAATACTTTTTCTGTTCCTAAATATCTGTCATTTTACATAAATTTTTTTTTATAATATCTGTCGTTTTATGAAACAAAGCATAATTAATATTTTTTCTTTCAAATTTACCCTTAACTTTTTAATGCATTAGATTAGGTGGGGCTAAGTGTCTTTCATATTATTTTCCTTCCCAATACATATTGAATAAGGGTATTTTAGTCTTGTGTAATTATTTTTTACTCATATTACAGTTATTTAATAACTTTCTTAATTCCTGTACAAAAATCTTAAACAACAGATATTTAAGAGTGGAGAGAGTAATAGATAATTCAATCAATACACTTTTCAATGTCAGACAATCTCATTAATCATCACCTAACTCTCTCTTTTTTCTCCCATCTCTCTTATAATTATTGTATGCTGAGTATTATTAGACACGAGGTTATTGCCATTATTTAATAAACGCAATCAGACACACTATTTTAATAGTGTATTTTGAGGTGGTGTACACATATAGTGTGCACAAATGTAGTGTATAAAGGTGCTAAATATAACATTGGTGTTGAAAATATGGGGTTTACTTATATACAATAGGTTCTACTTGAATGAATAGTATGTGATCCACCAAAAAGAGAACGAAAAGATAAAAACTATTAGAGAATATCTCACTCCCTAAAAAATTATAAAAATTTAAAAATCGATTCTCGAATTCATATCCTCTTCAATACATATATTAATTTATTTTCTTGAATGCTACTCGTATAAATGAGACTCACTTAATTTTAAAGAGGTGATATATATATATATATAAAAAGAGTTAATTATAAATTGTTTCCTTCAAGATTGGATCACCCTACAATCCTTTTTTTTTTTTTTTGGGGGGGGGGGGGGGGAGGGAGAGAGGGAAGCAAGACTTGAACCAAGGGTGGAGGCAGCCTGTTCCAGGTGGGCAAATATCCCACCTTAATTTTTTTTTTTATTACTTAGGTATGTATATTGTATATATTATATAATATATTATTTGTGCTCACCCAAAATCAAAGACAAAAATATTAATATACACTTATATCAAATGAATAATTTCAATTATGTCCTCCCAATTTTTTTGGCATATCAATTAGTGTATATTTATATCAAATGAATATGAATTTTGTTGACACTTTTTGGCTGATTATGTACCTATCTAGATAAATTATGAATATGCTAGAATTATTTTATTTTTTAAGACTAAAAAAGACATGATATATATATATTCGCTAGTTTATTTGTGATTTTGACATTTATTTTTATTAATTATGATAAAAATTATATAGTGCACATTAAACTGCATAAATCGATCAAATGATTTATAAATACCAAATTAATAATATGATTATGTATCTAAAAAATAATAAAGTTGTTATGCAACGTTTTAAAAGTACAAAAATTTACCCAAGTCAATTCTAAATGATTTTAATTAGTTAATATTTTGTAAAAAAAAATGTTATCGTTTGTATATACTAAGCTTACCAAATTTCGGTATGGTGAGTTTAATGAATTTTTAAGTATTAAATATGATATAATTAAATAAATTATTGTCCTATTTATTTCAATTGTAAAAAAAATAAATAATAATTTATTGAAATATTTGTGTCCACCCTGATACAATTTTCTGGCTTCGCCTTTGACTTGAATTATTGACCTCAATAAGACAAAATTTTCATAAGATAAAGACTAACATTAGACCAAAGACCCGTTGATGGACCACTCTACAATCGATTCCCTTTGTTTCAAAATTAGCCATGTCTTCTCAAGTTTTTTATTTTGGGTCAACATTATTCTATTTCCGTAAAATCTAAAAAATTGATAAAAAAAAAAAATCCCTCCCTAGTCCTTACCCAATGACATACCTTCTCTCTTCCCGACGTCCAATCCTAATTCCCCATTCTCTTACCCTTTCCTTCCAGTTGGTGGTGATTTTCGTAAAGGATGTGGTGGTAGAAAGGTTGGGGCTGGTGGTGGTGGTGGTGGTGATGGAGTTACAAGGCGGGTTGGGTATAGAGGGGAGAGAAAATGGGGACGTGTCAACAAAAATGTTATAAAAGCTGATAACACAAAACAAAAAAAGGTAAAGGGCACAAGGGTAATTTTAAAATTTTATGTTTAATTCCTCCGTTAAATTAAAACATTTGAATTTGACGAGGGTAAATTATTGAAATTGAAATCAAATGGATTTGATTGAAACAAACCTCAAACTTGAATTGGGCAATTTATAATTAATCCTAAAAAAATGAATAGAATATCCGGATTTTCGCGTCTGATAGGTATCTTAATTTTCATTTTATACCTCAAAAAAATTTTTTTTTTTAATTTTACGTTCTGAATGTTATAAATTAGTTTCCATGTAACCCTCTTTGGACTAATATTCGATTCAAATTTCATTAAAAATTGATGCACATATCACTCAAAAATATGAATAATGAATTTATATTTTTGTCTAACACACGTGAATGACATGTGCATCAAATTTTAACAAAATTTGAAATAGGTGTTAGTCTAAAGACCACATTAGAATCAATTTACGATATTCTTAGTGTAGTGTGAATGGCATAAAATAAAAATCGAAATATCTTTTGCTGTACAAAGTGCGATAAGCCCCATAACTTCACTCCCCAACTCTCTCTCTCTCTCTCTCTCTCACACACACACACACACTATAAGTATTTGTCTTGTTGGTACTTCCCCCGATCCTGTCCGATTAAAACGTCTCTCCAGAGCATCATCACTATCATTAACGAGTCCTATACGCTGGTAATCTCTTTCTCTCAGTTCACTGTTTGGCTCCCGAGAAAACTCCACCATTTAATTCCTATCTTCGATATCAGTAATAGATTTCCTGCATACGTAATTTTCTCGCATTTGCTTTCAAATGTAGAATGTTAAATTAGCTCAGTTTTCTTATGGTTTACTTGTTAATGAAGCTCTAGATTCGCTTTCTGGATGTTACATTTACTCATTTCTTTCTTTGTATTTTTTTACTTTCTAAACTTGCAAAGTAGGTGCATATGTATAGTGAGGATAATTTGAATTTAGTTTTTTTTTTTTACTGGTTTAAGGTTTTGTTTCTGAATGACTGTTGAGAATCTTGTTTCTCGAAGAATTAAGGTTCTGTTACTGTCCGGAAGTATTAAGGTTCTGTTTTGATCGAGACAATATGAAGTAAGTTTCAATTCCATAATCGCTTGATGAATTATGTATTACATTTCAAGTGACTTTTGAGCTGCAGCATCATTAGCTGTTACATTGTTTCGGTAAAGAGGAGTGTTACGGTACTGAAATGAACTTTCGGTAGCTCCACTTTGTGACCAATAGAAATATGCTGTATATATATATATATATTTTATTACTTTATCAATGATTGGACATCATTCACTTCAAAATCAACGGTCTAGATCATTTTTCGACACGGCATTGTAACATTACCCTTTGGTAAATATCCTTGTACAAACATGTAAGGTGATATAGATATCATAGTTTATATAAAATGTTCTTTTGATAATTTGGGGTCTTATTAGAGTGGGGACATTATTTAGAACTAAATAGACCATTAGATCTGAGGAAACAATAAAAATTTTGGGAGTTGAGTTGATGATTTAATTGCATAAGCTAGAAATCGTTTGGGAACATCTTGGGCTTTGGTTTAATTGTCCTTAAGGTCTTTCTAACTGGATTTTTCTGGGTTGCCACTTAGAACACTACCACGTCACAGTTTTTTTTTTCCCTCTATGGGAGATAAGATACTTTATTGACTTGGAGCTTATTTAGTGTAAGCCCACTTCGCGTCAAGTCATAAGGGAGTTGCCAAATATAACAAGTGGTAGGCTGTTTGGAAGCAGTTTCCCGGTAATTCATTAAGTTGACATGGCACGTGTTATCGAAGCTTTAAGTCACAGAAATCTAATGAATTTATCTGTTGGTGTAGAAATTTAAACTTTCTCCATTACATGAAGCAGTACAATGTTTGAGGAGCAATATTATGTTTGTGTTTTGCTTATTTTCTTAATGTTGTTCTACATGGACACTGCAGGATGATACTGGGAAGACCTGAATGCAACTCACTGCAATTTCTAGCACAGGCCATGATGCCAAACTCTATGTCTAGCTGTTTCCTAACATAAGCTTCTTGATGACTAGCCTCAGTGAGCTGAACATTGGCATCCTGTAGGCTCTTTGTCGATTATATTATTATACTTCTCGTCTGTGCTATATTCTAGCTTTCATTGATTATACTTCTCCTCTGTGCTATATGCAACCAAGTGGTACGGTTGAGGACTGCTCCACTCCACAGGATCACATAATGAAGAATCCAGAAAACCATAAAAGTAATTACAGTAAGGATGTCATGCCCGGGAGTGAGCTTTGGACAGATGGACTTATTTGTGCTTTTGAATTTGTTCGAGGCCATAGGAAATCTATTAGGACAAAACCTTATTCAGAAATCCAGTCTTCTCTTCAATATGATGGTGGGCATACAAAGAAGCAAGTTCCTACCCCTGGAGTGACTGAGGCTTCTGTTTTTAAATTAAAAAATAGGGACGGTGTATTGGAATCCTCACCTGTTACAGAACTGGGCAATCATCGCATTACTCCTCCTGATGATATCATAGATAGCCACGCCTCTCAATGTGACCATTTTCATACTATGGATAGATTTGAAGGGAGTCATTGGATTCCAATTGGATGGGCAAGGATTCATGAGCTAGTGCAAACAGTGCAAGTTGATTCTGGGTGGGCCTCACAGCGATTTGACTTCATGGATGATGAAGATGACCTTACTGTTGCAGATGTAGCAGCTCCTTACTGGGAGCGACCAGCTGGGCCTGTGTGGTGGTGTCATGTGGCTGCAGGTCACCCATTCATTGATGCTTGGCTCAGAAATGCTCAGTGGCTGCATCCGGCTGTTAGTGTTGCTCTAAGGGATGAAAGTTGCTTAATTAGTGAGCGGATGAAATACCTCCTATATGAGGTATATTGTCTGCTTAGCATATGTACCTTCTTGCTTGACTGGTTAAATGTGTTTGATGAATGATCAAATAATCTATATTTAGGGCTGTGAAGATAACATAACATCAGATGCAAAATAATCTCTGAAACCATAAACTGTAAATGATTTCTCAGTATAAGTGTATAACTAATGGAGACCTCCTGGGAAATATTGCAAAAAGGCAAAAATGTCTTGCAAATCCAGTGGGTTTAAGTTGAAAAATAGAATTATGTTTTATTAAAGATCATCTTTTAAAGGGTATAATTTACATAACCGTGATACATTGATGAAAAATTGGGGAGAAGCTATCAGAAAGAGAAAAAACATTTTTTTTTCTGAGTTCCGATATTTAAGGAAAGGCTTTAATTTTTTTTAAGATAAAAAATGTCAACAGCTGAGATGGTATTTATTTATTTGTTTATCTGTACTTTTAGTTTCTCAAGTCTTATTTTTATGCATTGTTTTTTTGTCCGTCATAAGATTCATTAGTTACAGTTTTTTTTGTTGTCTAACAGACTGGTCCTGTCATCTGAAAAGAACAAAGCCAAAAATATTTTCTAATAATGTATAGGCTCTCTCACAATACTCTTCCCCTCTGTTTCCATGAGCTTTAGTTTCTTTATAGTTATTTTTTTTGGCAGATCCTCTCTTCCTATTATCCTTTGCATGAAAACTTCATGTATGCATGAGGTTAGTGCTTCACTTGGAAAAATGACAAGTATATTGTTCTTGAGGAGATTAACTAATGTGATCAGAATATCTGAATCGATTTTTCATATTTAAAGATTAAAAGGATGTTATATATTTGTTTTTAGGTTTGGCCCAGGGATTTTCTATTATGGTATCAAGAGGATAGCTTGGTTGGAAGTTTTCAACTAAATCCTCTCAGCCAGTGCATGAATGTAATTACATTATTTGAAGGTGAAAATAGTTACAATGTGCATGTATAACCAGGCCTTAGGCCCGTATCCAGTCCACCCTCCAAGCAATCCCTTTTGTCTGGACCAGCTGGTTAATGGATTATGGGGATGTATGAAATTTATTATTGTTTGTGAGCTGGGGCTTTAGAGGCGTACCTCTCTCTAAGTGGTTGAGATGCTGTAATATTTAATATCAAATTTCAGCTTACATCTTTGTTGAACCGATAATTCTTATGAGTAGGCAATCTTCTCACATTTTCTTCTGGTTTCTCCAAATTGCGTTTTGGTAAGTTGGGGCTTTCAGAGGATGCCTCTCTTTAGGAGTTTATGAGCCCCAACTATATTGTAGAACTTCAGGTTACTTCTTAAGTAAACTTCTTCTGGTACTATTTCTTGGTAAACTTTATTACGTAGCATTTTGAAGTTTGAATATTCCATATATGATCTTTGGACACCAAGCAGCGGAATGATGCTGCGTTCTTGTATCAGAACGTCCTTCTTTGTGGGGAAGGGGGAGTCGGGGTGTGTATGTTTGGGCTGCGTGGGTGAGGGCCTCCATTCATGTACGTGTTATTGTTCACTGGTTAATGTTTGGTTTTACCACAGATGGTATGAGATCACTTCTGGAAGCCAAATGAACCTTCATTTTGCTTTGATTTTACTTTCTACTGACAGAAAGACCAAGCCACAAGTTACACAAACATGGTATTTTGGCCGAATCGCCAAAAGCTCCGTAGTTGTTTGCTTCGATAGTAATTTGCTTTTAAGTGATCTGTTTAGGTTAGTGGTTCTATCTTAGATCTATGCGACAATGAGTATCCGATCGATTACTTACTAGTTGCTTACTGTTTCTCCTCAGTAATTGGTGGGCCTGTGATTTATGTCTGGCACCATATATAGTCCTTTAAGACCATTGAAGATAATTACACAAGTATTTTAAGCGACAAAGGTTCATGACAGGTGTTGTTTGATGTGATGCTTCTGATTCTTACCTTATACAGGTCCCAGTTAGGGTTGCTGGAGGGCTATTGTTTGAGCTTTTGGGTCAATCAGCTGGTGATCCATTTGTTGACGAAGATGACATTCCCATTGTGCTTCGTTCTTGGCAAGCTCAAAACTTCCTAATATCTGTGTTGCACATTAAAGGATCTGCATCATGTGTCAATGTGCTGGGCATCACAGAAATTCAGGTTTGTTCTTACTGCAAAAAGTTGGGAAATAATTATCAATCAAGAAGTATTCATGATGCCTTCTATGTTTACAGATTTTGCTGTTTTCTTTTGTTTGAGTAATAATTAGTAGTTATTGGTGTTCTGCCTGGTCCAGGAACTTCTTTCTGGTGGTGGGTATAATACACCAAAGACAATACATGAAGTCATAGCACATCTGGCTAGCCGCCTTGCTCGATGGGATGATAGGTGAGGGCGATATTTTCGTCTTTCGCTGCTCTAACCTATGTAAATCTGTGTTTTTGTGTTTTGTACTAAAGAATGTTATGTGTGGCCAAGAGTTGGCAACTAGAAAGCACAGATAGGGATACGATACGGTACAATATGAATATGGCGATATAATAAAACTTAAAAAAATAGAATATGAGTATGGTCAAGATACGTCTATAATAAAATTTTAATATATTTTATATTTTACTATTTTCTAACGACTTAAAATTTTAATTTTCAATAATTCCTTAACAATAGCAAGCAAAACTAGGAACTTTTACATTAAAAAAATATAATGTCATCTCATTATGATATATCCATAAAATAAGCATGACCAATTAAAGAAATCAGAATCACATTAATTAGTTGGTTTGTTTACAAGTATTTATTTTTAAGATAATAGTTTGACTAATTATTTTTTTATATTCTTTTGACATGTAATAGTATATAATACTTCAAAAACACTAGTATTTTTAAAAATCAAATGAAATTTTATTAATGTTTTGTATTATATGTGAACTTGAAAGAAGAGGGTATAGATTAAAATTAAAAATTGTACATCTTACTCCATTTTTAGAATTATTCGCGAAGTATCCAAATATTTTATTAATTATAGGATATGTATGATGCGTATCCATACGTATCTTTGAGTATCCGATGAATATCATATCCAATAGGGTATCCGATGTGAGTACGGCTACCTTGACAAAGTATCCGTGCTTCATAGGTTTTTAACACTATAACATTCTCATGGGTTACAGTGAGACATGAATTGCACATTACAAACCTATCATTAACATTATTCATCGTCAAATAGTTTTATCCTTCAAGAGGATTCTGAAAATTGTTTTTGCCTCATGCTTTTGTACTCTAAGACTATTTCGAAAATCTATATTTGGGGCAGCTGATGCAGTGGAGTTGAAGTTTATGAACAGGTATGCATCAAACTAATTCTTTTGGAATGAATGCTTTTCCTTTTTTGTTTTCTCCCCAAACCTGCTATATTTGTAATCACCATATATTCATTTGTGTAGGAGAAGCCAAGAAGATTTGAATCTCTTGAGTGTTATTCTGAACCAAGAAATCAGAAGATTATCAAGACAGGTAATATACTTCAGGCTCAAATGAAGATTAAATTCCACCTCTGAACACCATCATCAATGGACAACCAGAATTGCATACTTTAGAACTGAAGCAGCAAGTGAGATGTGACCAGCAATGCAAACTTTTATGTCTTATAGTAGGCCTAACATCACCTTTATTCTTTGTGACTTTCAGTTGATGCACTTATGACCTAGATCAATGTTGTATTGGACAAAGCTTTGCTAAATTATGTCAAGTAAGTTATGATCTTTTTCAAAGGCAAAAGTAAGGGTTGGGGCGAAAACCACGAACTCTCTTCAGCAGATTATAAAAGGCTAGTTGTTAACTTATTGAGATGTTTAAACACTTACCTATTGATTAACTTCTTTGGTGCACGAATAAGTAGCAAAAAGAAACTTAAGCGACAAGGAAAAGCATTACTTAGCTGGCTGTTAACCCCTCATGAACTATTTTTTGAGGAATATTGAATCCGTGGAAACTTAGGGTTTCAGAAACATCTCAGCAAGTTGGATAAGTTGGTAGCCCATGGCTGTTTTTAAGCTTGCTGTTGTCATTTTCATGAATCTTTGCTGCAGTATTAGCTATCATCCATGCAATAGTAATTTTATTATATTCATATTCCCAAGAACAAAGTAGAGATTTAATTATATGAGAGTATAGTTGGCCGAAAGAATAGTTTTCTTTTGGGGGCCAAAGTTAAATCTCACTAGGGTGGTAATCACTTTGCAAGCTGGTGGGATCATTTTAAACATGTCCTAGATTCCTAGTTGGGTATCTGAGGTTGATAAAATATTTTCTCCTTCAACTGATAATACAAAACTTCACTCAAGAAGTTCTTGGCAAACATTTTGCATTTTAAATATTGTTCGAGTCCAAATTTAGCTACATTTATGGTACATCGTACATCCTTTTGAGTTTCTCTTGGATGAAACAAGTGTTTGTGCTATTATATCACATTCTGCCTCACACGTAATAATACGTATTTGTGCACTAACCCACTCCTACCATTCTTGTATACATGTCAACTAATAAGGATAACTCATTTGATCGACCCACAGTCTTATTTACATAACTTAATAAAAAATAAGGGACATATTGAAACTAAAAAAATCAGGAAACTTATATCATTTAAAGCTATTATGCATTCATAAGTTCGAACATGCTGCAGACTTAATAATACATAACCCCAAGAGGCTCAGCTTTGTTTTTCTTCTTGGCCAGCACATATTGCTGTGAGTTTGAATGAATGAATTGGCGTTTTCATAACTTATTAACGTGCATTCTAATATTTTATATTTTATTCTTGACATTGCCAGTTATCTCTCACTTTTGAAATTACTTTGGTGCTAAGTCATAGAGCTTGCATCATAATTTATACCTGGCATTTCCATTCCTATAATCATTGCCCATTGTAGGTTATCAGAGTCAAATGGTCACTCCATGCGAGGGAGGAGATTGTTTTTGAACTTCTCCAACATTTGAAAGGGGATGCAACTAAAAGCTTGCTACAGGATATAAGAAAGAGTACAAGAGAAATGATTGAGGAGCAAGAAGCAAATCGTGATCGCTTATTCACCATTCAAGACGTCATGCAGAGTAGTGTCCGTGCATGGTTGCAGGTTTGTGCTAAAATTCACTGTTCAACTTTGTAAAAATATTGAATGTTATGGTAGTGAAGTTGTTCATTCTATACACTTTGTGGCACAAACTACCCAGAAAGTTCATGTAGTGATACAGAAAGAGAAAATCAGATTTGCAGGCCAATAAGATGCTTACAAGATTTTAATATATAACTTGTTATGATATTTGTTCCAAGTTTATTTGCTGATTTTTTGCTGTGTTCAGATGGCATCTTGTATTGTTGGCTCGTTGATTTATCATGGGTCAAATTTAGTGGGTCTAGTGGTCTAAATAATGGTTTATAACTTACTCATAATTAGCTACCTACCAAGAGTTACCTGACCACCAAGTTCTTGGTTTTCTTGTGTAGCGTCCTAAATTTATGCATATTCCTTATATTAGTTTTGTTCCTGGTAGAATGAATGAAGAGATTCCATCAATTGTGATGCTCGAGGCATCATCTTGGAGGTGTGAGACCTAACAACCTAGGTGTGACTTATAGGCTTCCCCCTTCCCTCTGGTCTCTTAATATATTCTCACTATTTACTATGTGCACATAGAGTTGCAAAACTCCCCTTTCCAGCCGAAAAACCCTACTTAATCAAGCTCAAACTTCACCTTCAACCAAGTTCCAATCCGAACTACCCAGCATCCATAAACACTGCCTATAACTGTTGAAGGCACTGTCGACAGTACAAGAGCAGCCACCTTATGCCCCCAGAATTCCTTTATTCCATTATCCTCGTTTGCCTTTAATAGCCCTACCTCCTTTCACACACCCTAACCTTTTCTCTGGAAACTTTGATCCTCCTCGATTTCCTTGTCCAGAATCTACTTATACTATATTGATGTTGAAAGATAAGCATCCAACATCACTTTTCTGATCTTCAAGATCTTTGAACCTTGAACCAGTGTAAAAATAAGGTGATAAATTGCAAACCCATAGACAGTAAAGATGTCAGCAATGACAGTGCAGTAGATGTATACTCCGTTTTGCATAAAAAAAGGTGAATTGAGCATACAGTGTTTTAATTTCGGGCAACATGGTCATTGTAGGTGCTGTTTTTCTTCTTGCTTTTATTGCTTCACAAAAGTAGGGTATTGCATACTGTGGTGACTCAGATGTGCCTTTCTCCTTTGTTTTTTTTCTCGATAAGAAACAACAATTTTATTACTAAATGATATAAAAACAGTGGTACAAGAACCAATCAGAAGAGGACAAGTCTCAACCTAATGATTAGTAAAACAGAAAGTATAAAACAGAAAACTAGAACATTGAGGCCACGGTACAATCCACTTGATGCTGTCCACCTTGCTGTAATACTAAAAAGAGGAGTATTAATGTGTCCTCAATCCCTTCAAATCTACTATACTTAAAAATTCTCTCTATATTGTATTCAAAGAGCTTGCTGCATTGGTTCTTTTAAGCCAACTTACTTGAATTGGTTCTTTTAAGCCAACTTACTTGTCTGCATATCATAATTTTTTGGCTTAGATAGCTTACCGCTGTGTCCTGCTAATGAATTATTTTGCCAGGGTTTCTAGCATATCACTGTATTCCCTAAAAGTTTGGTGCATGAATCTGTGTGTGTGTGGGTGTGTGCGCGCTTGCACGCGTATGCTTATGTGCACAAGCAACTTTTGGGTGTTGTATGTCTAAATTTGAAAGTGAGTTTTATACTACGTCTATTTCAGGACAAAAGCCTCCGAGTCACCCACAATTTGGCCGTCTTTGGCGGATGTGGCATGGTTCTTTCCATTATAGCTGGGCTGTTTGGAGTCAACCTTGATGGGATTCCCGGAGCAGAGAACACACCATATGCTTTTGGTCTATTTTCAGCTCTCCTCTTCTTCATAGGATTCGTGCTGATTGGCGTTGGATTGCTCTACCTTGGGTTGAAAAAGCCCATCTCTGAAGAGCAGGTCGAAGTTAGGAAGTTGGAGCTGCAAGAGCTAGTCAACTTGTTCCAGCACGAGGCAGAGACTCATGCCCAGGTTCATAAACCTGTTTCCCGGAATAGCTTGCCCCCGACTGCTGGTGATCGGTTCCCAGATGATGCAGATTATGTTCTCATCGCTTGACATCACATTTGGTCAATTTTGCGTCATAATTTCTTGAGAGAAAAAAAGTTTTTGATACTTCATCTTCCCCTTTTTGGAGAAAAGGATGACATTTCTTGGGGGAATTTGTCGTCATTGCTTGCGTGGGGCTGAGGCTGGGGGGTGGGTTAGGATGGGTGAGTTCTTGAGACACCATAGTCCATAACTAACATAGAGCATGATGGAAATCCATTGTACATGGAGAGAGAATGAAGAATTGTCAATGGTGAAATTGTCTAGGTGATCATCTAATTCTTATTTTTGTCTCTTTGTATTTTTGTTTATTCAGTGGGTGGAAATGTGTAACACAAACTCTTTACAAGATGAATCGTTGTGTTACCATTTCCACATCTGAGAGTTATCTTCGATTGGATTCTGATGCTTTATGTTTCTAATAACTGCTTGTCCATATACTCGACAATAACACCTCCATTTTGGCTTCCGGTAAATGCTTGAACAGCTATATAAACATGGCCTACGACGATGCTTCTGCTGCAATTTGATAAACGCCCATCTCAAAACACCCTGTATTCAATTTTCTGTATAAAGTAAAACTATAATCTCATCAAACAATGGAAAAGATGCCGACCTTAGACCAAAACAGAGATTTTCAAAGCCCAGAGAGTAAATTAAAGACACACTGACGATCAACAAGCAATCAGAATAGAAACCAAATTCAGAGGAGTCTGCCTTGTTCTAGTTTGTTCTGCTACGTTCCAACAACTGTCACCTCAGCAGGGATTTTGTGAAATGTTCGCGTGCAGTGGCCAATGCTTGACTAATTGTCTGCAGAACCAAGAGTACATAAGTTAAAGCACGTATTTGATGTCAAAAATAATTTCAATTTTCCGTGGTTGTGAGATGCTGCCTATTTATTCATTCATTTTTTTTAAGCGTCTCATAACTGGGAGGGAGCAGAGAAGTACCAAAATATACAATACCTGCTCAGATAAAGGTGCTCCAGCATCCATGCTGTGGCTTGCAACCTTTCCGGCAATCACATTTGCATCAGTTTCAAGAATAATTCTGCACAGGAATTATGTATTTTTTCTACTAGTCAGATATAGATGTAAGCCATAAGAGAAAAACGACTGCATAATTAATTGCAAAGGAAGTGTTGCATACCCGCCATCAACAATTTCGTCAATGCATAAAAGAATGAGATCCAGATTTTCAAGTGCCTCCTTTTTGTCAACATTGCCCCTGCAACACGAGCACCAAAAAATGACAGTCAAAATAACAAACTTTTGCAATGCAGAAAAAAAGTAAATGACAAGAATATCTATTACAAAATACCTCAGGAGGAGACCAACAGCATCAAAGAAAGCCTGAAGAACGTTGGCCAAGATTAGTTCATTCTCCTCTTCACCCCCGGTAACAAAGAAGTGAAGGTCTTGAATGAACTTGTACACAACAATGTTACTCTCAAGCATTGTGATCTCCGCTGCAAATGAATTAGAAAGTGCAAGACAATAAGTAGGTAACATCAAATGCAACATAAAATAAAGATGGTTTTTTTCCGGAAAGTAAAATTAAGATATTATGTCTTCAACATCTCAAAACGAGGAATACATCGAGACAGAGTATTGTATCTAATCATCTATATATTCTTGCAGTTTTAATAAGACAAAGTATTCGCTATATGGTGCCCGCTACATAAAAATAGCCAGAGCCATAGTCTAACCTTTTTTTTTTTGATAGGAAGAGGCATAGTCTAACTAAATGGTCAAAATATTTGTTCTAGGGATTATTTACGTCTCCCCCTTTCACGACGAAAGGAATACTACCAGTTAAGCATACGCCAACAGTTGGTGGTATAAAGGCAAGAGATTTTTATTAAAACTCATGTCCTTTCACTATTTTAATTTACTAAATTACGTAATGAATCTCTCTATTTGCTACCACTTATCAGGGTTACCATTCGTACCAATAAAATGCAACATTAAAAAGAACAACCATGAATACCCCACCGGTAACATAAAAATATCTGTCAATACAAGGACAATGGAATTAAGTTTGGCAGCAGACTCAACTCAACCAACAAAGTATTATCCCAACTAGAGTTTATGTACAATTTAGTGTTTCCCATTAAGCTCCATCAAGGGTCCTATTTTAAGTCGCCGACAATAGATTATTTCATTATCCGTTGTGAATAGAAATCTCTGTTTACATAAAGTTACCAGCAAGCAACTGTCAAACCACTGAAAGAAAACACACAGCACAGACATAAGTTGATACTAGCAAACAAGAGTTCAGCAAAGCACAACATATATGCATATTAAGCATGGAATAAGAGGCAATTCAAAACATATGTGAGCCTGAAGAACACAAGAATAGACAGAAAGGAAGCCATCAGAAAATATTTTACAGTAACGCAGAACCTTCTGTCCGAGCATTTGTCTTTTGAGTCTTTGTAAATACAGATTTCTCAAAAGTTTCTTTTGCAGTATTCGTCGCCCAGTCATCAGAATAGTACTTGACAGCTATACGCTTCCCTTCCGAATCCAGAAGAAGAATGTTTTTCACAGAAGGACAGTACTCCTGCATAAAACACAAATTACTACAAAGTTGATACAAAATAAAATGGATTAAAAAAATTGTCAATTTATTCAACGGCCACTATTATATAAAATTGTAATTTATTCATATTGTAAAGTTGAGAGAAATAACATAACACAATATTAAAGAGACAGAGAAAGGTTAAAAACTTAACCTAACTCTTATACATCACTTGTATTTATAGTTAACACACAATAATAAGAATTACACATGCACCCTCTTGCTATTAAAAATTTACACATACTACCCTAATACTCTTAACACTCCCCTTCAAGCTGGACTATATATATCATATAATCCAAGCTTGGAACAAATCGCTGTAAGACGTGTACGACTCAATATTTTAATAAACATGTCTGTAAGCTGATCTTCAGATTTTACAAATGGAATTGTAATCTTCCCAGCTACTATCTTGTCCCGAATAAAGTGACAATTAACCTCAATATGTTTGGTTCTCTCGTGAAACACCAGATTGACAGCGATATGAATAGCTGTCTGGTTGTCACAGAATAACTATAAAGGAAGTTGAACTGGAAACCCAATTTTCTGGAGGAAGTGTAGTAGCCAAGTCAACTCACTCGTCGTATGCGTCATTGCCCTATACTCAGCCTCAGCACTGGATCTTGCTACCACAGATTGTTTCTTACTTTTCCATGAGACAACATTACCTCCTAAGAAAGTACAATAACCAGTGGTTGATCTTCGATTTCTACCATGTCCATTAGCTCGATATAACAGTCCAAGTCCAGGAGCTCGTTTGAAATATCGCAGAATACGAATAACTGTCTCCCAATGTGGCACTGTAGGACATCCCATGAACTGACTTACTATACTGATCGCATAGAAAATATTCGGTCGAGTAATAGTGAAATAATTGAGCTTCCCAACTAATCTGCGATACCGACCCGGATTCTCAAACAGTGCACTATCATCCATCAATAGTTTCTGATTTGGATCCATAGGAACATCAATTGGTCTGCCACCCAACAAACCTGCTTTCTCTAGCATGTCAAGTACATATTTCCTTTGTGATAAACAAATACCCTATTTAAATCGAGTCACTTCAATTCTCAAAAAATACTTGAATTTTTTCAAATCCTTAGTATAAAATCAATCTGCAAGAAAATTTTTAAGTTGACAATTCCCTCAGAATCATTTTCAGTGATTATAATATCATCTACATAGACTACTAATAGAACATATCTAGCATCCGTCTATCTATGAAACACAGAATGGCCTGTCTGACATCGAAGAAGACCAAACTCTAAAACTGCATCTGAAAACTTACCAAACCATGCTCTCGGTGACTGCTTCAAACCATACAAAGATTTTTTTAAACAACATACATTCTTACCATACTTCTCCTGAGCAATAAACCTAAGTGGTCGCTCCATGTATACTTCTTCAACCAAGTAACCATGTAGGAAGACATTTTTAACGTCTAACTAAAACAAGGACCAATCAAGATTAACAGCCAAAAAAATCAAGATATGAACAAAGAAAATATTAGCAACAGGAGAGAAAGTCTCCTCACAATCAACACCATAGTTCTGAATAAAGCCCTTTGCAACAAGCCGGCCTTTAAGACGCTCCACAGAACCATCCGGATAAAATTTAATAGTATACACCCAACAACAACTAATAGTTCGTTTACCAAGAGGTAAAAGAACAAGATCCCAAGCCCCATTATGATGTAAGACATCCATCTCATCCTCCATAACTTTCCTCCAACTCGGATCAGATAATACATCCTGTAAATGCTTAAGAATAGATATAGTAGATAATTAAGAGGTAAAACAAGAGAAGACAGGAGACAAAACATCATATGAAACAAACTGAGCAATGGAATGATTAGTAAACACACGAACGAGTACCTTTTCGAAGAGTAATAGGTAAAGAGTCTAAATTACCTGATGGACCAGGATCAGCAGGCGGCAAGGAAGATGGTACGAGCACCTCAGTAAATGGTCGAGGACAACGAGAGTATACATGAAGATGTAAAGTAGATGGTAACACAGTGGACAACAAAATATCTGAAGATGAGGAAAGACATAGTGGTATAATAGATGACCCAAAGTCCAAATCCAAAGGCTAAGAAGGTGTTAAAAAATATGGAATAGATTCCTCAAATGTTACATTGACACTAGTAAAGTATCGTTGCAGAAAAGGACTGTAGTAACGATATCTCTTCTGTGTGCGAAAATAACCAAGAAATACACATTTGGTAGCTCGAGGGTCAAGTTTATCAAACTCAGGACCCAAATTGTGAACATAACAGACACATCCAAAAATTTTAGAAGTTAGAGAAAATAAGGACTTACCAGGAAAAAAGACAAAATATGGACTTTGCCCATTTAACACAGAGTATGACATACGATTAATAAGGTGATAAGCAGTAAGAACAACATCACTCCAAAACTATCAGAAAATATTCATCTAAAATAACAGGGCACGTGTGACTTTTAACAAATGACGGTTCTTGCGTTCAGCAACATCGTTCTGTGAAGATGTGTAAGCACAGGAAGTCTGATGAATAATGTCAGTTTTACTAAGATACGCTGAAAAAGGATCAGATTCATAATCCCGAACATTATCAGAAAGTACAATACGTATACGATAACCATACTGAATTTTTATTTCTTTACGAAAGGTCTCCAATATAGAGAATAATTCAGACCAAGCTTTCATCAAAAACAATCAAGTCACACGAGAATAGTCGTCCACAAATAACATAAAATAAAGATATTTATTAGATGAAATACATCAGAATGTACCAACTCAAATAGACTAGACACACGATTATTGACTCTAGACTGAAATGACACACGGTGAAATTTCACAAGACAAAAACGATATACAACTAAAATTAGGAACTTGACGCTTCAGATTCTGGAGAGAGGGATGTTCAAGACGACAATGCTATTGAAAAGGAGACAAAGAAGTCTGTAGAACCCGAGTAGGCGAATCAAAATCAAAGTAATATAGGCTAAAAGCTTCATGCCCCATACCAATCTTCCTCTTCGTCTTGAGATCCTAAAAGACACAATAAGAGAGATAAAAAGTTACAGAACAATTGAGAGAACGAGTAATCTTACTAATGAAAAGTAAATTAAAAGGAAACTGAGAAACAAATAACACGGAAGATATGACATATCAAGACTCAAGTGAGTAGTCTCCAGACCTGAAACTTTAGAACAAGTACCATTAACAAGAGTAATACTATGTGTGAAAGTAGCAGACTGATAAGTAGAAAAAATATCAGACGCATCAGTCATGTGGTCAGAAGCACTAGAGTCTATGATTCAGGGACGGTAAGTGGAGGACAATAAACAAGTAGATGCAATACCTAACTGGGCAAAAGTAACAGTGGAGGGAGATGGGATAGCCTATTGCTGGGATAGGAACTGAGCATACTCCTCTCGTGTAATAATAACCAACCCAGTGTCTTGCTTGGGTTCTATAAGTGCAGCAAATAGAAAAAAAAATCACTAGATCATTGAACTGGACAAGAATCACCTACTGCACTACTGAACCGAAAAAGAGAAAATTGTTGGATCACTGAACCGGACTGGAGAACTCCACTGGATCGATGAACCGGACCAAAGAAGTCCATTGAACCGCTGAACCAGACCAAAGAAGGCCACCAAACCGCTGAATCAAACCAAAGGAGTCCACTGGACTGCTGAACCGGACTAGAGAAATCCACTGGACTATTGAACTGGAGACAAAACAGACGGAATCGGCCTGAACCTATCTAAAACTGACTGAACCGGGCTTGAACCAGTCTAAAATTGATTGACCCGGGCTTGAACCAGTCTAAAATTGACTGAACTGAGCCTGAACCGGCCTAAAACTGACTGAACCGGGCTTGAACCATGATGAACTGTGCTGAACTAGACCAAAGCTGATCTGGATTGTGATGAACCGGTCTAGATTGTGATGAACCACACTAAGTGGGTTGGGAAGGATTGAACTCAGGCCAACAGACTGGGTTGAACTTGGGTTGCTGGGCTTTAGAATTAATTTAAGCATGCAACCATGAAAGATCCGATCCAACCTACATTATTCATCTTCTTCACAGTTAGGGTTCCAATGAAACCCTCGCCTCTAACAGTGGCACAACCAAGCGATGGCGACCACAGCTACCTGCGACGACAACCACAACTGCTTCAGCACCAACCAACGACGACAATAGCAAAATTACTCTCACGTCTTACATAGGTGACAACAATATTGACGACCACAAACAGCAAACGACACCACCACTGCAGTACAACCAGTCAAACGATCACCGACCACAGCTATGACCACTATCAGCAAGCAACACCAAGTCGACTGCAACCACCACGACAGCAACACTCCCACAACACAGAGATCAACCATGACAACAATACCACTACCGCCACGATGGCTTCGACGAACAATAGTATCAACATGAAATGAGTTAATTTATTCAAAATATATGTATGATCGAAATTGCTCTGATACCATGTAAAGTTGAGAGAAATAACATAACACAATATTAGAGAAAGAGAGAGGTTAAAAACTTAACCTAACTCTTATACATCACTTGTATTTATAGTTAACACACGATAATAAGAATTACACATGCACCCTCTTACTATTAACAATTTACACATACTACCCTAATACTATTAACGCATATATCTTAAAAAGATCATCCCATTTGAAGCTGCAAAACATAAATAGAACAATGTACTGCAAAACGAGCATACAAAATAAACCTCACTTGTGCACAATACATCATGATATGCCATCCTTTCATATGGAAACTGACAGTGAGGTTCGGCCAGTTGGAATGGCTAATTAATTGATGTACAATTCTAATAAATGGCCTTAAAACTAATATTGGCAAGTTTTGCACAATTCAAAGTACCAAAAATTAGAACTTCCTCTGGATGTTCATGTGTGAACTGGATTATAGGTTCATTGAGATCAACCAGAAAATGACATGATCTTTCACAAAAGGACTGACAGACTTGCAATTTTTTACTTAGTTCCACTACATCTGACATCAAGCTCAGCCATCAAAATGACCCCAATACCAATTTTATCAAATTCAAAATGATGATGCTATTTGGAAAAGCAAATGATTAATAGCTAGCGCTTAAAAACTAATACCCATTACAGTCTCAACTTGATTCTAAGGTCCAATACATATCTTCAAGCTTAGCCATCAAAACAGAGACCCATCAAAACAGAGACCCCCACACACAGAAAGACAACCCAGCCACACATGCTCAAGCCAAATTTATACTAAGAAGATCAACACCATATGTTTAGGTACTACATATAAGCCTTCAATCCCAACATTGGGCTTGATATGCTTTCTTTTCTATTTCTTGAAATATATATATTCCATTTTTTTTAGGCCACGAAGAACGAGAGAGGAGGACGGGGGCCCAAAGTAACGAGACACCGGGATCGCGTCGCCTTGCGACACCAATAACAGTCATTTCTGATAAGGAGGGGAAAGTCAAAAAAAGGGGATGAAAATTGACCAGACTTAAAGAAGTAGGGGGGGGGGGGAAGAAAAAGGTGAAGGAGAGGAAATAGCTAGGTCTGATCCAATACCACAAAGCTGATACAGATCTGTATCTAACAGATAGAGACCACCAGATCAAACCAACTTAAAACCTCTTGACCTATCAAACCAACATCACATTAACAAACCCAAATCCAAACTCAAAAAACCCAATAAACCCTTAATTAAAACTCAAATTTATACCTTCAAATCACAACAAACGGTGTAAACATTAGAAAAAATAATCTGAAAACGCAACCAGAAATACATATACTAATACACACACACACACATAGGGATACCTGTGTGAACTGTGAAAAGAATCGAGTGAGTGCAGAGACAAATTGCATAAAAAAAGGAGAAGAGAACTGACCATGGTAAGTTATTCTCCGGAAAATGTCTCCAAGGGGTCTTCGTGGGACAGAAGAACAGCTGAGAAGTTTGTCGGCCCAGTCAACTAGATGTCTATTCCGTATGGCTTAAATTACATATACACCCCTAAACTATGGCTTTTGTTACACTACTTCCCCCAGATACTTCAACACATATGCTCGTTTTGGGCTAATAACCATTCTTTTAATTTATCATACCTCCAAAAACATCTCATCTATTATTCGAAATATCATTAACATCCGTTCTATTTTATATTTATATCTCCAAAAAATCTCCTCTATTATTCGAAATATCATTAACATCCATTATATTTTATATTTATATATTATTGACACCCTGTTACCGACACCTACCATTAAATAGTCATTCTAACAAAAAAAAAATCATCTAAAATAATAAAATTAACCTTACATAAATCTTAAATAATCTTTCTATATAAATTTAATTAAAATTCTAGCCATTTTTTACATATTAAAATTTGAGCCAATTAAAATTCGATTCTAACTGATTAAATTTTTTTTAACGTATTAAAATTTGAGTTGATTTGAGCTCAACCTAAGCGTTAACATTGATTAAAATTCTGTTTGAGTCAATTAATATTTATATTTTTTACTTATTAAAATTTGTGTCAACAAAAATTTGATTCAAGTTTATTAAAATTATTTTTTACGTATTAAAATTTGAGTTAATTAAAATTTATATTTTTTATGTATCAAAATTTGAGCCAATTAAAATTCAGTGCGAGTTAATTAAAATTTGATTCAAGCCGATTAAAATTCAAAATGAGTGGATTAAAAATTCATCCACACTATAGAGGGAGTGTGGATGAAGTTTTTCCTAAAATATATGACGGACAATTTAGTAAAATTGTATTATAGTTAAGATCTTTAATCTGTCAGGAAGTGTCAGTGATGTCGATGAAGATTTAAGAAATAGAGAAAATATCCTTAAAAATATGATAAACTAAAAAAAATGTAACTAAAATTTTTCCTTAAAATAATAGATTGTATTAGAAGCGGACAAAAAATAAGATTATATGCGATAAAAATAATAGCCATTGTAATCTATTTTTTGGTAAGACACTAGATTAAGAGATAATTTTTATTTTATTTTGTGAGTAAAATAGTGAATTTATAATGTAATACAGTTCAATTGGGTGCATACCTCCATATGGTAGTATAAATAGAACATATTATTAATATACTTCTTTGAGATAAGTCTTTGTATAATATGTAATATTTTTGTCAACCACATACAATATAACATTGGATTAAAGGGTTTTAATTTGTTATAATTTTATATTCCACCCATTAATACTAAAATAAGTCTGGATTGTGTTGTTGTGACATAATTTATTGGGCAAATTATATTTTATATTTTAAAAGATTTAAGAATTTTTTATTTTACGTTTTTAAAGAATAAATTTCTCAGATTACACAATTTAGTTATACTCCGTTTGGTATGATGAAAAAATGAAAGAATGAAAAATTAGAATAATGTAAAGTTTGAGGAATAAATAAAAATTAATGTTTAGTAAGGAAGGAAAATAGGAAGAATGAAAAGTGGATGAATTAACGTTCTTTCTAACTCATCATAATCAATTTTTCTAAAATCGGAAGGAAAGTAGATAAAAAATTAATTATTTGAAATGTATCTTATTTGTTTATATATTATGTATACATTAATTTCATATAAAAATACAATAATAAAATATGTATTCATATATATATATATATTTTAAAAAATAAATTAAAAATTAAAAATTAAAAAAGATATTTTTTTCATCTTAACTATGGGTAAAAATTTTGATTCTATATGATGACACGAGTTGAACTCGACACATATTTTATGACATAAGTTTGATTATAACTCGACACGATTTTGCGTAATAAGAAAAGGGTTTGGTTTGACGACGAAGGCTGATTGTCATGGTTTTTGCTGAAATCTGCCCCGATAAAGTGCTGATTTGTTTGAAATATTTTGAAAGGAAGGGAAGGATTTATGAGATGGGTGACTGGTACGAAGCAGCTTGGTCTGGGAGCATACTTTTGTTGATTTGGACTTTATTTTGTTTGTTTTGATAGGCGGGTGTGCCTTATTTTGTGTTAGGCATCTATGCCTTTCATTTGCTTCTTGTAATTGCTACTTTGTTAATAAATAAATGGCTGTTTAAAAAAAAAAAAAAAAAACTCGACACGAACTTGAAAATGACCTGACACAAGAACAAAAAATATTAAAAGCGCATAATTTTATGATTCAACACGAATCTGACACGATACGACTCGATCGTCACTCCTAATCTTAGTCAGCACAAAAAAAATAAAAAAAAATTAATCATTTTTATTTTCCATCTATCCAACCAAACACAAAGGAAAGAAAGTGTATCATCCATACTTTCTATCCTTAAAAGATAGAAAGTGTATATCTTCTACTTATATCGTCCTTACTCTCCATAGTTCCTACCAAACGGAGTATTAAGTTTGGTTGTTCATTGTGTTTGTGTAAATGTCAATGGGGGTATTTTTGATAAAATAAACAATAAAAGTTAACTGAAAGGTCACATTATAACATTTTTAATATAATAAGATTATAATATAAAAAATTTAATTTTTAAGATATAAAAAAAATTATTAAATCTTTGGGGGTACAAAGTGTGATGCCCCTAATTTATTGGTTGGATTTTGTAGGCAAAAAGTTGTCGAAACCACGTCGTTTGGCTGAACAGCAAAATCTTTTGTTACTCCGGAAAGGCAGATAAGCCGTGAAGCACGGATAATGGTCGGCCTATTTGTTTTGTATTTGTATTGGATACAATATTTGTCGGATCTTCAATAATATGTATTACATATATCTCTTATATATCCAATAATAATTAAATATTAAAATACTTCACGAATATTTTTGTATTCAACTAACATTTTCGAAAGAAAATGTATATAATTTTTGTGTTCAAGTAACGTTTTCACGGATATTTTTGTGTTTAAGTAACGTATTACTTTAAAGTTACATAAGTATTTTTTAAATATTATCTACAATCTACACTATTATAAAATGTCAACAAAAATGAAAAACATTTGTCGGACTAAAATAGTCTTAATCAAATAACTAATGCCTCCCAGATCAAAAAAAACTAATGCCTCATATATCCTTTTTAGTAAATATATGTTGAAACTTGGTCTTCATTCATTCAAACCGTTTCTTCATCTCACCTGAAAGTTATGTTTCTTTGTCTTAACTCAATTGCAACGTTTCCCCATCTAAAGTACTTATCTATACTACTTATAAAAGCACTATAAGGAGAAAATTTTTTATTTTTCAATTTTATCCTTAATTAATCAATTAATTACAATATTATCCTTCACTAATAGTTAGCCTAATGGATTTGCATCGAGTGTATTAACTATTAATAAGCTCTAGACATGAAAGTGGGAGTCAAAAAGTCGTTTAGAGAGACTGAATAAGCAAGTGGACAGTTTGAGAAAAGTTTTTAATTTCCTAATTACTAACATAACCAATTATATCCTATCATCTTGTTCAACTCTTCCTATTCCAAAATTAAACACGTTAATTGTAAGTTGAGTAATCGTAATTACATTTTCTGAGTTCCATTGATGGAGTTTATAGAATACTTTCATCGTTGACTCCGTTACCAAGATCTTTCAAGATGGTTTTGCAAGCAATCCTTAGATATTCACATAAGTTTTCTAGAAGATGTCACCGATGGCTAAAGATTTGCTTAGGAAGACGCTATGTAAAGATTATTTTAGTTCATTTGCCGCCAACCATGTTTTCCATGTCCTAAGTAAGTATTTATTTTAGTTTTTTCCCTTCCTTGGAATAAAATCAATAAATTTTAGTTTCCTTTATGTCCTTTGACGGTGTAGGCAGGTGTTGAGAGTTTCATTCAATTTCCAGTAAATCATTGAACGAATCTTGTTGTGACATCTTCATCAAATAAATAAATTCTACGCGCGTAAGAAAATGAGTTTGATTGCTTAGCAAATCACTAAATGTGAGTCATTCTATGATCTGTTAAAGGCATTCATATGTTATTTTTTTGTATTGTGCTTTTAATCAAGTTGAGAATTTCCTATTGAGGGCGGAACACTCGCCGCTAAAATTAACACATACCACACTTTCTCAGTCAATGAAGACCTTGGTTGCTTATGAACTTCTAAAGCATTTAGATGTCGATGTGAAAGTCGTAGTTGCTTATTGCATTAGTGAAATGAGAAGGATTATTGATAATCAAATGAAGGTACATGGAATCATCAGATTTTTACTTCTTTGTATACGCTTTCTTGCTTTTCCCATTCTGTAACTTTTCTTTCTCTAGCTGCACAGAATGTTTTTCCTCTTAATTGACTCTCCAGTTTGTGGCCGAAGTCAGATCATATTTGGTCATGTATCTAAAATTTGATGGACTGATTGTTTAAATGTTCCACCACTCTCTGAGAGGAATAAGGTACATTTTGTGCATATTGACATGTTCTTGTTAACACAATGTGCGAAAGAGATCAACATGTGCAGTTGTTATATCCATTTATTTGTGTGAAATTGACCTATTACAAAAGCACGTCATTGCCCTACCTCTTAAAAAAGGATAGGTGCTCGAACGTCTCTGTTTTTCAAACCTCAAAGAGATATTAAAAGACAAATGTTGAGCTACGTTGAAAAAAAAAATATTTTTTAAGATTCTTCTAGTTGCAAGACTTTTATTTCTTCGATTGCTATGGTTTTAGGGTATGCTGACTTTTATGGGTTTCCCTCTTTTACATATTATGGTTGAACTTTTTTTTTTTTTTTTTTAAAAAATATCCAACTATTTCTGGTTGTTGAACTTGGGTACCCTCATTATGCCTCAATACCTTTTGAAAAAAAAAAAATCATGTCTCAATAGGGTCAAGCCTGAATCACAAACACTTCTAGGAAGCACTAATGTCCGATTTAGTTGACATAGTGCAAAAATACATTGTCTATACAGAAATTTCACTTGGTTGATTTCCTTATTTGGTATTGTTTTTCTTTTGAAACTAATTGGTCACTGTGATTTTCCACTATGGGATACTATTAGTCAAAACGAGGAGGTTCTTGCTCGAACAATCGAAATTCGACTAAGGTGTAGGTAACTAAACGAGTGGTCATGGAGTGATATTATGATTGTTTTGTTCATTATATAATAAATGAGTAATGGCATCTCATATGAAACAGGGGAATAGATGCACAACTTAATGCCATGAGGGAAAGAGGCAAAGGAGGAGCTTGCTAATCTTTTTCAGTGCATAACTTTGATCTTTGTTTTGGTAGTCTACATATAATAAACAAAAAGGTAAAATAGCAGTTGTGGTATCGAATTAAATATCGTGTTATAATGAAATGGAATAAATAAAGTGTGGTACTAATTAAATGCTTAGCTCAAGTCGAATACTTGAATTCATAGTAATTCATGCGATGAAAATGAAAATGATAAATAATAAAAGTTTATAACTGTCAAGATATTTTAAAAAATTCTGAACTATCATGGCACCTTAAAAATGCCTTAGTTTAATTATATATATGTTTTTGATGATTTATAAGATTTTTTATTATTTTAATTTGTTCAGCACGAAGTGCAAAACTAGTTCTTTTAAGTGCTAATAATTCTTATAATTATTCACTGTGCACTGAATATGCCCAACGTCATATTAAAACTTTGAATCATTAGAGAGAAAATACTAGCATTCCTTTAATGCTCTAGTTCATTGGCTTATTGAAACTTTAATCCTCTCATATTCCCTTAACAGATTATCCCTTCAAAACCTTTTTAGTTTACCGTCTCAAAGACAACCCCCCTCCCCCTGCTTCCTCTCTCTGTCACGCTCACACAATTTTGACTTTGTTACAGAATTAGAGGGCTAGGGCTACTTGAACAGGTACTTTTTCTCCGTCTTCCATGATCTATTCTATATCTATTTCCATTGTGTTGTTTATGTAAGAAATTTTAATGATTCGTATATAAAATTTAAAACACCTAAATTACAAGGTTTAGAACATACCTGTATGAGTCATGGTACTCGATATTTGAATTTCTTTCTTGAAAGGACTTCCCCTCCTTCTTTAAACCAATAGGCAGCTCTCAATGGGACAAACCAATTTAGAGTTATGAAGTGGAGAGGGAACTTAGCTTGCTATTTATAATAAAATTTAATGGGCTCTCTCATTATGGGTCATAATTTGATTAAGACCTACACTTAACCGCCTCAACCATATCAATTAAAAGATGTACATAAGCCCATCAAAATATATCACTTAATAATATTGGGGTCATCTCATTGGATCATAAATTCAGTCTGTTTTTTACAAACTAAAATTAACTATCAATTAATGACAGTCTATTATAGAAAAAATTTCAACATTCTCCCACTTGGACAACAATAATTGTAGTCATTTAGAAATAATATATATATATATATATATATATATATATTGAAAACGACTCTTAGGCTAATCAAACAAAAACTCAATGTGGTCACAATAAAAAATAATATGGTCCTGAGACAACATTTCAAACAAAATTCGGTCTAATAAAATTACTATTTTCGAATCATGACGGCCTTTACATTCTTTTTATTGACATAAGACCAATCCATGATTACAAAAAATAATAATTTTATTGACATTGATCAAGATGTGGTAGTGTAGTAAGAAAATAACATCTCAATATGTGATCTGATAAATATGTTATTTTCATTGTCAGTCTTCTAAATGATTTATCTTTAACAACATGCTTCAACAATAAGCTAGTATGTCTCCAAACTTAAAATCACAAGATTTTCTCAAATGGATTAATCAGAGACATACTCAATTGACAAAACAGTCATACTTAAAACATACACCAAGCCTTAGGATTTTGTATAAAATGACATGTCATAATATGTACACATATAACATAACAAGAATATCATGTTAACAATAAACATAATCATCAAATATTTATTATTCATCAAATAGATGTAACTCAACAATAATGAGTATCAAATATCACATATAGAATTAAATTAATACTAAAATTTTTAACACATTAAAAAAAAAACTCTCACTAACCAAGTACATCAAAAGACCCCAAAATACCCATGTTTTCAACATATTTCTTAAAAGTTACAGGTCTTAATCCCTTGGTTAAAGGATCAGCAAACATTGATTATGTATCAATATGTTCAATCACAATGTCACATTTCTTCATAAAATCCCTAACAAAAAGATATTTAATTTTTATATGTTTAAACCCACTAGAATGTTTGTTGTTCTTTGAAAAGAACACAGCTACACTATTATCACAATAAATTGTTAGTGGTCTAGAGATGGAATCGACAATTATAAGTCCTGAAATAAAATTCCTTAGTCATATAGTTTGTGTTGCAGCTCCATAACAAGCTATAAATTCAGTTTGCATAGTGGAAGAAGTTGTGAGAGTTTGTTTAACACTCTTCCATGATATTGTTCCTCCAACTAACATGAAAATATATCTTGAATTGGATTTTAAATCATCTTGACTCCTAACAAAATCTGAATCAGAGTAACCAATCACCTCAAGACTATCAATTCTTCTATAAATAAGCATGTAATTTTTTGTTCTTCGCAAGTATCTCATAACTTTCTTATTTGCCACTCAATGATCTAATTCTGGTTTGAAAAGATATCCGTCAAGAACACTAACTGCAAAAGCAATGTCAGGTCTGGTACAAACCTGTGCATACATTAAACTACCAACAACATTTCCATAAAGTATATTTTTCATAGACTCCTCAATATTATTTTTGGAATATTGGCTTGGACTGAATTTATCACCTTTCACAACTGGTGCATCCCTAAATTTATAATTATGCATATTAAATTTTTCAAGCATACGATCTATAGATGCCCTTTGAGAAAGTCTCAATAATCCACGACTCCTATCCCGATGAATCTAATGCCTAACACAAAAGATGCTTCCCCAAGATCTTTCATGTCAAATATTTTGCTCAAAAATTTCTTAATCTCATGAAGTAAGCTCAAATCATTACTTGCAAGAAAAATATCATCAACATAAAGAACAAGAAAAATAAATTTGCTCCTACTAACCTTAAGATATATGCATTGATCCATCTTGTGTTCAACAAAACCAGGAGAACTTACTATCTCATCAAATTTCAAGTACCATTGACAAGAAGCTTGTTTGAGACCATACATAGACTTCTTCAACTTACATACTAAATGTTTTTTTCCATTCTCCTTAAAACCTTCAGGTTGCATCATATAAACTTCTTTACTAAGTTTATCATTCAAGAAAGTTATTTTCACATCCATCTAGTGAAGTTCTAGATCAAAATGAGCCACTAATGCCATAATGATCCTGAAAGAATCTTTAGTAAAGATAGGTGAGAAAGTTTCATTAAAATCTATACCTTCCCTCTGGTTAAACCCTTTTGCTACCAATCTAGCCTTAAATATTTCAATTTTACATTTGGAGTCTATCTTAGTTTTAAACACCCATTTGCAGCCAATGAGTTTATATCTCTCAGCAAGTTCCACAGCTCCTATACTTCATTGTGTGCCATAGAATGCATCTCATCTTTCATGACACACACCCACATATCAGACTGAGGACGAGTAATAACATCATGGTATGTTACAAGATCAACAATATCATATCACTTTTTCGAAGGTATACATAATATTCATTAGAAATAATAGGTCTCTTTGGTCTTGTAGACCTTTTCAAGAAAATTTCAGTAGTAGGCTTTAAAGGCTGATGAGCCTCAATAGGAACAGAATGTTCAATTACAGGAAGAGGAGGATAACAACTGGAGCAGAAAAATTAATAATAGGAGTAGGTATAATATTCTCTTGCACAACAGGTAAAGGAATAAAAATAAATTTATCTTGCTCTTGCACATTAATAGGCTGTGAGCAACCAATATCTGCAACATCAAGCTTCAAAAATTTTGCTATTAAGGACTCAACAATTGTAGTACCACGTGTAAGACAATAGAACCGGTATCCTTTAGAATATTTTGGGTAACCTATTAAGAAACAACAAGTAGTTCTAGGATTAGTCTTTTTCTCAAAAAGGATATAGATTTTGACTTCAGTAGGACAACCCTAGACTCGAAAATGATTAAGGCTTAGTTTTCTATTGGTCCATAATTCAAAATTTATTTTTGGAACATATTTGCTAGGAACTATATTAAGAATGTAAGAAACTGTTTTAATGGCTTCTCCCCAAAGATAATTAAGTAAGTTACACCTACTCATCATGATTCTCATCTACTCGGGACTACTAGAAATAGCATATTGGACAACAATCCCACAATCTTGCAAGTACTTGACAAACAGTCTCAAATGCTGCACAGACACATTATGTTTGTCATAATACTCACCACCCTGGTCAGACCTAACAATTTTGATGACTTTTCCTAATTGTTTCTCTACCTCAGTCTTGAAAATTTTAAACTTTTCAAGAGCATTAAATTTTTCATTAATTAAATAAATATATCCATAACGAGAGAAATCATCAATAAATGTAATAGAATATTTATTACTACGCAAAGTACGTGAGTAAGGTCCACTAATGTCAGTATGAATGATTTTTAAAAAAATCTAGACTGCGAGTTACACTTTCTTCTTAGTCTTGGTAAATTTATCTCTAATACAGTCAACACAAGTTTTAAAGATTCCAAAATTAAAGGGAGAAAAAATATAATTATTTATTAATATTTCTACTCTTTCTCTAGAAATGTGACCCAAAAATTTATGCCACAACTGTGAAGATTTTTTTTTAATGAGAGGTCTCTTAAATACAACATTCACAATATTTAATGGATCATATTCATTATTGACAGTCAAACATCTACTATATAGATTATTTGATAAAACACAATGACCAACAATTTTAGAATTTAAAGATAATTAAATTTTACCATTACTAAAATTAAAACAATATTCAATATTATCAAGGAAATTGAAATCAAATTTTGCCTAAATGACGGTACATGAAAAGTATTTTCTAAAACAAGTTGAAAATCAGTGTCTAAACTCAACCTAACAGTTCCTATGAACTCAACATGAACTTCATTATTATCTTCTACTTTAAGCTTGACTTCCCCTTCATTTGGCCTCTGTTTGCTTGTGAATCCTTACAAAGTCACGGCAACACGAACAGAAACCCCACTATCAATCCACCAAGAATTTAATAGGACATTAACAAAATTGGATTCAAAGCAAACAAAGGCTAGTGAATTACCTTCTTCTTTATTCTTCTTTTTTAACCAAGACTTGAATCGAGTGCACTTATTTTTCTTATGACCTCGTTTTTTACAAAAGTAACACTTGACATCTTTCGAATGACAGCCTTAGGACCTCCCACATTTTGACTAGTACCATGCTTTTTGAAATCCTGACCATTCTTTGGAGCATTATGATTAGGTTTTCTATTATTTTCCTGATACCCACACTTGAAACTAGATTTAGACTGAGATACAAACAAGACAATTTCATTTTTAAAAAAAAAAATTTTTTTTCTTCCTCAGAATCACACTTGGAGATAAATGTTATTTATTGTCCAGGATTCGTTTTGGATATTGTAGACAATTTTAATTTGGCTAAACTCAGGAGGTAAAGAATTAAGAGTGTGGTGAACAATGAAATCATCAGGAATAACAATTTTGAAGGCTTTAAGCTTAGTTTGAACATGAACCATTCTAAGGATATATTCCATAACACCACCTATATTGTCATATTTTATACTCGTTAATTCATTCATTAGTCCTCAGCTTCAGTCTTATTAGATACCTTGTATTTCTCTCCTACAACAGTAAAGAACTCCTTGACATTCTTGGTTTCAAGAAAGCCACTCATAAGGTGTTCAGAGATAGACATTTTCATGGCAATCATACTCAGCCTATTAGATTTCTTCCACTTTGCATAAAATTCCTTTTCATAAGGGGAACTCTTATTAGTAGATTTAGCAGGTTCATTCTCTTTCAAGGCAAAATCTATATTAACAATTTTCAGGACAAATTTAATATCTTGTTTTCATCTCTTATAATTAGAACTAATCAAGACTTCGATGTTGACATTATTACTATTCATAGCAAAAGAGACTGTTCAAGGCAACGAGAATATAAACAATTAGTAAAATTGGGTAATAAATAAAATAAAATATGTTTTGCATATAATAAGTCATATTTTATTAAGAGAGTCCAAATACACCACTACAAACTCCCATTTGGGTAGAAAAAGCAATATATTATATGTTCTCTCTTTCATGAAACTAACCAATGAGAATGCTCAAATTTTGAAAAATTTATTCCATTTGGGTAGATAAACCTTCTAGACTATTGCACATCTACCACAATGTTTCATGACATCTATAAATTACAATACACAACAACTCTTTTTGGGCAGGTAATTGTATATTATAATTTGGAGACAATCCCGTAACAAAAGCATGAGAAAAACTATAAATTTCAATGAATAGACTACTTTGGTGGCAACCATCCATCTTAACTCATAGAATTTCTCAAATCGAGATATTATAATAAATTGTCTGTAATTAAATATCATGTGATCAATCAATATGAAGTACTAATCAATATGTATCTCTTTAGATCACTTATCATCAATCGTTGCATTCAGGTTTCAATTCTATTTTTATTATTAAAATTAAATAATTTAAATTCAAATCTACCAATATTAATAAATAATATATAGATCATAAAAAAAAAATTCATCATATAAATCACTAGGGGCTAAAATTAGAATTGTACAAACACCCTCTACAAATTATAACAATTCAATCAAAATTACATCAACATGAGAAAATAATTTGTATAGATAAAGTTTATATCTATTCATCAACATGACCTCATATTATTAAAACGAGTCATCCACAAGAATTAATCAAAACCAAAACAAGTACGAAAAAGAAACTGAAGAAGATGAAAACCACGTGTCAAAGGCAAAAGAATTCTTCTACAAAAAAAAAAACTTGCCCAAAGGTTCTGCCCAAGGTATTAACCACTAATCCGTAGCCATCATGATTCCACCCTTTTTTTTTTTTTTCCTATGACGTACAAGGCTACCATAGATGCTTTCACTTTTTTTTTTTTGAATGAGGTGCTTTAGTGGTGCCAACAATGAGATAGGTTCATAAATTGACTGAATGTTGAATTCTTGACCAAATATTAAAAAATTGTTGGTCCATAGTCAATTTTTTTTTTTTTTTTTACTTTTCCTTCTTGAAAGTCATACATATATTGTTATATGGATATATGTACCTTGACTTTGAAGCAATACAGTGACACAAAAACTTGAACGCTAATCCCAGTGAAAATTAGCAATTTAATTATACATAAATTTTATCGGATTCTAAATTCATATACGATAGACTCTGATACCACATGTAAGAAATTTTAATGATTCAAATATAAAATTTAGAACACCTAAATTACAAGGTTTAAAATATACTTGTATGTAGGGGTGTTTACCCTACCTTACGGGTAGGAAATATGATCTTCCGTCTTCCTACCCGATACTTTACGGAAAATTTTTTTCTTGGCCTACCTTACCCGACAGGTGTGGTATTCCTACCCGATTAACGGGTAGGAAATCGGATAAATATTTTTGTAACAATTAATTTTTGGATCATTTTAACAATTTAATTAAATAACATTCACCAATTTAACAACACTATAAATCAATTAACACTAAAATCTAAAACAACTACAACAAGAATTATAATAAAGCACAAGAAAATACGAACATCAATTCACCATAATTGTTACACAAATACAATAACAATTAATTTAAGTTTGAACTTTAAATCATATGAAATACATTAAAATTATAATTGTTCCGCATGTGGTTAGGGTTTAGGGTTTTTTTAGTTTTTATATATATATATTAAAAAATTATTGCGGGTAGGGTAGGAATGCGAAAATGGATGACTATTCCTCATTCCTATCCAAAAATTGTCGGAAGACTAAAAACTCTTCCGCATTCCTACCCAATTTTTTACGGCTAGCCGTTCAGTAGGGTAGGATAGGAACTTGTGGCCGGTCAAAAATTTGAACATCCCAACCTGTATGAGCCATGATACTCGATCTCCGAATTTCTTTCTTGAAAGGGCAAGGTCTTCATCTCCTTTTTCAAAGTAATAGATGACTTTCAATGGGACAAGCTAATTTAGGGTTATGAAGTGGAGAGCAGACTTAGCTTGCTATTTATAATAAAATCTAATAGGCTCTCCCATTACGGGCCACAATTAGACTAATGTCTACACTTAACTGCCTCAACCACATCAATTAAAAGATGTACATAAATACATCAAAATAGATCACTTAATAAAATTGGGCTCATCTCATTGGATCATAAATTTAACCTATTTTTTATAATCTAAAATTAACTATCAATTAATGGCAGTCCAATATAGAAAAAATTTTGACAGTTTATTTATGGGATTTTGAAATAGGCATGTTTTCTTTTCCTCCACAAATCTTGCTTAAATCAAAATTTAACCATCAAGTCTGAAAAAGGCAAAGAAATGGTACAAGAGACATGAAAAATGGAGGAAAATCAAAAGGACAAAAGAGAAAGTCATAAGGAAACCAAAATCAAGCGTCTATATGCAAATCCTATAAAATATTTTCAAAGGATTGATATTATTAACATGTGTCAAAAGTGAAGCTGGTGGCAAGAGGAATTGCTTTAGAATGGTTATGCACGATTCATACGCTTATGTGTGAACATTAACTGTGGTCCAAGTGTCTAGACCATTTATCTAACACCTCCTACATGTGTTATTCAGTATAAGCTTTTCTCAACAACTCAACACACATTTAAGATGCTTTCAATCTTGTTTGCTTGAGAGTATTTTCCACCTTAATTTCATTCTTGAATCTACAACCCACAGAAAATACTAACAAAACATGAAGAAGAAATATACTTGATGTGTAACTATAGATTTTGTACTTCCGCTCTTCTTTGCTTTTTCCATGCCCCCCATGTCGAAGATTCTTGTAATTGTCAAGTTGCTCCTTGCATCAAACATATTTTAGATACTCTCTATTAAAATTCATGTTGGGGGTGAATGTTCATGTATAGCTTGGCAAGAAAAAGGTAAAGATTTCATATAAGATTGGTATAGGCTGAAGATTCTTGACTATTAGTTTACTTTTTTGTTTAAAAGAACAAGGAGACATGTCATAACTACTAATGGTAGGTTCAAATCCTACTTTAGATTATTCATATGTTAAAATTTTACTTAAGGACTTTTTGTTTTATATCTTTAAATTGGTACAACAGGTATTCAAGCCCATGTTTCGCTAAATCCTTAGTCCTTGTTGGCATAGCTATTAGCCGTAGTGCAAAGAGCTTCAACGATACTTACTTTTGTTTGAACTGGTTATATGGAATATTGATAAAAAAGAAGATTAATCCACTAAGGAAATTGAATAGAAAAATGTCACAACCACTTATCTTTAAATATGTTGGATTCATTCTGTTTAAAATTTGTAGAGTTTTATATGACGACATTTATGATGTTTTAGACTTAGATTTTATGCAAGTATCTACTAGGAAAATGTGTCTATATTGTCTTGTAGTTTCTATGACAAATATGTCAAAAAAAAAAAAAAAAATTTAGTGGTTAGCAAATTCATTGTGATCTCTTAATGCTTTTATTATTCTTGACAAGATAGTTCATTAGAACTACTGCCTTCAAAGTTCTAGAAGCCAGCCAAGTAATAAAGCATAATTAGATATGTGCATTTTCTTTGACAAGTAAATTGGTATATCCATATTATGCATACACAAACAAATGTCCTCTAATCATGTTTTGAGATAGTGATGGTCCATATGAATGCTATTTACTTGGAATGCAATGAGTTGGACCTTTTATCAAGTTCAAAGTTACATAGATTATATACTAGTTGGGCTTTTGTATCAAGTACTTTTTGGCAATTTAACTTGTAAATATTTGAGATGATGTCAAATTGTCATGTGAATGTATCTTATGTCCCCTTTTGTTCGATTGGATATAAATTGTGAATAAAAGTCTATTTTTGAAGGTTTACGTTCTAGATATTTATGAGTTTTTTTTATCATTGAGCAAGTTTTTTTTCCTGTTCTTTTGAATGTGAATGACGCATTAAGGAAGGTGATCAGAAATGTGGATGACACATTAAAGAAGGTGATTAGAAATGTGGTTTCATCGTGCATGTTTTATATGTGCAAAGACTGAATATAAAGGAACCAAAAGAAAGTGGTTTTGTCCAATTCTTTCCACTTACTTAGATATAAGATACTCAACATCTAATCTTATTCTTGCTTCTAAGAGTAAAATATCAATAATATTTTTGAGGAGTCCATTAATGTAGTTGCTCCAGACAATTATACAGGTAGTTCATGACTTCTACCATATTTCATTGATTAGTTGACAAGGAAAATGCATAAATTCATGGTTGATTAATAAGTTGCAAATGTGAAAGAGAACAGTACACATTTTTTTTTTTTGCAAAAAAAAACCAAAAAATTGATTTAGAAATAACATTTTATTTTACAATATTAGTTGCTTTCACTATAAAAAAAAATCGTTTGCATAAATATTATGTATGAACATTTGTTCTTGGTTTAATAATATGATATTAATCAAAAGAACATGTTGAGCACCTACATCACATTTATGGTATAATATAAGGGGTTGTTTGGTAACTGTTTTTATCTTGTGTTTTGTGTTTTTGTTTTTAATTTTTGTCAAAAATGAATACAAAAACATGTTTGGATACTATTTTTGTTTTTGTTTTGTATTAGTTGATTGGAAACAAGGACAAAAAATGGGAACAAAAAAAAGATGTTGCAAGAAACATCTCAGAACAGAAACACGCGATGATGGATTTAATGAGGTCTCAATTTCGATCTCTGTTAGCAACAAATACTACTATTTTTCGTTGGAATACATATATTGAGCCTTTTGCCATTTTTCATTTGGTCTCATTCTCTCAACCCAGACAAACCTCTCTGATCTGGATTCTCTATGGCGTGAACCCAGGTGAAGAAGAAGAAGACTGCTCCTCAGAGTTGTGTGGTCTTACGTTGTTTTCTCTCAACCTTCGACGAAGAAGAAGGCTCCTCGTTTCTCATTGATTGCTCATGTCTCAGATCTAATCCATTGAGCTCTGTCTCGCTGTGGAGATCTATGTATAATATGTATACAAAGATCTGTACATCACAGACCCCCATCGTATTTTTTTACATAGATATGTATTTTTTTTTCAACACAATATACATAAATCTGTGTCTTTTTTATGTTATTATTTTCGGGTTATGTGTGTGTTGGTTTTTGATAATCAAGAGTAAGGTGCTGAGTTGTCTAATAGAGGTTTGTCTTAACCCTTGCTGTAGTGGATTAGTTGTTGTGGCATTTTGTCCAAGCAGACGGTGCAGATGAGGGCTTCTGATTGTTCCAGATTTGATTCCAGACATGAGAAGGTTCTTGGTTCACATGATCGGAGAGGGCTCTGTTCTTGATTCAAATATTCTTTGCTTCTTTCTCATTCTTTGGAAGATGACAGTAGTTTTGTTCTTGATTTGTTGAATGGGTAGGTTTGTTTACCTTTCTCTCTTTTGTAATAATTTTTTATCAATAATAGAAAGTGTTGATTTGTTTAAAAATAAAATAAAATTTGGGAGTGGAATTAAATTGCCATTTGAGATTGAATTGAGAGTGGAATTGAATTATCATTTGGGGATTTAAGGATATAACTTGAAGTGGTTATTAAATATATTTTTTTATTTTTATTCTCATAATTTGGTAAACACAAATGACTCCCAAATATGTTTTCTGTTTCAGTTTTTATTACAAATACAAAAACAAAAATTGTCTCTACTTTTTTATTTTTTTGAAAACGCAAAAACAAAAACATTACCAAATAACTTCTAAGTTACAAAAAACTAAACAATTCAGGGAGTTGGGTATACAATTGAATATCACTTGTTTTCTAAAGAAGTGAACAATTGAATGATTCTTACATCTCCAAAGCACAATATCATACATTGAAAAAGATTGATGTATAACGCACGTGCATCAACTAGTTACATGTCAAAAGAGTATAAAATAAATCTATTACGTTATAGTCTGAGTGAAAATTACTTCTAAATAAGCCAATTCGATGAATGTTAGTTTTGATTCCTTTAATTAATCACTTCACTTTGTGAATATACCGTAGTAAAATGATATATATTTTTTTAAAACTAAAAAAAATTATAATTTTTTTTATTATTTTAAAAAATTATCAAAATATATAAATATTAAATTGGTTAAAAATAATAAAAATATTAAATATATTTTATTATAATTGAATCTTAATCTTACCTATATTTTACTTTTTTAAATTTTATCGTGCGTATCTAATCGTACTTATCCGTGGTTCGGAAAACCCCACCCTACCGTCACTCCCCTACACGTATCTCTCTCTCTCCTCTCACACAAATCAATCCAATGTTTCGGATGCTTCAATCTCGTCTCCCTTCTCAGTTCTCTCCCTAACGTTTACGTAACTCTCTCCCCCCCCCCCCCCCCCCCCCATTTATAGCTTTGGATCATACTTTGTTTGGTGTTCGTCAGGTTCGATTATTATCACTGCCCCGAAATTTCTACAGCGCTCATGGACGGTACTTTCTTTGCAATTCCCATACATTGTTTTCAGTACATAATCAATGTTTGGGATTTATCTTAATTTTTTTTTGTGTGAGATTTTATTGCACTTGTGAATTATGTGTGAAAATAATGTGAGTTCATGAATTCCGATGTTTATTTTCAGTTTGAATTCAATTATTGGTAACTGGGTTCAATCACTACATTGTGCATTTGGTACTTGGCCAGATGGGTCTCTGTTTTGGTTTGCTTCAGTCTCTGTTAATGTCACCCTAACAGTTGTTATAAATCCTTTTGTCAATCATTGTTTTTATTGTTTTCTGTTCTAGTTACTGGGTTCATATCCACATGGAAAACCAAACAGCCTAACTATTTTGTGATTTATGCACGAAGTTAATAAGTGATCTGATCCAGTATCGTATGAATTGTTACAGTGTCTTATGAAAATTAAACAAGCATATCATGTAACAATGTGTTTGTGTTTCTTCTACGTCTCTTTGCCCTTGTTATAAGGTCCTAAACATGTCGTTTGTCCCTCAAGTTTATGCAATTGTACTTTTTTGAAGAAATTTTGTGTTGGCCTACAGCTCAAGTACTCGCATAACTGAGATACTTCGAGGCAGTGTGGAAGTGTCATCACATAGATACACAGTTAATGGATTTAGGACTTTATGTACTGGCCAAGGTGCACCTGAATTTTCTATCTTATTGTTATTTGGTGCTCTGGTGTGGCCAGCATGTGCTATCATCAAGGGATTTTATTTGAAATTCTTAAGGGGTATACTATAACATCAAGAAGGGTTTTTATACCCAAAATAGTTGGGTTAATAAAGTATTTCTAAAAACTATGTCGTCCTCGAGCACAGTTGATCCTATGCATGAATCTGGTTGTTATCAACGTGTGTCTCATACTATAATTCTGAAAATGGTGATTCCCTGGCTTCATGGAAACAGTTACATTGCTTTATTTTGGTGTGCACTTGCTTAGAGCATCTCCAACAATGCTATATAAAATAGTTACTCAAAATATATTTAAATATTACATTATCTACTTTAACTAACCACTTTTTCAAATTCACTCTAACAACATTATCTATTTTAGCTAACCACTTCAACTAACTTTCAATAATAAAATTTAAAAAATAGTAATTCAACTATACATTATACAAATTTAATCAATTATAAGCTACAAGAGAGAACCCACCTGCCAAAAATTATTACTCTCAAACCAAATTTTTTCAAATTAAATCACAAAATTCAAAACAAATTATCAAGATTTTTTAGGGGTTTTGTTGAATTTTTTGAGGGTTTTACTGAAATTTTTGGAGGTTTTGTTGAATTTTTGAAGGGGTGTTATTGAATTTTTGGAGGGGGTTTTACATAGCTTGGCGATGAAGACGATGCCACCGCCTCTTCCAACACCACTTGCCACCGCCTCTCCCAACACCACCTGCCACCACTATCTTCTACACAAGGACATACATATCCAAACAACACATCACAAAACTGATTCATCAATTGAACAATTGGAGAAGAGGGTATGTGCAATGCTACATGGCCACAAGACTAATGAACATTGAACTTGTTAATCAGATCCTTCTCTCAATCAAATGTAAACTA
This sequence comes from Ilex paraguariensis, assembly GCA_963454935.2. NCBI lineage: Eukaryota > Viridiplantae > Streptophyta > Magnoliopsida > Aquifoliales > Aquifoliaceae > Ilex > Ilex paraguariensis. The sequence continues at coordinate 88,790 of CAUOFW020001558.1, forward strand.
TGGAACAATCTATACCAGTGGAGCCTTCTGCGATGAAACTTCAGTCTGTGGTGTTGTGGAGAGGCGGTGGAGCCTTCTGCGATGAAGCCTTCTGTGCTGTGGAGCTTTAGTGAGAGAGAGAGAGAGAGGGCCAGCGAGGGAGAAGTGGCTAGTTAGATGTAATCCGTGAAAATGGGGTTATGAGAAATAGAGAGGGGAATAACTAGTCTCTTGGAGCCAGATTTTAGGGGGAAGCTATCTAAAATAGCTAAGCGGAGGGGTTTGCCTAGCTTGTTGGAGATGCTCTTAGCTAATGTTATTTTGCATATCTTGTTTTTTTTTTTTTTTTCTAACTTTGAAGAAAGAATGAAAAGAAAAGGGAAGAAACCAAATTTGAAATTGGTCATAGCCATAGAAATGGTTGATCATATTGCACATCACTGTTTGTTTGAGTTTTCAGATTTGTCAACTAAGAAGTGCGTACCATGCAACTCAGAGGATCTGAGGCCCATGACTAAAGAAGCAGCAAATGAGCTAATTCAAAAGGTTTGTATTTCAGTTTATGCTTGATGAATTGTTTTCATCTTACTATGAACTTCATTTCCCTATTTCATGTGTGTTAATAGATACCTGAATGGAATTTGGTAAATGAAGATGGTATGTTGAAGCTTCATCGATCATGGAAAGTCAAGAGTTTCACTAAAGGAATGGAGTTCTTTCAGGTTGTAGCTAATGTTGCAGAAGCAGAAGGTATCTCATCGACTTAAACATATCATAATTAACTTGCTGGCCCAGAAATTTGTGAGATTATTGCTGGGTGTGTATTATGATTTCTCGTTCTGGGGCTTGTATTTTGGGCGAGATCAGCATGCATAGATCGGGCCATTTGGGGTTTTAATTGCATCATCCTGCCTATTGTGTGCATTTGTCTGTTGGTGTTTTTTTGCTTAAATGCATGACTAGCTTAACTGTCTTGAGATAATGTGAGAAGGTCCTGGTTCATCCTTGTGACCTATTAGGACACAGATGTTGACGCCTTAAAGGGTGTTCATTCCATTGAAAGGGTTGTTGAATATCACGTTCTTTGATAACTAGCAGGCATGAAATGCTGATTAAATCCGTTAAAGGAAGCAATTTACATCTTATAAGTAGTGCTTGGAGTGGCATGGTCAACTAGATCTTGCAACTTAAATCTGATAAGCCTGCACCTTTCACTTTCCTTTGAGTTGTTAGTGTCTACCTTGATCCACAGTCGTGTGGGCTTCCACTTTTCCTTGTAGTGCTTCCGCTATATCAAATTATTTCTTTTAGCTGATGCAGCCACTAGTTTTTGGAGTTTGGCTAAATCGTTGACGTGTTTACTCAATCTTCAATTAATGTCATCTCTAGCTTCTCGTGATTGTGTTCTCTCTGTCTCTCTACTCTCACTTTTATTGTGTTGCTGCTTATGGTTATGAAATTAGCTTTCATCGTTAAAGGAGTGCCACTTGTTATTAATAGTGCTTGAAAAGTCATGCTCAGATTTGTATTGTACAATGGAGTTCTCTAGTAGGCTCATTCAGCAGCGATTTTCCGAGACAGGAGTGTTTGTGCTTGTTAACATTTGTTATTTTTCTGAAGAAACATGCTTCAAAATGTTGCCTTCTTTGCTCTTCTTTAGTACAGCTTAGAATATTTTTCCGTACTGTCGGAATTTTTCTACTTCATGGTCATATACAATTGTGCAACACACTGCCAAACCTTTCTTATCTATCAAAAACAAACACATTGCCAAACCCTTCTCTACTTCATTATACTCTAATGACGCTCTTATCAGACTATAGTGTCCTGATCAGTCCACTTTGGTTGACCCCTAACTTGAACTCACAGTCAGTTTTCTGTGCTTCCTTTCTTGGAGCTGTGGCCATGATGGACAGCCCCATGCCTGCTCTGTTTCTGGCTATAGGAATTGCTACCCACATTGCAGCATAGGAAACCAGAATAGAACTCATCGTCAGCAGAATGTACTTTAAGAAGGCCGGTGAGTTTTGAATATAATACTAATTATGCCATCACCCCATTCACTATGAAGTATGAGCTACACAAGCTTCCTTATTTTTCATATTAATTTTCAGTATACTTTTATATTTATCCGGGAGAGATACTTGTGTATTTAATGAAAAACTGGTACCCTTTGTTGTGCCCACTTATGCAGTTTACTCTTTTTTTTTTTTTTTGGGGGGGGAAAGGGAAGGGACCTTGTGGCCAAAAGGGCCATGCCCCCCTCTCTAATTTGAAAACACCCTTAGACCCTCTTTAAAATTTTAAATAATCTGATACCTCCCCTTGGATTCTCTAAAATTCTTTTATGTAGTGTATTACTGTATTTGTTCTAATGTATTCAACAGGCTTCATGTCCTGATTTTTAATACAAAATGGGGTATATTCTATCTTATAAGCGTTGTTCTGAAGATACTGATTTGAAGGAGTTTGATGAACAAAAAGGAAAATAAAGTATAGTTGCTGCAAGATCAGGTTATAAACATGGCTTATATCACCACTGACTCACAATTAATCTTTTATCATGTCAAACTAATATATTTTATTGTGATTTAGTAATAATCATTACATCCTGTCACAAGTGAGAGAATAGTGGATCACAATATTATCAGATATTAATTTTTACCACAAGAAATAAAAATTAGCTTTTGGCTTTTATGATCCAAACTAATTTTTACGTAGGTATCATATTAAAGTTGATCTTAATAAGCTCTATACAACTAACAATTTGACATTAACGATGACTATTTACTAAAAGTCCTCATTGTGTCACTACTTGGCCCCCTCAGATATAATCATGAAGGTGATTGGTTACAACCCAATAATATATTTATTTCAATCAATAAAGGCAAACATGTTAATTTTGACTCCTCCCTAGCTTACTTGATGCATGTGGTTTGCAATCAGTGTGTGGATCCTTGAGGATAAGTCTCAAGTTAGAAGTAGGCCAAGGACCTCTTGGCAAATGAATCTAATGAAGGGAAAGCAGCCAAAATATCAAAAAAGTAAGAAACTAAAAAGATGCAAACAGATAGACTTTATCATTCGAAAATTGGGCACTGTGGGAATAGACTAAATTTCAGGTACCTTTTTAATTGGCAATGTCTTGATGTGAGCTCATTATCCTAGTTGGACACAATTGTCAACACACACAATGCGTTTGCGTGTGTGTGCACAACTGCACATATTCCTTCTGAAATGTGTTACATAAATGTTTTGTTTTGATGAATTGCCAATGTGCACAATGCAGGTTATCATCCTGATCTTCATCTTGTTGAATGGAACAACGTGAAAATTGATATATGGACGCATGCTGTTGGTAAGGATTGCTTCTAATTTGAAAAATTCTGCGCAATCTTCAGTTCCTTCTTCATTCATGCTACTGAAAGTTTTGCACTAAATTTTTATGATGATATATAACAAGTTAATATTGGGTTGAACAAAGTATAATCAAAACTTGATTGACCTTGGATCATCCAACTACCATAGCAGACCACAGAGTTAGTGATGCGTCATGTATCCAGTGACTGAACTGATATGAAATCCTTTGGAAGCCAAAAATAAGGAATTCATGTCCTCAATAATCCCAAGTGAAAAGTCCTTGATATTGAGACGATCCTTGTTTGATGCCCATTTTAGGTAAGTATTCAGCTTGTGTAGCCTGGTGGCAAGGAAGTGGCTGTTGTGGTTGACCGGTAAAGAGCCTGTTTGGTGATTGATCTTCACCACCTACTATTTTGATATTTAGAAAAATTAAAAAAAAAATTAGTATTTTTTAGTGCGTAAGTTAATAAACTGCACTTTCTGGTAGAACCTGCCTCAATTACATCCTTGTTGCTCGAACGTGAAGCTTCTAGGAATCAGTTTAAAAAACATCCGAGATCATTCTTGTATACAATGCTCTGAAATGCACCATTTATATCTTTTCTCGCTTCTTGTTTGTTCGACTGCCAGCGAAATTAGCTGCACATGAAAATATAATTCAAAAGGATATCGTGCAGGTGGACTGACAGAAAACGATTTCATACTTGCTGCTAAGATCAACGGTCTCAAACTGCATCATCTTCTGAGTAGAAAAGCTGTTGAATGAAGCATGATCGGCCATCGGGAATTTTAAAGCAATACTCCATCTTCAAGGAATCGCAGCTTCTTGTATATTTTTTTTACAAGTTCTCTAGCAGGAGCATCTGAGGTGGGGGTTTAATCTTTCTTTTCCTTCTAGAACTCTATGAGTGTGTACGTAGAGCAACAACTATCCTAAAATTTTGGACTCATTTTATAAATATGTTCCTTCATGGATGTTTGACATCATTGCTATTAGGGGTGTCCATGGGTTGGATTATCCACGGGTCCCGTTACCCGACCCAAAAATAATAGGCCCAAAATCCGATCAATGTAATATTAAGTTATAAAAATATTCATTATTTTTAAATAAAGATGTATATAAAAAAGCCCGCCCATAGGCCTGCCCAATAGACTCATGGGTTGGGTTGCGGGTAGCCTACCCCTACCGGAAGCTCGGCTTAACCTGCCGATAATTCACTTAATTAAAGGCTTGAGCTTAGACTACCCAGGCCCAACCCAAAAAAATTTTAGAGCGCCTAGCCCGGCCCGACTCATGGACACCCTAATTGCTATTCAAAGAATTCCCATGCCTCCATATGCTAGTTGCTAGTTGCACAATGTACAGGACGAAGGTTTAAAAGAAAAGTTTACGAGTTCGTAACCAGATCTGGTCATTTTTTTTTTGACGATGAGAAACTTCTCAAATACAGAGTTACATTAAATCCATCCTTGCAGAGCAAACCTTAGATAATTGTAATCATTAGCCAACCACGGGTATTGGTTAAACTTGAGAATATGAAGGGTATACGTAATGCCATGTATCATAGGCCCAAGTTTGTCGGAACAGTTTTTTTTTTCCTGGACTAATGAGGGAGCAGTTCAATGTGAAAGAAAGCACCTGAAGCTTAGTGCTAGCCAGTGCTCTAAATTCTAGCTAGTTTTTTAGGTGTTGTTAAACATTCGTTATTAACAAAAAGACCCACGGCCCCTCCCTTCCTTCTTCAATGTGCAGCCGCAGGTGCAGGTTAGCAAGCAACGTGGTTCATAATTTTGCCTAGTTCCCAAGTCTTCCTGGAAGTTTGTTTTTTGGTCATTTAGAACCCGATATACCAAATTAAACATAATTATAAAAAAAGTACACAAAATAAAATATTTTTTAAAAAAATATTTAATTGAAATATAAAGATGTAAATGCCCATTTTGTAAAATTTTCTTTCTTAAAAACTGTAACAAAATATTTACCTTAAAAGCTGAAATTTAAGGTCATTTAATTCAAAATCTCTAATACACTTTGATTCATGCATATTTTTTTTTAGAAAGTAGTTTTATTTTCAAATTATATTTATGCATTAAATATTTCATAATTATATGAGAGAACTTTAATATTCTGTTTATTTTAGGATATATTACTTTGTTTGAATTTCAAAATTTGTTAATTATTTTTTTATATAATTTGAAATATAAAATTATATATACTGTAACAAAAACTTAACAAATTCATTTAGCAATAGTGTAACAATATTGTAACAAAGACAGTGTAACAATACATTGTAACAAAGACAGTGTAACAATACAATGTAACAAAAACAGTATTTAGTGATTTTGTGCATGTGATAATAAATTCAAAACAGAGATGAACTGTTTTGAATGAAATTATATGAAAATATATATTTGACAAAATATAATATTACAATATTTTGTGTAAATGTCTTATTACATTGTTATTGTTATACTGTTATTATTACACTATTATGAAATTTAGATATTAATATAATTTGAAAATAAAACCTCTTTTCAAAAACAAAATACGCACGAATCAAGGTGTATTAAATATAATTTGAAAACAAAATTACTTTCCAAAAAAAATACACATAAATCGGGGGATGACATAAAAATACGGAATATTAAAGTTTCTCATAAAACTATGAGATGTTTAATACACCACTTTCTAAAATACTATGCATGGATCATGAGAGGATATAAATATTAGAAAAAAAATAAAAATTTCAAATAATGTACTTGAAAATAAATAAGTATCAAAATTAAAAATTTTTTTATCCAATATTTTTTTTTCGGTGTATTTTTTTATAATTAACTCTAATTTGGTATATTCCTTTTTAATTTTTTCTTTTTTTTTTATAACAATTTGTACAGGGAGGGGTGCGAGGATTGAACTTACGAACAGTTACGGGACGATGACCATTGAATCAATTGCTAACCTCATTAACCTCTGGATCTTTGTGTTTTCGATTGGTTAAATGCAAGAACAATGCATGGCCCATTCATTCACCAATGAATGGCAATGCTATGGATACAAATCCTGGCACTATTCGCGGGGGTGGGTGTCTAAGGAAAAAAATATTCACGTAAGATAATAGTTAATTCATGTAAAAAAATGGGGTTCATTTCACTTATTTGTAAGAGGTTAAAAATTGAGAATACCTTCTATTGAAATTGAAAAATTGATGTATTTCTAAACTTGATTTCTCAGTCTTCCTTTACCTATAAAACAAACAAACTGTCCAAGATCGAAGTGTTTCGATCGAAGGCATTCCGATGCTTAAGTTAGTAAAGATTTTGAAACGAATGAAAGAAGACAAGAAGAGTCCAGCGTACCGTTCACCTTGGATTTCTCCGTTTTTTATAGATGATCATCCCTCTTTAGGGTTTTCGTGATTTTTGATTCAAGGTGACACACCTTCCTTCAATTTAGTTATTCGGTTTGAAAAGTTGCTGATATTTCTCCATTATTTTCTCTTGATATCTTTAATTTCTTAGATTCGTTTATCTGATTGTCTAAGTTATAGGCGAATCTTTATCTTTCCATCTATCTTTTGAAATATTTAGACATATCAGATGCCGAGCACACTCGATGTTTGCCGAACAGATTAAGGGACTTGGTTTGGCACAAACCGACCTCTTCAATCATCTTGAAGAACATTTTAAAGGACTCGGCTTGGTACAAGCCAAACTCTTTTCTTGCTTAGCTGAATTAGATTGATGAGCTCGTTTATACAGAGAACCGAACTCTTTCTTTCTATACCGAACTTATCGATCATCATGACTCGATTTATAGGGCTGTGTGAATAATTTTTCTGTCACGTGATCTGACTTGTCAATCTTACGTGAGTTTCATTTAATGTCATTACATGTATAATGATGAGGGCTAACCCCTTCATTTGCCCCTAGAAAACGTCTGACAGACGCTTTCTGTCTGTCAGCCATTTTCTTATCTTTTCATCATCATCACTTGTACCTTGTAACATGCCCTTTCATTTTGGTGGCACATTCAGGGCATTTAAATGTTACCCTTTAAAATTCGTCCTTCCTTATAAACCGTCTTTCTTCGTATTTTACTCACTTCGCTTTTTTGCTTCCAGACTCTCAGACTCTTATCCTTTCCTTTTTACGTTTTTCTTTATCTGCACTTCATCGTTTTCATGGCTCCTCTCATTCCTTCAGAAGTCCTTGCCTTCAAAACCAAGTACAACATTCTAGATGATGTCGAGGTTAGAGTTGTTGGGAAAGATGAGTCATTGATTGGCACAAGAGAGTCAATTCCCATTCCTACTCGTGCCATAATCGAGGGTGGCATTCGATTCCGTCTGGACCCCCTTTTGATCTAGGTGTTTTCTGCTGCGAAGCTCTGTCCCCTCCAATGCTGTCTAAACTTTTTCAGGATTGTCATGGAGTGTCCTCTTTAAACAAGATCCTAGGTTTGAGTCTTGGGCTGTGGGAGATCTTATACTGCTACATCATCAAAGCTGCTGGAGATAGCTATTACCCATCGGTAAGAAAGAAGGACCATTACTTTGTGACCCATCTCTTGGATTCCAACAAAGGGCATGAGAATGATATCAATTTTGTTTTTGGGAACTGGGAGTACGTTGCTAGTGTTGCTCCCTCCTACCATTGTCCATATGAAGAAGACATGTCAGGTATTTGATGTCTTTTACCCTTCTGTTTTAGCTTTGATTTTCTATTTTTCTGACTTGGGTTTTCTTCTGCACAGGTAAAACTGTGAAGGGAAGGATTTTTGAGTCCTCTGTCAAGATGGACCAAGTTTAAAAAGTTTGGAATTTCAATGAGAGTCTGTTCTGCCAAGCTGCCCACACCCTGCTCGGGTACACTCCAACTTACACTTACTTCATTGCTGTGCTGAACTGACCAAACGCTACTTTGGCTACAGATCGGGAGGCGATCCAGATTGCTTGGGCACAAACGCCTCGAGCCCAGAAGAAGTCTTCTCTTGCGGCGTCTGGATGCAGGACGGTAAAAAATTTCCTTGACTTGTTATCAACTGTCGAATCGACTCCTTCTATTGAGCTGACTCCAACTATTCCCAAGATCCCGACCTTCGTCCTTGAGGAACTTATTTTTGAGGTTCCATTCAAAACTTCTTTACTTGATAACACTGATCTGCCGACCAGTGGGCTAGTAGATACAATTTAGACCATCGAAACTTTAATCCCGGTTGCGTTAGACCCTTCTGATACTGTCCGATCCTCTTCTCCACAAGATGATTCGATTTTCAAACTCGCCGAAGATCCAGCTCCCAAGAAGAGAAAGATTACCGAGGTCAAAGCAAATCTCTCTCCCAAACTTGTGAATCTTCTTTTCAGACCAATCCTTAGGGCTAAAAAGAGAGAAATTACTGCAAAGGATTCTGCAATTGAGGATTTCAACGTTGCAGTAAGAGTTGCTCGGGAAGTGATTTTGCCTCGAGACTTGGCTATGAATGAGGCCTTTATTGACAATGAGGTGTCTCGTCAAGCCATTCAACATATGATTTTGATAAGTCTTGTTTCTGACATTCCTTTAAGCTTTTTTGGCTTTAGAAAGATTTTTCTAAGTCTTTTCCTTCTTTTTTAAGGGTTTGCAAAAGGTTCATGAGGTCGGAGCTCGGATTGTTCGTAAGGATAAAGCGATGAAGGACGTTATCCATGCCCGAGCTTCGGCCTTAGCCAAAAAAGAGAGTGTTGATGAAGAATATGAAAATCTCTATAAGAAAGTGAAGGTGTTGCAGTCTCAAAACCAAAGCCTAACTGAAGAGAACCAAAAGCCCCATGAAGAGGTCAAGAAGCTAAAGGAGTCCGAGCATGAAATCAATGTGGAGCTCACACAATCTCAGCTGGATTACTCCACCCTTCTTGAAGAATTTGATAAATTTAAGTCTAAGGCGACAGAGAAAGAGGATGCTGCATACAATGAAGGTATGAACAAAGCTGAGGATGACTTAGCTCTACAGATCCCTTAGCTTCAAGAGGAATTCTTCAACAGGGGCTGGTAGGCTGCTTTGACCGCTGCCGAGGTCGATCCTTCTTCTGAACTCTTTTCAAGCAAACTCTGTCGAGCACCTCTCATCCTCCGGCCCCTTGAAATATTCAAGAATTTTGTCTTTTTGCAACTTCTGATGTAAACGTTCAATGATCATGATCTTGTAAAAATTTTTGAAGTATGAATGCAAAACACTTTTTGGCCTTTTAGTTTCTGTAATTTGCTATATGCTTGAGAAAACATAACTTTTTGAAATCTAAGTCCTTTTTGCTTTCCAGCTCTCAAGTTATGACCTCTGGTCGGCCTTTCTTCGAAAAGCTCAGTCTCTTAGCAGGGATTCTTTATACTTGAAAAAAATTACCGTAGCTCTAGAAGTTATGGCTCTGCTCGGCCTTTCTTCAAAGAGTTTGGTTCCTCAATAGGAACCTTTTTATATTTAGGAAAAATTTCAAGTCCCTTTGAAGTCTTGGCCTTGCTTGGTTTTTCTTCAAAGAGCTCGGTTCCTCAACAGGAACTTTTTTATACTTAGAATATTTCAGGTCTCTTGAAGTCTTGGCCCTTGCTCAGCCCTTCTTCAAAGAGCTCGGTTCCTCAACATGAACTTATTTATTCTTAGAAAAAATTTCAAGTCTCTTTGAAGTCATGGTCCTTGCTTGGCCCTTTTTCAAACAACTCAGTTCCTCAATAGGAACCTTTTTATACTTAAAATATTTCAGGTCTCTTGAAGTCTTGGCCCTTCTTCAAGAGCTAGATTCCTCAGTAAAGTTATGCAAAGTCCCCTTGAGATCTAAGAGTGTTTCTACTCCGCACTGACCTGCCAATCTGATTGGACTCAAACTCATTCTTAGTTAGCTTACATTGTCATGCCTAGCTGAAGACCTGAATTTGATCGGATGGCTGCGCCTGATTTAAGCTTTTGATTTCTATCAGATTTTTTGGCCTCGTTGCCTTAGCAGTAGGACATATATAATGCAAAACAAGTGTAGAAAAAAGAATTCTCAAATTTTTATTGATAACTTTGACTTGATACATTCGCTGCTAATATACCATCGCTTAAAGGGCACCCTTAAATTTTTGAAGGCACTTCAGAGTTCTATTTAAAAAGGTATTTTTTAGAAATAGAACTTTCTGAGGTTTGCAGTGTTCCAAGGGCATGATACTGCCTTATGATCTAACGTCTCGAGTTTGTAATACCCGTTGCCCCCAACTTTGACTACTCTGTATGGACCTTCCCAGTTTGCTCTGAGCTTCCGATGGACTGAGTTCTTAGCCGATCCCAATACTCGTCTGAGTACTAGGTCTCCAAGTGTGAATGACCGAGGGTTTACATTCTTGTTATAAGCTCGGGACATTTGATTCTGATATGAAGCTATTCTTATGGCGGCTTGCTCTATCTTTTCTTCTGCCAGATCAAGATCTCGTATGATGATGTCGTCATTAATGCTGCTTTTGACCAGCTCGGTCCTTAAGGTCGATAAGTCGATCTCCAACGGAATAACAACTTCCATCCCATATGCTAGGACAAAGGGAGTCTCTCCAGTTGAGCGCCACCGAGGTGTGTTTCGGTACGTCCACAGAACACTCGGCAACTCCTCTACCCATCTCCCTTTGGCATCCTCCAACCTTTTCTTGATTTTATCTAAGATTGTTTTATTAGAGATCTCTGCTTGTCCATTACTCTGAGGGTATGCAGGAGTAGAATAATGATTTTAAATTCCGAAATGCTGATAGAAAATTTTGAAAGGATGACTATCGAATTGTGTGCTATTATTTGAAATGAGCATTTATGGGATCCCAAATTTGGTAATGATGTATTTCCAGAAAAATTTTCTTGTATCAGTATCTCTGATGTTGGCTAGGGGCTCAGCTTCCACCCACTTAGTGAAATAATCAGTTGTAACAAGAAGGTACTTCTTGTTGCCTGGTGCCTAAGGTAATGACCCTACTATGTCTAGTCCCCACTGAGCAAATGGTCACGAGCTAGCTAATGGAAGTAGCTCATGTGAAAATTTTCTCGATATCGGTGAGAATTTCTGATATTTCTCGCATCGTCTTACGAACTATTGAGCGTCCTTTTGCATATATGGCCGCCAAAAGCCCTGAGAGATGGCTCGGTGAGCCAAAGATCTTCCACCAGTGTGAGCTCCACAGCTTCCTTCATGAATTTCAAATAAGAAGTCTGGGACTGTCTTTGGGTGTACGCACTTTAAGTATGGGCCTCCAAACGAACGTCGATAAAGCTTAGGTTTTGGTGATAACCAGAACCTAGAAGCTTTCAAACGTAGCTTATAGGCTTCCATCTTGTCTTTAGGCAATGCTCTATCCTTTAGGAAGTTAATTATCAGGTCCATCCAACTTAGCTCGGCTTCGATGCTTAAGGCTTCATTAGAATTGCTTGGCTGGATATTGGGCTTGGGTTGTAATTTCACAGTAAGAGTCCTTTCACTTTCAAGGTCAATGGCTGAGGCCAATGAAGCTAAAACATCAGCGTGAGAATTCTTTGCTCTTTCGACTTACTGAATAGAATATTCAAGTATCTTGCTCAGTTTTTTCTCTACTATGGCATGATAGACTATCATTCTTTCATCCTTTGTTGCATACTCCCCTATTATTTGATTCACCACCAGTTGTGAATCAGAGAATATTTGGAGCTTCATTGCCCCCAGCTCGGCTACCAACCTAACTCCAGCTATCAAGGCTTCATACTTCGCTTCGTTGTTTGAGGCTTTAAATCCAAGCCTGATGGTTTTCTCTAAAGTACATCCATCTGGACTTACTAGAACAACGCCAATGTCAGCACCCTTATGATTTGAGGATCCATTGACAGATAGGGTCCAACCACAGTCAAGCTCTAACTCTCGGTTGCAAGTAGTCTCTTCACTCTGCGCTAAGCTATCCTTAGGTTGAAATTTTGCACCTGATCCTTTATCGCCTTTCTTGGTTTGAATCGAACGTCGAACTCCCCTAGCTCCACTGCCCATTTTGCAACACGCTCCGACAAATCGACTTTATGGAATAGTGACTTTAGTGGTTGATCAGTAAGTATTGTGATTTGGTGGGCTTGGAAGTAATGTTTGAGCTTCTTAGCTGAGCTAATCAATGCTAGGGCAAGTTTTTCCAATGGAGTATATCTCGATTCTGCATCTAAGAGCATCTTTCTCACATAGAAGATGAGTTTTATCTTTCCACAATCATTCCTTATCAATGCTTCACTTACAGCGTGCTCTGATACAGCCAGATAAAGGTAAAGCCCTTCCTCGGGTGTCAGGGTCGATAGAATCGATGGAGATGTTAAGTATGCCTTCAGATTTGTAAATGCTTCCTCATATTCTTGACTCCAAAAAACTCTCTTCTTTCCTTTGATTGACTGAAAGAAGGGTTTGCACTTATCAGATGCGCGGGATATGAATCTCCTAAGTGCTGCTGCCATTCCTGTTAGCCTCTGCACTTCTTTTACAGTCTGAGGGGATTACAATTCAGCAATGACCTTCACTTGTTCGGGATTCACCTCTATTCCTTGGTGAATAACCAGAAATCCCAAGAATTTCTCCGAGCCGATCCCAAATGCACATTTTGAAGCGTTTAATTTCATGTTATATGTCCATAGAACATCAAATGTGCTTTTGAGGTCGGCACAGTGGTTTGCTGCCTTTCGACTCTTCACTACCAAGTCATCAATGTAAACTTCTATCGTATTACCTATCATATGTGAAAACATTTTATTCATCAACCTCTGATATGTTGCTCCAGCATTTTTCAATCCGAATGTCATTACTTTATAATAGTACGTTCCATTCAATGTTATGAAGGAAGTCTTTTCTTGATCTTCCTCTGTCAGGGGAATCTGATGGTATCCCCTATAGGCGTCTAGGAAGCTCATCTGCTCGTGTCTAGAAGTGGCATCTACTAACTGATCTATCTTCGGCAAGGGGAAGTTATCCTTTAGACATGCTTTGTTTAGATCAGTGAAGTAAACACAGACCCTCCACTTCCCATTTTTCTTCTTTACTACACTAGTGTTTGACAGCCAGGTCGGGTACTGTACTTCCCTAATTGTTTGGGACTCCAATAAACGTACTACTTTCTCCTTCATTGCGTCTTGATGTTGAAGCACCGACCTCCTTAGTTTTTGTTTGATTGGCTTGAAGCTCGGGTCGACGTTTAACTGATGACATGCTACTTCGGACGGTAAGCCGAGCATATCAATAGTGGTTCATATGAAAACGTTGGCATATTCTCGTAGAAGAGTGACAAACTCGATTTTCTGTTCGGGACTAACAGCAATCCCTAACAAAAAATATTTTTCGTGATCGCCATCTTTGTCTAAAGGCACTTTAGTCAAGTCTTCAATTGTTCGGTCTGTAACTTCCTTTTCGGCGCCTAAAGGTACTTTAGGGCCTTCCTTGACAGCTTGGTCGGTTAACCGAGCTATAAAAAGCTAATTGCTATTTTGCCTCCTCGGACATTAAGTTTTTCTCGCGAGCTTCAACCCTTCCTTTGGGTTTGACTGAGGCTAATACACAAGTTCTGGTATTGACCTGGTTTCCTCAGATATTTACCACTCCTTCAGCCGAAGGGAACCTTAACATCTGATGGTAAGTTGAGAGTACCGTCTTCATTGTGTGTAGCCAAGATCTCCCTATTATTGCGTTATATGTCGAGACTGTATCCACTACCAGGAACTTAGTCATGACACAAACTGGTCCTGTCTTTACAGGCAATGTGATCTTCCCCCTAGGAAGAACTGTTTTGCCACTAAAGCCAATAAGTGGGGTATTTGAAGGCTTATGATCCTCTTTCTTAAGACCAAGTTTCTAAAATAGATCCGAATACATGATTTCTGATGAACTCCACGGGTCAATTAGCAGCCTTTTTACATCAAAATTCTCAATGTGAAGTGTAACGACTAGGGCATCGTTCTACGGTTGGTGAACTCCGACCAAGTCCTGCTCGGTGAAACAGATTGCTTCGACTGACTCTTCTATCTTGATTCTTTTGTTGGTCACCTCCGGGATCAACCACAACTCATACACCTCTCTTTCATTGGTAGTTTTTTGAATATTTGCCCAAGCAAAATTATTTGTGGACATCTGTGGGTTGGTGGCAGCATGGATCACATCAATCACTCCCTGTTGGAGTGTTGTGTTCCCCATTTGGCTCTGTCCTCCTTCCATCGGATTTTTGTTTACCCTCTATGAACTCGGCGAGATGTCTAACCTGGACCAACTCCTCCAAATGCTGCTTCAGAGATCGACAGTTCTCAGTCATATGGCCCACATCCTTGTGATATGAACACTTGAAGTTTGGATTCCTTTTAGAAGGATCTCCTATTAACTTGTTTGGCCATTTGAAAAATGGCTTTGTCTTGATCTGGCTTAGTATCTTGTATATGGGTTCCTTGAACAACGTATTTATCCCTAAAAATGGGAACTTTTGAGGATATTCATCATTCCTCCCTCTTTGTTTGGCTCGGTCTGCTTGTCTCTGTTGAACTGCCTCTTGCTCAAATGTTCTTTAACCTCGTCCTTGGATAAATCATCATCAGCTTTGGCATACTTTTTAATCCTATACATCAGTTCTTCTAGATCCGTGACTGGCCTTCTTGTGAGTGACTAATATAGCGGATTCTCCTTTGGCAACCCGATCTTGAAGGATGCAACTGCAATCTCTAGATTGCACCATTCCATCTCATTCATAGTTTTCCAATAATGATGAGCGTACTCTCGCAGGCTTTCGTTATTCTTCTTCTTTAGTGTCAGTAGTGCTCCAACATTCTTCGGCTGCCTACTGCTCGTTCTGAACTGAGCCGTGAACTGCTCAGCTAACTGAGACCACCCATCGATCGTTCCCTTCGGTAGGCTGTCAAACCATTTCATGACTGACTCCCCAATACTGCTAAGGAAGATAGTATAGAGCAAGAGCTAGTTTTTTCGATAAATGGTCATCAACTGTTTGTAATGTCTGATGTGCGAGGCTGGGTCAGTCTTTCTATCATATAGTTTGAAGTTCGGGAAGGTGAATTTGCTCAAAATCCGTCCCTTTTTTATCCAAACTGTAAATGGAGATGACTCCGAACCGTCTTCATATTCTCTTGTTGCTCTTCTGGCTAGGTCCCTAGCCGACCTCTGTTCTGGTCTCCTTAAGGGGTTGTTGAGTTCCTCGGTAATGTACTATTTTCGTGCAACCTCTTGCTGAACCCGAGGTTTCTTCTGCTGGTGACGATCTTCATTGTTGCTTCTGATTTTGTCGGACTTCCTTTCAGGACTTTCCCAACGGTTTTCTCTCATACGTTTCTTTCCCTGGTCATCTCTTTTATCCTAGTTTTTAGTTATTTGATCAAATCTTTTTCCCTGACATAAGACTTCTTGAGCAACTTGTCATGAGCATCAAGTCTATCTTGCAGGGATTGAACCAACTTTACTAGGGAGTGGTTTTTCCCCTCAGAACGGAGGGATTCACCACGCTTTTCAATTTGATGGTTCTGATTCTTCGAGGGCCTGAAACTGGCAGAGGACATCTCTTCGCCTTCATGGGATCTAGATGGGCTTCCTCTTGCTTGTAACTGTGTATTGCTACCAGGAGGGATGGATGTAGGATCAGAGTTTTGCAAGGTAAAACTGTCTCTAGGTGATCCAATTGTGCTTCTGAGTTTAGACATTGTGGCTTCTTGTTGTGAAAAATGGAAATTTTCCCACAGACGGCGCCAAATGTAAGAGGCAAAAAAATCAAGAATACCTCCTACTGGAATTGAAAAATTGATGTATTTTTGAACTTGATCTCACAATCTTCCTTTACTTGCAAAACGAACAAACTGCCTAAGATCGAAGTGCTTCGATCGAAGACACTCCGATCCTTAAGTCAGTAAAGATTTTGAAACGAATGAAAGAAGATAAGGAGAGTCCAACGTACCTTTCAACTTGAATTCCTCCGTTTTTTATAGATGGTCATTCCCTTAGGGTTTTCGTGATTTTTGATTCAAGGTGGCACACATTCCTTCAATTTAGTGATTCGGTTTGGAAAGTTGCTGATATTTCTCCATTTTTTTCTGCTGATATCTTCAATTTCTTTGATTCGTTTATCTGATTGCCTAAGTTATAGGCAGATCTTTATCTTTCCATCTATCATTTGAAATAATTTGGACATATCGGATGCCGAGCACACTCGATGTTTGCCGAACAGATTAAGGGACTTGGTTTGGGACAAACCGACCTCTTCAATCATCTTGCAGAACATTTTAATGGACTCGACTTGGTACAAGCCCAGCTCTTTCCTTGCTTAGCTGAATTAAATTGATGAACTCGGTTATAAAGAGAACCAAACTTTTTTTTTCTTTACTGAACCTATCGATCAGAACGGCTCGGTTTATAGGGTTGTGTGAATGATTTCCCCGTCACATGATCTGTTTTGTCAACCTCACGCGGGTTTCATTTAATGCTATTACATGTGTAATGATGAGGGCTAACCTCTTCACTATTTTTTATTTTATTATTAGACAATTATACCACGTAACAATGTTAACGTGGTTAGAATTAATATTTACTCATGTATACGGGTGTTAATTGAGTTGGATTGTCGAAGTTAAGTATGTCAAGTTCGTCTCGAGTGTGACTTCAAGTCCCAGTTGAGCGCAACCATTGAGCTAAGCTTTTTGTTCAAGTTCGTCTCCACATGAGTCAAAAATTGAGCTCAATTTTCTCAAGAAAAATTTCAAATTATTTGACCATAAAACTTATTAATTAATTTTTTAATATCAAATACCACAAAAAATCTCCAAATATATATAATCAATAGTAGAGAGAAATGAATATGTTTTTATTTGGAGACAAATTTAGAGTTAATCTTTCAAAAATAGATAATTTGTTAGTGAAAATTGAATTATTTAAACAATACCATATTTAAGTTAAGTCAAGTCTACTCAAGCTGAATCGCAGGTTGCTATGTTTAGCACGTTTATAAAATGAACTTAAAATTTAGTTAGAGTTAATTATTCTTTTGAAATTTGAATGATCATAGACGAGTTAAAATCAAGTTGAGTCTAAGTCCAACTCAAATGTTCACAATTCTACGCATTTATGTGAGAGAGAGTGATAAAAGTTAAAAAAAAAAAAGAAAGAAAGAAAGGAGAAAAAATGTTTAGTTGTAGGATCAAACATGTTTCATTGAAGCACAGGAAATGATTGTGTGTTTGAATTGTTTAGATACATGAATAACATATACCTCCAAAATTGAAAAAAAATAGAAGTTAAAAAGGTAAGGATTTAATACATTTCCTTAATATATGCTACAAAATCAAGTAACATTTGACTTTCTAATAATAGCCATGGTCTATGTGATTGGGAGAAGTGTAATTGTGGTTATTAATTGTTTAATCAATTGACTGGTGCTTGTTCACACAATGGGTTAGAGGTATTTTTTTTATTCAATAGTTAGGAATATTTGATTCAATTTATGTGTATTTTGATTAATTTTTTTTTAGACTCGTCAAAGACAAATCATCCACATGTAGACTGAGATATTTATGAGAGATTGACCAAAAATAATTATCAAAATTCAAAATCAAAATATCTAAATTTTTAATTCATCTGTATTGATGGGACATTTTCTGTACTCAAGAGGGACGAGACACGTGTCCTCGACATATTGGCTGCGGAGTGTTCTTTGGATGACACGTGTCCTCGGCATCTTGTCT
This sequence comes from Ilex paraguariensis, assembly GCA_963454935.2. NCBI lineage: Eukaryota > Viridiplantae > Streptophyta > Magnoliopsida > Aquifoliales > Aquifoliaceae > Ilex > Ilex paraguariensis. The sequence goes on from CAUOFW020001558.1 coordinate 106,839, forward strand.
GCAGAGTCCTCGACATGTTTTCTGCGGTGTCCTCAGCATCTTGTCTGTGGAGTGTACTTCGAATGTCCGCGGAGTCCTTAACATGTTGTCAGCGGAATCCTCGGCATGTTGTCCGCAAAGTCATCGGCATCTTGCCCACAAAGTCGTCGGCATCTTGTCCGCGGAGCACTCTCCACATGGCATGTCATCTCAACGCGGCACCTCGGAGCTCCTTGCGAGTGAAACATGTCCTTGGCACCAAATGCGCCTCGGAGCTCCCTACGAGTGACATGTGTTCTCAGCACTAAAGGCACCTCAGAGTCTTCATCACGTGACACCTGTCCTCGGCTCCCAAAGTTTCTTGAGGAGACCTCCACTTAACATGTGTTCTCGGCGTCGGGTCCTTTGCTCCACCGAGGTAATGGCGACCGTCTTGGGACTTGGGTTATGACAAATGATTGAGTTCTTAAAGAAGTCAAGAATAATGTCACTACATCAGAGGAATGAGTGGCTTTTAATCATCAAACCCTCTTCCTAAGACAGAAAGAATGACAAGGTAGATAATTTGGTGACCAATAGAAAGAGTCCACGAAATACGAAACTCATATAATATGACCTCCTGGTGGGGCAAAGGATGCAATTGCCCCAGTGCATGCGCAACCACAATGAAGGACATTAAATGATTCATCAGAAGGATGTGATGCACTTATTGCTCGGCGGACTCCAGGGGAAGTGCATTAACTGTTCGGGGGCCCAAGCATTAAATGTTGAAACTTCTTTTCATCTGACAAGAAAGACATTTTGCTTAAGAACTGTGCTTCACAGGTTGTCTTCTAAAGGGACCAACGAGGGACTTCCTTTCTAAGGGACTCACCTGTCTGCAATGATTACCTTTATGCAAATATAAATAACTCTCATAAATGTAAGACAAAGGCACACAATCTCACCTAAGAACACATGATAGTGTTTTTCCTTTCTCCTGTCTCACAGACTGACTTGACTGTTGAAGGGGATACGCTGAAAAATATTTTGGTGCCTTCTAACCCCTTTTTTTGAGTGTTAGGAAGCACCTTCGGCTCGTTGGAATCGATCGGATAGTTTGAAAAGTAATTCATCACTACTCCTTAGGGCCTTTTTCACTTTTTTTTTCTTCGGATTCTCGACTTTCAAGTAAATCCTATGTTCATCAAAATAAATATTTCTGTCCTTTTTATTTATTATGCAAAAATCACCGCACAAATGTTGAGCTATCCGAAATTATGAGATAGAGCTATCTGCGGCCAACATTGGCACTTCCGTTTGGCCACTTGTTTTTTTTTCTTTCTTGGTAATGGTCCATTTGACTAAGGACTTTCGATCATCCGAACGTGGCTTTGGCTCATCCAAACATGGTATTAATAATTAAATGAGGGGATTTTCTTAGACACCGCAAGTTACGTTCAATTTGAGTTATTACTTATTAATAAAGAGGTCGAGGGACCCATACATGATACATATATGGTAAATATCATAATTAAAATTTTAAATTTTATTTTTTATTTAAAAATAATTATTAAACATTTAATTACTATTTCTCGTCAATTAAATTCGTCTTGTTCATCAATTTCAACCGTTTTACTGTTGATGAAAGTTCATCTATTTTTTAGTATTGAGATCTAATTTATTGACCTAATTCATTATGATCTTTGAATTGACTGTGGGCTCCATCAAATATTAAAATTTGGTGTTAATCCAATAGTTCCAATGAAATCACGTCATTAGATCAACAAATTATATCAGATTTTTGGGTGCAAATAACATTTTTCTTTTGAGTATGATATGAAAAATAAGTATTATTTAATTATTATTTCATTCTCTATCTCTCTAAAAAACTTCCCTCTCCAAATCTTGCATACATATCCGTCACGGACCCACATCAGAGGTATTAATAATTAATAATTATACTTGAGAGCAAATTAGGATAAAAAAAAATAGAATTATTATTTTTTTGATACTATACAAATATTTATTTACTCGAACCGATTCAAGATCAATACAAAAATATTATACTTTGATATAATCTTATCAAATAGAGTTGTAATTTCATTATTCAATAGTTATCTATCTAGTAAAATAATTATCTCTTTGAATTTTATCTTTCATATATATATTTTTTTCTTATATCTATCACATAACCCATTTATATTAAATACAATTTAATTTTAAATATTATTTATATATGATAGTGTACACATGTTAATATTTTTTTGAGGTCAAATATTTTGAAAAAAAATTGTAATTTTTTTTTAAAATAATGAATAAAAATTAATTTTAAATTATGTAATTAAAAAGATATAAAAAATAAAAATTATTATTTAATTTTTTAAGCACTCAGATTTATGTTACATTGTGATTTTGTTATGGCCAGTTATTTAATATCATACCAATATTTATTTATTTATATTTGAATTTCATGAGTTAGTTTGATAATTGAAGAATTTTCTCTTCCTGCTACTGTTCGGTTACAAACTCTTCTCTGTAGCTGACCCACACACACGCACATCAAAGAACAGCTATGTGACACCAAATCCACCAGGATTCTGGAATTTCGGCTAACCCAAAAAGAGGTTTTCCGGCGAACCGAGATGGAAAAAGAACCACTTTTACCATATATAAGCCCAAGAAGTCCCAGACCCTCCCCACCACCACCACTACCCCTCTGTCCTTTACCGGAAGACAATGAAATCTCTATCCCTCCTGTCCCTCTTACCCCATCAGAATTCAAAGACCGCCTTATCTTTGGCCCTTCCCCTTCTTCACCTTCTTCTTCATACCCCACAGACCCATCGTCAAGCCTTGTTGATGCTCTAATCCTCACCATAAATTCACCTAGAGACTCCACTTCTTATTCTTCAGACCCAATAAACAATATTGACAATGACCCACAACACCAAAAATCTTGGTTGGTTGATCCTAATTATCCATGGGATAAAAGCCATCTTCATAGGTGCAAGACAGCCCCAGCCATGGCTGTTATCAATGATTTTGAGCATCCTTCAGTGCCTAAACCACCCCAATTTAGCTCATCTTCTATTGTTAGACAGGCTGTTGTGCTTTTGATTCTATATTTGACACTTGGGGTTGTTATATACTCTGTTAATAGGAAACATTTTAATGCTATTGAGACACACCCAGTTGTTGATGCTTTGTATTTCTGCATTGTGACAATGTGTACAATTGGGTATGGTGATATAACTCCTGCTAGTACTGTAACTAAGTTGTTTTCGATTACGTTTGTTCTTGTTGGTTTCGGGTTTATTGATATTTTGCTCAGTGGGATGGTTGGGTATGTGCTTGATTTGCAAGAGCATTATCTGCTGAGGAGAATTAAGGGGGGACCACATGACCCAGGGTCTTATATAATTGATGTGAAGAAAGGGAGGATGAGAATTCGAATGAAGGTGGCATTGGCATTGGGGGTTGTGGTTATTTGTATTGGAATTGGGGTGGCTGTTATGCATTTTGTTGAGAACCTTGGTTGGTTAGATTCATTTTATCTTTCAGTTATGTCGGTTACTACAGTTGGATATGGTGACAGGGCATTTACTTCTTTGCCCGGTCGGATTTTTGCATCGATTTGGTTGCTTGTGTCGACACTTGCTGTTGCTCGAGCCTTTCTTTACTTGGCTGAGGCAAGAGTGGATAAGAGGCATAGGAAGATGGAAAAATGGGTGCTTGGTCAGGATATGACTGTTTCTCAGTTCCTTGCTGCAGACATTGACCACAATGGCTTTGTGAGGTAATTATTTTTATAATTTGTTGACCTTAATTTTATCCTCTTTAGTCTTTTGGTTCATTGATTCTGAAATTCAAATCTAAGCATGAGATCTATGGCATGGTATTGCCTGGTTGCAGTGCCTGAAAATTTTTGTTATAGTTAAGTGAATCCAATTTTGATTTTGGTGGCGTTTGGTGCAGTCCACTGGACATTTGAGTTTGATGGCATTTGTGTACATCTTCAGTATGTTGATGATACAATCCAACTTATGAGACTAGTTAATTTCAGGGATAGGAGACATTTTATAGCTCAGTTGTACACTGGAACGTAGACTAAATGAGAAGGCTGTTGTGACTATCTCTTGTGCTTAAGTTTACAGTCTGTCACATGTTTTTTTAATTGATAGAGGTTCTGTTTTTGTTCCTCAACCGCATAATTAAAAGAGTTTACTGTTTTATGGCTATGATCGAAGAAAATTCATTTCACAATAGTCAATCCTCTGAGTTAATATTGAGTTGGTGACTTAATGGAAAACGTCTCATCCCTGTTAAATTGATAATTTTAATAAACATAATCTACTATGGTCATCAGTGATGTCCTCTAATTTGAATGTGGCTTTTGCATAAAGCAGCAAAAGCATCAGTGTTAGACATGATTGACATGTCTATTTGTTTTTTGGTTGCATGTGCTATGCTTACTTGACATTGAACTGTCACACAGCAAGGGAATTTACGGCGTCAGGCCAGGAATATCTGGACCCCCCCTCCCAAAAAAAAAAAAGCAATCCATCACTTGGTTGGACACTCCACAAATCAATTGCTGCTACTAGTAACCTCCACAAATCATTGGACCCAGGTTATTCAGAAGCCCAGAGAATAATTTATGGCTGTCAAGAGTAACAATTTGACGCCTTTCATTGTTTTCTTCATCATCTCTCTGTTTGCTGTCTGATCTTTTGGATTTTTTGTGATACTTGCAAGCCTTTGTTAGCTATGTATGAATGTTAAATTTGTATCTTCGATTACCTTGATACATCATGGTATGCCTGGATTTTGTTTAAAAATATTTTGGGTTTCACCAGATGAAATTTATTTTTCAATTTATTTTGATGTTTATTTCTAGGTTTATTTCTGCCGTTACTACTTCATAATGTTAAGGAGCTGTTTCTTGATCCATTCCTGATGAGCAATCAAGGAGAACTTTCTAGATGTTTATTTTTTGACAAGTTTATACTGTTTCTTATTGGGATGATGTGTATCAAACACACGACACTAACTTTGCCCAAGATGTTTATCGTTCATGTTTTGATTATTTGCCACTACATTAGCATCATTTTCGGATAGTGTTTTGTACTTGTGAGCACCCTTGGCGCTGCAACCTATCAGTTCTTGTGCCATATCTTTTCATGTTTTATCATTTTATTGTAGAATAGCAATACCTTCTTTGAATTTGTACATCATGTGGGTGGTTCTCACTTCCAGTGACAGTAAAATACAATTTTCAAATCACATAGCTCGGTGTGATGATGGACATGTATTAGAGTTGGGTCCCTCTTCGCAATTGTACCCTCTTCACAATTGCACATTCAAACTATCTTGAAATCAGCTGAGAGAGGCTCACGGTTGTTCATTGCAGCTAAACTTAATCTGTCAGGCTCTCTGTCATGACTTTTATGTTCACACCAGATCCACCATTTGCACTTCCTATGTTTATTCAAGCGCATCAGGATCTTGATCTTGCATCTGACCTACACCATGCAGTTACTGTGTTCCCTTTCACCTGCCCTTCTCATAGGCCATTAGTGGAATGATCTGACCCTCTATCACTTAATGGCAGGCCTATATGAAGCGAGCAGCAGGAAACAGCTGTTCCTATTATTTTTTAAATGGAGTAATCAGCAGATATGATATTGCCCTACTGATTTAAGGCCTCTTAAATGCTAATATGTAAATTGATGGGAAAGTAGGATTTTTTTTCATATTGTGGACGTCTTGTTTACAAGTTCGTGGAGCTTCATTTAACATGTAAAAATCTGAAACAGAAATTTGAGTCCTCCTGATCCGTTTTTGTCACTGCTTGTGTGTGTAGCTTTTGGCATTACAATCATATTGCTTTGTCTGACCTCCAACGTGATGAGACTGATTAGTTTTTGATATTCGTACGGTTACAGTAAATCAGAATTTGTTATTTACAAGCTCAAGGAGATGGGAAAGGTATCAGAGAAAGAAATCTTTCAGATCTGCAAAATTTTTGATCGGCTAGACACCGGAAACTGTGGGAAGATTACTCTTGCTGATCTCATGGAAAGTCATCACTAAGATATCTAGGTGGCGGTGGCATAGGTTCTGGTATCGACCCTGATTTGTCTCAGATTCAGCAGAGGCAAGCGAAAATTCTTTTTGATAGTACAATAGCAAGAAGAGTAAGTTTGAAGTTCCAGTTGTATATGAATGGTCGTGCTAGTATGATATTAACTAGTTCATGGATGATCATGGTGCCTGAAGATCCCGACCACCCGATGGGCTAAATTTTTCCGCAATTTAGAAGGGCAAAACACAAAAATCTCTCATGGTCTGGTCTCATGTCCTATCCAAATAGAAAACATCTTCAAAAGTTAATGTTATTTATTTGCCAGAGAAGTAGTTGGACCGATTGCTCTAGTTCTCCGGTAGTCAGATGTCTTCGATTGGCGAGGATCGTGCCCGACTGAGAGGTTTATGGTCCATCCAAACATTTTGTTAGAACATTGTAGGCATATTGAGTTTATATTTTTCAAATGCAGGAGGAAAAAGTAAAAGAAGAGGCAATTGTACTTATGGTACTGGTTTTCCTATTCTTGTTTTTCGTAGAGTAAATCTATATGGGTTCCATGGGTGAAAATGTGATTGGGTTCCATGAACCAAGGTTGGGCTTCTTTTTTCTCTGCCTCCTCCTCTGGTATATGCAGGAATCATTATAACTCTCTCTCTCAAACTAACATTATCCTTAGTTTTTTCAGACATGGCTAAATAAGTTTTGGACATATTATGATTATTTTATATATGTATTTTTTAAAATTATAGGATTATTTTATTATTATATAGAAATGAGTTTTATTACGTAAGAATCTATTGAGTCATAAACGAAAGATTGTTACCATAATTTGAAAAAATATATTTGTTGATGGGGTTGATTTGTAATGCTTTTAAAAGATCAAAAATTATTAGACTAATTGTAAATGATAATAATTGGTCTTTTTCTTAGTACCAAATTATAATTAATTTTTTATATTTTTTGTGTAGATGCTAGTAGATCAATTATTAATTTTTATGTTTAATAACTTGTAAGTATTAAATATGATTTTAGCAAATATATATTTATGAATTTTACGGTTAATTGAAAGAAAAAATTGAAAATTGGAGCTGATTCTTCTTGAAAGGACTTATAATGAATTTAGTACGTTAATGAAACTTATTTGGGGATATGTTTATTTTTAATTTTATTAATAAATAGTTAAGTCTATTATTTTTTTAAAACTCTAAAATACATTTCTTTAAAAGTAACTTTAAATTACTTTCCTGACTTAAGAATTGTTATCTCTTTATTTATTATTAATGAAGGTATGCCAATAAATTCTTTTTTTAAATTTGAAATTCAAATTCGAAGAACAATTGACACTCTCTCTCTCTTTATATATATACTACTAGTTCGAGATTTCCATGAGTATTATAACTTTGTCCTGTATTATTATCTTATTATTAAATTGAAGGTTTAAACACCGTCTAATGATCGTCAGCTAACTATATAAAACTTGAAACTAGTTGATTGGCGGATAGGTTGTCATTATGTGCTTAGAAATTGAAGAATGAACAAATTAGAAGAGCAAAGAAAAGTGAAATTTGGGACTGGGACTTGAAAATGCCTCTAATATACTCTGTTAGGAACAAAAATATCGATGAATCCTAAGTTAAATGTTTTTGTGTTTCTGAATATTGGAGATGGCCATTTATAGTGCCAATTGTCTTTAACATTGCTTGATCGTTAGTTGATTTGAGATTTGGGTAGACCATTAAATATTGAAATTCTTATTTTCTTTTTTAAAAAAAAAAGAGCAAAAAAATAGATGTATAAAATATACCTAAATTATGATAGCAATATTTACTATAGATGAACTCATATGGACTCGTCGAAGTAGATTATTTGTTTTTGGTTTAAATGTTACTATTTTTGTTTTAGAATGTTAATATTTTTATTTTGTTTAAATATTTTTTTTTGTTATTGAATGTTATTATTATTTTTAAATGATATTATTTTCGATTTGAATGTTACTATTTTTATTTTTATTTTTGAATGTTCCATGTTTCTATTTTTTTTACCATGTTACTATTTATGTTATTGTTTTTGCCGACATGTTACTATTTTTGTTGGATATTTTACTATTTTTGTTGAACATGTTACTATTATAATTTTTTCAGATATTAATACTCAATATTATTATTTTTGTTTTTAAATACTACTACTTTTTTGTGTTTAAATGATACTATTTTTTGTGTTTGAATGTTTCTATTTTTTTTAATGTTATTATATATATAGTTGAACCAGTAAACTATTAACCTAGTCTCCTTACCAGTTCGATAACGGGTCTGATTATGATAATATTGAATCCAAAGATCATAATAAACTAGATCATTAAATTAAACCCTAACAACATTACTCAAAAAAAAAAAAATAGATGTGATGGGCCCGGACCAAACGAGGCCTAGTTCAAGTAATGGGCCTAGCCTAATCGAGGCCCAACTCGAATAGTGAGGCTGGCTCGAACAAGACCCATCTCAAGTAATGGGCTTGACCCAGACAAAGCCCAATAAACTCAATCCAAATAAGATCCAGCTTGACTCACCACGGAGTCAAGGGAGCGCAGTTAGCCACGTCATCCTAGAGCCAAGGAAGGAGTCACACCATCCTAGAATTAAGAAGGGAATCATGTTATTCTAGAGTCAAGAAATCAGTTATGCCATCCTAGAGTTAAAGACCATGTTATCTTAGAGTCAAGAAGTTAGCCATGCCAACATTCTCAAATAGGGAGTCACGCCATCTTAGAATCTTAGCCACGCCATTTTGAGAACCCGTTTGCAACTGATAAGGAGATCTCCACGCAACTACTCCATCCATTGCGAGAATGGTATCACCTCCACCAAATTAGCCTATCTATTACAGATGTGACGTTTCAATTTGTTAGAAGGCGCCTATAAATTGTAAGCCTCACCTACACATGAGTGACATCTTGCATCTTATCTCATATCTGACACCTGAACTCTCATTGTTCTCACCTCTACACTCAAACAATAATAAAGCACCCCGGTAATCAAAGCCCTTCAAAGTGGAGTAGGTTACCTTAACGGAACCACTCTATATCTGTGTGTTGTTTATGTTGATCTCATGTTTATATTTAGGGAGAATTATACTCAGACCCTCTGAAGTTTGTCACTTAACAACTCAGATCCCCTGACATTTAAAATATTACATACAGACTCCTTAAGGATTGTACGCTCGTAACACTTAGACTCCTGTTGTAAATATATCCGTTAATAAATTATACTTAGACTACTCTAAAGTTTGTGGGTATATAATACTTAGATCTTTTAAGTTTAAAATATTTTACTTAGACAAAAAATACTTCAATCAAATATAAAATATAAAATATTTTAAATTTACAACCAAAATTCATTTTCTATTGAATCATTTATTGAAATAAAATCAAAAATAAAAATTCAAATTTTTCTTAAAAAATTGTAACTAGTATACAATTATATTGTCTATTTGAATTTAATTTAGTCGTTTAAACGACCAAATTAAAATACCAAACTGCTCTAATTAAATCTAAAAGATATTGTGTCCATTGCAGTTTAATTCCTTATTTAATTTTTTAATTTTGTTCTAATAGACAATATAAATATATACTTACTATGTTTTTTTTTAAATAAATTTTTATTTTTGATTTTATTTCAATAGATGACATAATAGAACATGAATTTTGGATGTAAAATTCATGTTCTATTATGAATAATTTAGACTCATTGTTTGATTTTTTTAGTTTTATTCTAATAGACAATATAATTGTATATTAATTATGATTTTTAAAGAAAAAATTAAATTTTTATTTTTAATTTTATTTCAATAAATGATACAATAGAATATGAATTTTGGTTGTAAAATTTAAAATATTTTATATTTTATATTTATTGGAGTATTTTTTGTCTAAATATAATATTATAAATTTAAAAGGGTCTAAGTATTATATACCCACAAACTTTAAGAGAGTCTAAGTGTAATTTATTAACAGATATATTTATAACAGATATCTAAATATTATGCGCGTACAAATCTTAGGAGGTCTGTGTGTACTATTTTAAATGTTAGGGGGTCTGAGTGATTAAGTGACAAACTTCAGAAAGTTTGAGTTTAATTCTCCCCTATATTCAGGGGCGTAGACAGAAATCTTCTCCAGTGGAGGCAACAATAGTCAAAATTTTAAATGTTCACAAAAATATATTTTTATTAATAAAACTTCAATTAAAGGTACAACTCATATACATGAGTGATGTAAAAAAAGAGCGAACAAAAAAAAAATTAACTATAAATTTATCTATAAGACCTAACAAAAAAAAATTGAACAAAAAAATTGGGTTCAATCATATATCGAGTCTATAGTGAGAAAATCCAAATTATCGAACATCTTATAAATATTCATATTTGCTCCTAACGAGTTTTCATATTTTAAAAGCGTTGTATGATAATTTCATTATCAGTAGTACTTAAATTTATTTTCTCGACATATGTAACCAAACAATTGTTCATTAATTGATCTTTCATTCAATTGCTCAATTAATTTTTTAAAAATTAATTTGTTCAGTCACAAACTTAGTATTCATCAATGAATTTTAACAAACAATAGAAACTAACTTAAACTATCACTATTCCATTAAACAAAACCTAGGTATAGGAATTACGTAACCTATCACAATAAAATTATTCAAACCACTAAATCAAAATAATTTAATGTAACACATAATGGAAGACTATATGCCCCAATTCAAATTCAACATATAAGAATAAAACAAAAAAGAGGGCTACAAGCCCCAATTCCAATTCAACATAAAAATAAAACACAAGAGAGGATTACAAACACCAATATCAATTAAATATACAAAAAATAAATCATAAAAAATGACTACAAGCCCCAATTTCAACATATAAAAAAATATAAAGGACTACAAGCCCCAATTTCAACATATAAAAATAAATAGAAGATTATAAACCCCAATTTCAATTCAATACATAAAACAATAAAACACAAAGAGAACTACAACCCCATAAATTTTTTAAAACTTTTTAGTGGGGGCAAATGTTTAATAAATTCTAAATTTTTTAAAATTATACTTACACCCCACATTTTTATAAAATTCCAGTGGGGCAGCTGCCCCCATTGTGAATCCGCCGCTGCCTATATTTATTATATTTATTACCTATATTAATTACTCGACAGATAGTGCATAAAACTAATTTGTGCCTCATCAAGAGGCATAATGGAGTGACTGCAATAATGAAATTACGCACGAAAATTATATATTACATTTATAAATGTGACATCTGAATATGAATTTATGGTTGTTCAAAAAATTAAAAACTCTAATTGATTAAGTTAATGTCCTAACTTGAAGAATGTGACTAATACTGCACGGGATAATTCCTGTAATCGTTTGAGATAGCGACCTCCAACCTGATGAACCTGAAACAATCACAGGGTCAGGAAAAAGGGCTAGGTGAACACCCAACTTATCCCCTCTGAAGCTTAAGTCAGTTTCAAGATTCGAAGTTCAAGCTCAATAAATAATAATCTTTTTCTGGTTTAATCTTGCGTACATTTGTTCATTTTTCTGAGGAGTATTTATACCTGAATTAACAATGATTGTCAAAAACCTCCAGTCCCATCCGGACATTTAATGTCTGACATGCCACCCCTCGCACAATGAGTGTTCTCCACTCAAGTCTTCTCCCACTCAATGCTAGGATGATGGGACGAGTGTTCAGCTCCATGTCGAGCATTTATGCCCTTCCCTGAGTATCCACATCCCTTAGATTGACGTCTGACACTTGCGGGTGAGCATTGAATACTCGGGGGAAACAGTTCCTCGGGGAGAGCTGATCATATATACTCGGCATAGTAGCCATCAATGCCTAGCCATCATGATGGTAGGCCTAGACTCAGAGTGCAGTCGCTCGTATGCGCACATTTAATAGTCTTGTCATCATCACTCATTTTGCCATAAATGAGAGGTCATATTGTATTAAATGTGGTGCCAGCTATCGTACTCAGCTCCTCCGGGACACCATACCTCAGCTTATCTCCTCGGTGCCTTTTGGACGTCACAACGGCTTCGTTATTCCACGTGTCAATCTGGGGGCTGTAGAGCCACCTAGAGTCTCGCCAACTGCTCCCCAGCCTCCATTCATTTTGCAGCATGGGATATGTGGTGTAAAGAGATTAGAGACTCAATAAACACGATTTATTAATAGTGACGGTTACTTGCACGTCTGGCGTCACCCTTTTCAAATGCCCTCATAATGGCTCAACTTTTCGATATTCGCCCTTTGTAAAGCAGTATAAAAAGGAGGTGCTCATGCTTTCTCAAAACTTTTGCATCCTCAGCTTCCCTTTAGCAATCACCCCCCGAGCATTCTTCTGTTCTCCTCTGAGTTCTCTCCGTTCCTCTCCAAGTTCCTTCTTCGAAGACCGCCTTCCTGTAAGTAATCGTTCTCAAGATCCTTTCTCATTTCTTTTACATTTCTTCCTTTCAAAACCCGCCAATGGCTAGAACCAGTAGAACTAGGGGGGAGACACCTATTAGGGCTAGGGCTAACCTGAAGTTGAGGAGGACCCAAGTAACTGATGAGAACATCCAAGCCTTCAGGGTTAGATATCACATCCATGAGCCTGTTCTTGCCTTCCCTTTTAGCCCCACCCACTATAAGAGGGATATGGGAAGTGCCGAGATGATGCCATTTTGGACAAAGGCCATCATGGAAGGGGGGTTAACCTTTCCTCTCCACCCTCTGTTGCTGAAGATGCTGATGCAACTGAAGCTTTTTCTCCTTCAATGCGGGGTTAATTTCTTTAGGATTGTGATGGACGTAGTCGCCTTAAATGCTCAGCTGGGGACAGACCTAGAAGTAGATAAAATTTTGTTTTGCTATGACCTGAGGTTAGTTGTCAGGGGAAGATATTACCTTCAGGCTCGAGATACATCGATGTATCTGGTAACCCACATGCCCGACTCGGACAAGGGGTACGTTGATGATTTGATCGTGCTCGGTGGCAGTTGGGAGAAGGGACAGGGACCCGAGTATGTCGGATTGTACTGCCCCAAAGTGTCGAGAGATAAAGGTGTGTTTTTCCCTTTTCTAGACTTGTACTAATCTTGCTATCACTGGTACTGACCTTGGCTATTTGTTTTTGCAGAAGGATATCACCGGGACACTGCTTAGCCCTTGAGGTCTCAAATTAGATTTGCCAACCTTCTAAGAGTTTGGTCCTGCGACCCTATTGAGTGAGCGGCGCATACCCTGCTCGGCTACACACCAACTTATAGCCGATTCTCTCAGATCCCCCCTCCATTCAACCCTTCTCTTTGGGAGAACCATTCTTCGTCAGAAGAGGAAGAATCTGAAGAAGAGTCTGAGTACCCTCCTCCCGAGCCTTCTGCATCTAAGGAAATGTTCAACCCACCGTCGATCATTGCTGCCACCATGGAGGCCGCCGCTACAACAAGGAGAGCCAGGCTCGCCGGGTTGGGCGGGCCTTCCAACACGACTCCAATCATCCCTCCGTTAAGCTCTCCCCGGTGACAACCACCCCCGTCGTCGCATCCTCAACCTTCCAGGGACCAGGTCGCGCCGCCGAGGCAGAGGCCCCCATCTCACCAAGTCCCCCATCCTGGAGATCGACCAAGGGATCAGCGTGCCCAGAAAGTTGAACAGTCTGAAGAACATCGAGTAAAGCGGCAGCATGACACTCCAGGCCCGTCTGTATCTGCCGAGTGGGTCCCCCGGGCTAAGACTAGGAGTGACCGTACTATCTTGGAGGCCGACTCCATCCTCCAGTCCCCTGAGGTGGCCTTTGCCGTTGTGGGGAATTTTCAATTTGAAGCCGACATGGCCGTGTATAAAGGCTATTCAGACAATTGGCTTCTGATGAGCACTATCCAAAGTAATTTGGTTGTAAGTACGATGCTTTCTCGAGTATTTCTTGTCGCACAATTCTGGTCATTTCTGACAGTCCTCTACCTTTTTAGGCCAGCCAACAGGTGGGGGCCATCATTGAGCATTTTTGGGAGTACAAATAAGTGGCGAAGGACGTCGAGCGAGCCACAACTGCTAAGGATGAGCACATCCTTAAGGTAGAGAGGACCCTCGGCAATCAAACCCGGTATATTGTCGAGCTCATCTGCCAACGAGATGCCCTCGATGCCGAACTGGAAAAGACGAGGGCGGGTAAGGCTGCGGTTATCAAGAAGGTCGAAGAATATGAGCTGCGAGTCTTCTCTGCCGAGGTCAAGTTGCAGGAATTCGAGTCCATTATTAATGAACTTACTGTTAAGGTGGACTCCCTGACAGCAGAGAAGGCGAGGGAGTAGGAAAGGCTACAGTCAGAATGTCAAAGGGTGTGGTTAGCCACCCAGGACCAAATGGTTCCAGCCTTTGAGGAGGCCAAGTAAAAGACTTTCAAAGAAGGTTGAGATGCTGCCCTTTGCGCCTGCCATGTTGAGGCTGGCTCAGACCTGTTTGTAATGCATAGCTTCTGAGGGGTGGTTGATGATGAAGTTCTGGTGGAACAAGTCCGAGGCGAGCCAAGCGAACAAGTTCAGGCTGAATGGGCGGCGGGGGCCAAGGGTGAGATGGTGGTTCTGACCAGCCTTCTCCTGCCATTCCGTCTCTGTCATCCGCCAATCAAGTAGGTGATCTTCCTCCCCCTCCGCCCCCAATCATTAATGGAGTACCCGACACTGAACTGAATGAGATATTGGGGGTTGAAGAGGACCTACAAAGACAGCGTGGTGGCCTCAGAGGGGGAGAAGCCGGGAAAGAAGGAGCCGAGGGTTCTTAGCAGCCGGAGGGTTTGTGCAACTTCTATGTCCAATGCTTGTTTTGTAACTCCTCTTTATAGTTTTCTTTGTTCAAAGTTTTGTAAGTGTTTGTATGCTCGGGGACACAAAACCCCTTTTTTTGAATGAAACTTGTTTTTTCTGCATGTGTTTTTCTTTTCCTAAGGTAGTAAGGCTTCACTTTGAATCCATAAGGAAAAAGAAATTCATAGTAAGTAAAATCTGAGCAAACTCAAGTTGAACTCACTTCTGGGTCTTAGAACCCCTCAAGACCGAGTATGTAAAATTCGAGAACTTACACCCCTCAGAACCGAGTATATAACAATCGAGCGTTTGACTCGTTACTAATTTGAAGGAGCTGCTCCAAAGGTGAAGTCTTACATCCCTCGGGGCCGTATCCCTAACGACCGAGCGCTGGGCTCGTGTTAATAATTTGAAGGCGTTGCTCCAAAGATGGAGTCTTACACCCCTCGGGGCCGTACTCTTAACGACCGAGCGCTTGACTCATGTTAATTTGAGGGCGTTGCTCCAAAGTGGAGTCTTACACCTCTCGAGGCCGTACCCCTAACGACCGAGCGCTTGGCTCGTGTTAATAATTTGAAGGCGTTGCTCCAAAGGTGAAGTCTTACACCCCTCGGGGCCGTACCCCTAACGATCGGGGCGCTAGACTCGTGTTAATACAACCATAAGCAAAGCCTAAAATCCAATTTAGTAGTAGTATTTCTTTAAATTCGATACATTCCATGGCTGAATAACATTATCACCATTCATACTTTGCAATCTATATGCGTCTGTGCCCCCTACAGAGACCACTTTGTAAGGACCCTCCTAGTTAGGACCCAGTTTTCCATCAGTGGGTTCGTGAGCATTACCAACCACTTTTCGTAGTACCAAATCTTCGACTTGAAAATCTCTCGTTCGGATCTTCTTCTGATGTTGCTTTGATAATTCCCCTTGGTACCTTGCCAACTTGATGGATGCTAATGCCCTCCTTTCTTCAGCTAAATTGAGATCTCTAGTGAGCACCTGGTTTTTGTTTCCCAGCTCAAAGGCTTGGCTTCGTATTGTTGGGAGTCCCACCTCTAATGGGATGACAGCTTCAACCCCATATGTCAAGGCGTAGGGGATTTCTCCTGTCGATGTCTTCAGCGTGGTTCTATAGGCCCATAACACGTTGAGTAATTTCTCGGTCCATCTCCCTTTTGCTTCCTCGAGTCTCTTCTTGATTCCTGCCAACACATTTTTGTTAGAAACCTCCGCTTGTCCATTACTTTGGGGATAGGCTGACGTAGAATAATAATTACGTATCCTAAACCCCGAACAGAACTCTCTAAATGGACCACTGTTGAATTGAGTCTCGTTGTCAGAGACGATAGCTCGAGGGATTCCGAACCGGGTGATAACGTTTTTCCATACGAATTTTTCGTTTCCACATCCCGAATATGGCTTAGTGGCTCGACTTCGATCTATTTGGTGAAGTAATCAGTTGCCACCAATAGGAATTTCTTGCCCAACAGGGCCCTCGGGAGAGGTCTGACAATGTCCATCCCCTATTGAGAGAACGGTCAAGGACTTGTTAGCAAATTCAAATCTCCTTTTGGTTGCCGGATAATGGGGGCAAATTTCTGACATTTGTCACACTTTTGAACATAGCTCTTGGCGTCCTTCTGCATATATGACCACTAATATCCTTGCGTTGTTGCTCGGTGCGTGAGAGACCTTCCCCCCATGTGGCTTTCACACATGGCCTCATGAATTTCATATAACAAAGGTTCCACTCTATGCTTGGGGACACATAGTAAAAATGGTTCAAAAAATGATTTTCTGTATAGCTGTTGATCGGCTAACACCCAGAATCTAGGAGCTTTGAGCTTAATTTTCCTAGCCTCTTTGATATCTTCGGGGAGCACTCCTTTCGTTAGCTATGCAATGATGGGGTTCATCTATCCCAAAGGTGCCTGCATTAGAGCTAGAAACACCTGTTCAGCCTTTGTTTCATCGATACTCGGACTTTCCCAATTTTCAATGATGATGCGCCGAGTTACCTCCGAGGCCAATGCCAAAGCCAAACATGCCAATGCATCGGCATGGGTGTTATGATCTCTAGAAATCTGGGAAATTTTCACTTTTTCTAACTTCTCCATTCTGAATTTTGCCTTATGATGATACGTTTTCATTCTATTATCGTGGACCTCAAAGTCCTCATTTACCTGGTTCACAACTAGCGGGGAATCGCAGAAGACCCGAAGGTGTCTGACCCCGATCAAGTATGCAGCATCAAGACCTACTAGCAGTGCCTCATACTTGGCTTCGTTATTGGATGCCTTGAACATTAATCTGATTACCCTTTCTATGACGAATCCTTCTGAGTTGGCCAGTACCACACCTATCCCTGCCCCCTTGCATTCGAGGATCCATCAACATGAAGGTCCCAAACGTCATCACCTAGAGCCTACGTCTCTTGTGGAGGCTCGAACGCAGAGAATTAAGTGATAAAGTCTGTCAGGATATGTCCTTTTATCGAAGTACTAGGTTCGTACCTGATTTCGAACTCCCCAAGCTCCACAACCCATTTAGCGACCCTCCCTGAAATATCAGCCCTGTGAAGAATTGGCTTGAGAGGTCGATCTGTCAGGACTTCTATAGGGTGGACCTGGAAACAGTGTCGAAGTTTCCTCGCCGAAACTACTAATGCCAGATCCAATTTCCATTGGAGAGTACCTTGTCTCGGCGTCGAGCAAAGTCCTGCTCACAAAATATACAGGTCTTTGTGCTCTTTTACTTTCTCTGACCAGCGCTCTACTCACGACTCCTTCAGATACTGACAAGTAAAAGTTAAGCACCTTCCTAGCCGCCGGGACGGATAGGGTTGGAGGATATCTTAAGTACTCCTTGATTCCTTTGAGAGCTCAGCCACACTCCTCATCTCATACTCCTTTAGCTGCCCCTTAAACTTGGTAAAAAATGGTTTGCACTTATCGGAAGACTTGAAAATAAATCGGTTGAGGACTACCAACATCTCTGTCAATTTCTGGATATCCTTGGTAGTTCTAGGTGCCTGGACGTTCTGTTTTGCTCATATCTGCTCGGGGTTTGCCTCAATACCCCTGTGAGTGACTAAATACCCCAAGAACTTCCCTGAGCTTATCCCGAAAGCGTATTTTGAGGCATTTAGCTTCAGGCCATACTTCCGGAGGATGACGAACGTCGTCCCGAGATCATGAAGATGGTCGACGCTCTTTTTGCTTTTAACCAATATATTATCTATATACACCTTCATGGTTTTGCCGAGCTGCTCTTTAAAAATTTTGTTCATCAAACGTTGGTAAGTCACCCCCGCATTCTTCAACCTAAAGGGCATCACTATGTAGTAGTAGATCCCCCGGGGATGTAATGAATGCCGTTTTCTCTTGATTCGATTCATGTAAAGAAATCTGGTAATACCTTGCCCAAGCATACATAAAGGTGATTCACTTGTGGCCAGCTGTTGCATTCACCAGTTGATCAACCTTGGGCAGTTGGTATTTGTCCTTAGGGCAAGCCTTGTTCAAGTCCGTGAAATCCACGCAAACTTGCCATTTCCCCTCTTTCTTCTTGGCGCACACCGTGTTAGATAACTAATGGAGAAACTGTACTTCTTTAATAGAATAGGCCCCAGGAACTTGTCAACCTCCTCATCTATGACCTTCTCATGGTGAGGTGCCATTCTCCAAGCCTTCTGCCTAACGGGTTTGAACGACGGGTCCACATGGAGCCAATGAGTCATCACCTCGGCGCTTATCCCTGTCATCTCGACCTAGGTTCATGCAAAAACATCAGAATTATGGCGTAGAAATGAGGCCATGTCAATCTTCTCGGCACCGTTGAGTGACTCCTCTATCAAAAAGTACCTCTCATCTATATCTGGGCTTAGGAGAACTTTGACCAAGGTTTCGGTAGATCGGTCGGTCGGCTCCGTAATAGCCTCATCCACCCTTGGCCAACCATACTATGATTGCTATTTGGCAACCACCGCCTGAAGATCACGCTCCTGACTTCAGGCGCTCACTCTAGTCTTTATTGCAGCATAAAAACAGCTTTTTGTCGACGCTTGATCACCCCGAACTTCCATTATGCCCTACGGTGTAGAGAACTTGATCTTCTGGTGATAAGACGAGTGGACCACTTTTATCGCATACAACCATGCCCTAACCATAATAGCGTTGTACGGGGAGTCGGAGTCTACCATTACAAACTCAACTGGGGTGGTGACAATCTTCGCACGCACCACGATTGTGATCTTCCCAACGGAGAGGGCACTAGAACCATTGAAGCCAATGAGGGGGGTCTTTACGGGTTCTAGATCTCCTTGTGAGAAACCCATTTTGCGGAAGAGGTGATCATACATCACCTCGAAAGAACTGTCCGAGTCCACCAAAATTCTCTTGACATCAAATTTGTCGACCCCGCAGAGTGATCACCAATGCATCCTCGTGAGTTAGGGCTAACCCACCGAGGTCTGCATCAAAAAATTGAATAATCTCGACGTTGCATCGCGGCTTCTTAGAGGGTCGTTCTTCACCCCTCTTTCCATTCTAACCGCTTGGGAGACCTTTTACAGCTCAGCACGGAGAGAGTTATACGTCGGCCTTTCCAAAGTATAGACATGTATGACATCAATCACGGGTGCCACCTCAGCAGATGCCTCGACTATTTTCCTTCTCGATCCTTCGGAAGCCCCTTTATCGATGAATTCTTTGAGATGTCCGTCTCGTACCAGTTGTTCCAAGAAGGATTTATACACCTTGCAATCCTCTGTCAAATGACCTACATCCCTATGATATGAACAACAGGAAGCTGAATTCCTCGTAGATGGATCTCCTAACATCCTGGGGGGCCACTTGAAGTAGGGTTCATTTTTTATCTTGTAAAGTATCTTGTAAATGGGCTCTTTAAAGATCGTGTTCACCTCCTAGAAGGACAAACGATTTGGGGGTGGAACAAGTCATCCCCTCCAGGCCGGTTGCTCCTTCTCCCTTTTTCTCGATGCCGAGACTCTGTTCTCGGGTGTGCAGGATTCTTCTTCTACTCGAGCAGATTTGTTGATCCAGGCCATTAAGTCTTTCATGTCCGCTGGAGCCTTTTTGGTCAGTGACTTCTATAAATCAGTGTCCTGGGACAACCCCAGCCTAAATGGTGCCGCGACCAGTGCCTCCGAACACGCCTCCACCTCGTTAACCTTCTCCTTGTACCAGATGGTGTATTGCCAAAGGGACTCCCCTCCCTTCTGCCTAAGCGTCAATAGAGCGCCAATGTCCTTCAATTTCTTGCTGTTAGTAATGAATCGAGCTATGAAGAGCTCCGTCAATTGTCCCCAGGTCCTAGTGCTTTCAGGGGCTAAGTTCTCGTACCATTGCATGCCTGTGTCCCCCAGGCTCATGGGAAAAACTCGGCACAACACCCGTTGATCGGTATCGTAGATGGACATCAACTGTTTGAACTGCCGTAAGTGACTCTTGGGATCGGTCCTTCCATTATAGATTTTGAACTGTGGGACGATAAACTTCTTCGGCATTTTGGCCTCCCTAATAGTCCGAATGAACGGTGAAATAACTTCGTCAGCATCAACCTCGGGCTCAGGGTTACGACAAGCGGCGCGGCGCACCCAAGGATCCCCCTGGGGTTTTTCTTCTCGAGGCCCCCTGGGTGTAGACTCTGCTTGTTACTCGGCGGCTCTGATGTCCTCAGGTATTCCCCGACAGAGGTCCCACCGAGACAGACTTGCTTTTTGGCTCGATTCTGATTTTCCCTTGGGGGCCGAGCACCCACTTTGGCGGTTACGCCCCTCGGGCAAGTGCCTAAGCCTGCCTCTCCTAGAGGCCCATTGTCAGGGATGCCTGGAGAGATTTTGACTAAGGCCCTAATCCTCGCGCCCGCGGCTCCGCGCACTCGCGCTTGCTGACTGCTCAAAATCGTCGAGTCGTCGCCGGACCTTGGCATTTTCCTTTTCAAGTTGCTTAATGCGTTTGCCTATCCGCTTCTCTACCATCTCAATGATATCACGAGCCAAGAGGCCGTGACCCCCAAGCCTTGATCCATAGGGAACATTCGTTGCGAGGAGTGTTCCCCTCTACCTGAATAGCTCAATGGACAGGGATCATCTCTGCGTTCCTTACACGCACACCTGCTCTTTCACCCTAAGATTGAGTGTTCACCATTAGATGATCACTACGGGGAAATATGCTCGAGTTCCCACAGACGACGCCAAATTACACGGGATAATTCCTGTAATCGTTTGAGATAGCGACTTCCAACCTGATAAACCTGAAACAATCATAGGGTCAGAAAAAGGGGGCTAGGTGAACACCTGACTTATCCCCTCTGAAGCTTAAGTTAGTCTCAAGATTCGAGATTCAAGTTCAATGAATAATAATTTTTTTCTGGTTTAATCTTGCGTACCTTTTTTCATTTTTTTGAGAAGTATTTATACCTGAATTAGCAATGATTGCCGAAGACCTTCAATCCCATCCAGACATTTAATGTCTGACATGCCACCCCTCGCGCAATGAGTGTTCTCTACTCAAGTCTTCTCCTACTAAATGCTAGGATAATGGGACGAGTGTTCAGCTCCATGCCGAGCATTTATGCCCTTCCCTGAGTATCCACATCCCTCAGATCGACGTCTAACACTCGCAGGTGAGCATTGAATATTCGGGGAGAACAATTCATCGAGGAAAGCCGATCATATGTACTCGGCATAGTAGCCATCAATGCCTAGCCATCATGATGGTAGGCCAAGACTCAGAGTGCAGGCGCTCGCAGATGCACATTTAATAGCCTTGTCACCATCACTTATTTCGCTATAAATGAGAGGTCATATCGTATTAAATGTGGTGTCAGCTGTCGTACTTTGCTCCTCCGGGACACTATACCTCAGCTTATCTCCTTGGCGCCTTTTGGACGTCACAACATCTTCGTCATTCCACGTGTCAATCTGAGAGCTGTAGAGCCACCTAAAGTCCCGCCAAATACTAATACTAACCATCACCATATTGCAAAGGATATAACACCGAGGTTCCATCCAAATCGTAAAGTCCTTCAATGTGGCATCCTTTGTTGGCGAGGTCGAATCCCCCTCACCTGTATTATATTGTAACTTTGTTTTTTTTTTTTTTTGTCAACGAGAACTACAGAACCTACCTGTATTGTAACACTGTTAAAAAAGAAAATACAAACTAGAGACATCATTGTTGTCTTTTTGGAGTAGAATTTCCAACAAAAATAATAAAAAATAAGAATATGTTTAATAAACTTAGATTATTTATAAACTAATTAAGCTCGTAACTAGGTCCCATGTAATGTGGATCGAATTCTGCACAGGTCAATTCTTATGCTATTTTTTTTTTAATTTTTGAATGTTTTATGTTAATATTTTTTTTACCATGTTACTGTTTTTGTGAGCATGTTACTATTTTTGTTGGATATGTTACTATTTATGTTACTTTTTTTATTGAGCATATTACTATTGTAATTTTCTTAGATATTAATACTCAGTGTTTTTTTTTTTTTTTTGTGTTTAAATGGTATTATTTTTTATGTTTGAATATTACTATTTTTTTAATGTTATTATATATATAGTTGAACCAGTGAATCATTAACCTAGTCTCTTTATCGGTTCGATAACTGGTCTGATTATGATAATATTGAATCCAAAGACCATAATAAACTAGATCATTAAATTAAGCCCTAACAACATTACTTAAAAAAAAAAATAGAGGTGATGGGCTCGGACCAAACGAGGCCCGGCTCAAGTAATGGGCCCAACCTAGATGAGGCCTAACTCAAATAGTGGGGCTGGCCCGAACAAGGCCCATCTCACGTGATGGGCTTGCCCCAAACAAAGCCCAATGGGCCTGACCCAAATGAGACCCAGCTCGGTTCACCATGGAGTCAAAGGAGCATAGTTAGCCACGTCATCCTGGAGCCAAGGAGGGAGTCACACCATCCTAGAGTCAAGGAAGGAGTCTCGTTATCCTAGAGTTAAGGAGTCAGTCACGCAATGCTAGAGTCAAAGACCACGCCATCCTAGAGTCAAGAAGTTAGCCATGCCATCTTGGCGCCACGTTATTCTCAAAGAGGGAGTCACACCATCCTAGAATCTCAGTCACATCATTCTAAGATCTAGTCTGCAATTGATATAGGGATCTTCACACCATTTCCATGCAACTATCCCATCCATTGCGATAATGGTATCACCTTCACCAAATTAGCCTATCTATTAAGGATATGGCGTCTCAATCTGTTAGGAAATGTCTATAAATTGTAAGTTTCACCTATACATGAGGGACATTTTGCTTCTTATCTCACATGTGACACCTGAGTTCTCATTGTTGTCACCTCAACACTCAAACAACAATAAAGCACCCCGGTAATCAAAGCCCTTCAAAATGGAGTAGGTCACCTTTGACCTAACCACTTTATATCTGTGTGTTGCTTGTGTTGATCTCATCTTTATATTTATTACATTTATTACTTATATTAATTACTCTACAGATGGTGCATAAAATTAATTTGTGCATCATCAAGAGGCATCATGGAGACTGCAATAATGAAATTACGCATGAAATTATATATTACATTTATAAATGTGACATTTGAATATGAATTTATGGTTGTTCAAAAAATTAAAAACTCTAATTGATTAAATTAATGTTCTATTCTGGAGCAAGTGACTAATACTAACCATCACCATATTGCAAAGGATGGAACACTGAGGGTCCATCTAAATGGTAAAGTCCTTCAATGTGGCATCCTTTGTTGCCGAGGTCGAATCCACCTCCCTTGTATTGTATTGTGATGGGTTAAGTCGAAGGATCAAACTCATGTTGTGAGATCAATTTAAATTAAGAGCCCGATTTAAAGAGATTCAGTAAAGTTTAGTCAAGCTTATTAGGGTTCGGGAAGCAATATGGCCAAGGGAGTAAGTAGAGTCATCTAATAGCCATGGTAATCAAAGAGTCTCATCCACGCCGCTTTGAAAAGAATTAACCCCTACGTCATCTTTTGACCGAATTGTATGAAGAGCACCGTAACTATCTTATCAGTTGAAAAGAGGGTGCCAATTTCACTAGATTATTCACTTAATTATTAATAACACGACTAAATCTGTTACGAGACGACTATAAATTATAAGTCTCGCCAACACTTGGGGGTATTACACTCAGTTGAGCATATATCTATAATTCTCATAACTTGTATCTCCCTGCTCTTTTTGCATACCTTAAAGTAATAAAATATCTCATCTACTCTAACCATTTAAAATGGACGTAGGTCACGTTAACCGAATCATTATAAATTTTTGTCTCGTTTAATTTAGTATCTCTCTATTTTTATATTACATTTTATTATTATTATTATTTTGACAACTAACGTACAAACGTCAGTTGTGCATCATCATATTATAACACTGTAAAAAAAGGAAATATAGGCATCATTGTTTACCGTAATCAAGTCCATAATCAAATTGAACACTATGAATATTTTTTTAGTTGTACCGTAATCAAGTTCATGATCATCCTTGTGGGTCACATCAAGTTTACGGTCGAAATTTTCCTCTAGACTGTCGCATCAATAATTTTTCCTCTTCTTGAGCCGAGCATTCAATACACCCATGGACGTCCCATGAGTGCTCGGAGTACCGAGCATTTAATGGGGTTTGTCAGCCATTAATTGAGCTTTGCCGACCATCAAGTGCAGCGTGTTGTGCCAAGTATGACAAAAGGGTTGGGGTGTCATTCGATATATCCGCGTTAATAAAAATTATGTCTTTGACTGTCACATATGATATTCATTACTAGTCTTGATGGTAATATAACAAAAAGGTTGTTTATCCTCTGCCACATAATGGGCGTGGGGTGAATTTTCTAAGGTGAGTTAATGCCCGATTGTACTTGTGGTTCTTCTACTATATTATACATATTAATTATTATTCGTACTTAAAAATATAAAATAAAAAAAAATAATTAATAATAAACGTATTTGTATTCATACCTAAAATCAAATTATAAACATAAAAAAGAGAAATAAATTTAAGCACCGTTTATAATGAAAGTGAGCGATAATAATGATAGTGGGCGACGACGATGGTGGTGGTGGGAGATAGTGGGTGGTGATAATTGTAATAATGGTGACAACCGTGAGTGACAATAGTGATGATAATAATAAGTTTTGGTTGACAAAAATGATAATGACAACCACGAGCGATGACAATAACAGTGGTGGACGGTGCTGAGAGTGGTTAGTAATAGTGGTGGATGATGATAGTAACAATCAGTGGGAATGGCGGTTGGGGGGGGAGGGGTAGTGGGGCAATAACGGTGATGGTGAAGTGACAGCGGGGGTGGCTGTATGGGTGGTGGGGGCAATAGTGGTGATGGTTGTGGTGGTAGGGTGGCGACAGTGATAGTGGGTGAGGGTGGGACAGTGACAGTGGAGGTAGGGTGACGACAGTGATAGAGGCAATGACAATGATAGTGGTTGGTTGTAATAGAGGTGATGGTGAGATGACGGTGGTGGTGATGGTGAAATGATGGTGGTGGTGATGGTGGCGACATTGGTGATGGGGGTGGGGGGTGGTGGGGTGGGGTGGTGGTGGTGGCGATGATAGTGGTGATAGTGGTGGAATGGTTCTAAACACTATTTTTTTTTAAAAGATACTCATGAGAAGTTATAAGTCTTAAAAACACTTTTAAAAAATCACTCTAAACACACACTTAAAAGCATATTTTCTCTATTAAATTTGGAGTATTGATATTAGCCGTCGCATTAACTTTAAAGTAAAATTTAAAAAGATATCAACCGCGAAAAGTAAAAGTCATTAAATTGTATTATATTTTATTTTCTAGATATTGATATTTTTGTAAAGTTATATAGTTTGAGAAAATTTTATCAATTTTTATTTTAAAAAATCTAATTTTTATTCTAAACATTGTTCATATGTAATAGTATGCTCATGTTAAATTTTTTTTAAGGTCATGTACTTTGAGAAAATTTTATTGGTTTTAATTTTAAAAATAAGGGTTAATCTCATTTTGTACCCCAAAAGATTGTTCGAATCTCAATTTGCACCCTCAAAGATAAAAAATTTTAATTTACACCCTCAAAAATAGAAATTTGTATCAATATACACCCCCAAAGATCAAAAATCTCAATTTGCACCCTCAAAGATAGAAAATTGTATCAATGTGCATCCCCAAAGATAAAAAATCTCAATTTGCACCTTCAAAGATAGAAATTTGTATCAATGTGTACCTAAAATTAAATTAATAAATTATACCTTGATCCCCTCATGTTTGTCACTTAATCATTTGAACTCCTTCACATTTAGAATATTCCCCTTACATCTCATGACGTTTATGCATATGTAACACATAACCACTTTTTGTTGATATATATTAATATAATCGTTAAAAAATATGATTTTATCCTAATATAAAATTATAACTTTATATTACCTTTTATTTTGTGGATTCGATATACTCTAAAGTTAAAAATCAAGCTTACCATTTGAATGTCTAATAAAATGTAGATATTTATATAAAAGGTAATATGAAAAATATTATATAAATATTTATATTTTATTAGACATTCAAATGGTAAACTAGATTTTGAACTTTATAGTATATTGAACCTATAAAATAAGGGTAATATAAAATTATAATTTTTTATTAGGATAAAATTATATTTTTTAACGGTTATATTAATAGATATCAATGAAAATGAGTTACGTGTTATACGTGCACAAATATCATAAGATGTAGGAGTAATATTGTAAATGTGAAGAGGTCTAAATGATTAACTGACAAATATGAGGGGATTTAAGTATAATTTATCAATTTAATTTTAGGTGCACATTGATACAAATTTCTATCTTTGAGGGTGCAAATTGAGATTTTTTATCTTTGGAGTACACATTGATATAAATTTATATCTTTGAGGGTGTAAATTGAGATTTTTTATCTTTGGGGGTGCACATTGATACAAATTTCTATCTTTGAGGGTGTAAATTAAGATTTTTGATCTTTGAAGGTATAAATTGAGATTCGAATAATCTTTCGGGGTGCAAAATGAGATTAACTCAATTTAATAGGTAGAAATTAATTTCAAATTATGTATTTTGAAAAAATCAATTTTTTAAATAATCGAATTTTATATTAAACCGTACCTTCGAATACAAGTTATTACTAATATATATCGATGATTTTTAATGAATAATGCGAGTTTTATCATAATTGGGTAGTTCACTTTTCTAGGATTAGATTTATGTGTGTCTGTTATAGTCATTTTGAAGTCCTCATATGTTAAAACATTCATTCTAATTCAATCAAACACGATCAGAATAGAAATACTTATTTATTTAGTAATGCTATTTGATCTGAAATATTAATCTAATTAATCACTTTTTTTTTAATTAATTGTGGTCTCAATATTTATTAGGATCTACTTTTAATTAATTACTCTAATGAATTAAATCGATAAATTAAAATTAATAATTTAAGTTGAAATAACATTTTTCCTTATTTAACTCTCACTAATCTCGTTCTAGGTTGAAATATATGTACATGGGGGAGAGTTTTTTTATGTCTTTCTATATTATTATACTAGTTATAAATCGTGCCTGAAGGCACGATATAACATAAAATTCGAGTTCTCCAAAATTCGATCTCAATATATTGAATAATAATTTTTATTTCCTTCATTTTTTTATTACATCATTCAAAATTTATTTTTACCCATAATTTTCTTACAAATATTGACAATTTTCTCAAAATACATCCAAAAATTCTATCTCAATATAATAATAATTTTTATTTTCTTTATTTCTTTTATTACATCATGCAAAATTTATTTTTACCCATTATTTTCTTACAAATATTAACAAAATTTTCTCAAAATATGTAATTCGATAAAATTTTTTCAACATGTGTATATTATCGTATATATATAATGTCTGAAATAAAAATTATGTTAAATAAAAAATTAATCAAATACCAAATGATTGAACATGTGATAGAAATGAGTGATGTGATAATTTTGGAGGAAAAAATATGTAGGGGATAAAATTCAACTTACTATATATTTTATTATATAGATAGCAAAAATGGCTGTCCTATATCTTCAAGGCCTGTCAACAAAAGGAGAATCACACCTTGCACCCCAAATTTTTTTAGTTTTTTTATTTTATATGACACTTTTAATGTATTAAAAGTATTGTAATGTGATCTCTTTTGTTACCTTCCACACTATTTTCACATAAAATGTTAATATAGCTTAAAAAATTTATTGTGCCTAAAAAATTATATTTATGTAACATAAATTGATTTTATATTTCTTTTATATTCTAAAATGTTTTTTAAACAAGGTTTAAATAAAAAACCCTTTTGAGCATCATATAGAATATTCTTTCAAGGGATTTTAAAATTAAAGAACTCATTCAAAGTTTGTTTCGAATTTTAAAAAAGACATGACATAATATTTTCAATATTTACATAAAAAATAGATAAGATTGATAAAACAAAGTTGATAAAAAAATATTCATTCAGTTGCATCGTATCGTGATAAAAGAAAAATTGTTACATAAGTGAATAAATTTATACTCGTTCCATTTAAAATAGTTTTTAATTGATTTATTTTGTGTTTAATCGAATTTATGTTGACTCGTTTATTCGAGAGATTTATCAAGTTTATTTGTGAATCCAGGGTAAATTAATATCGTTATTTTTGTATCAATTTTTTATTGGGTTTGTATTTCTTACCTAAAATTGCCTTAAAATTAGAGATGCTAATTTTTTTTAAATGATTCTAAATATGCTTTGGAGCCCCAAATGTATTTATTAAATTGGGAGCCCTAGGGCCGGCGCTAAGTGCATAACGAAGAAGAAAGAATGCATGACCAGGAAGAAAAGAAGAAAGAAGAAGGAGGTGGAGGAAGAAGGAGGTGGAGGAAGAAGAAGGGTTTGTGACAAACGACAGGCTGAGTACACTACCAGATGCTATTCTGGGTCAGATTCTTTCATCTCTCGACACCAAACAAGCAGTTCAGACATGTATTTTATCAAAAAGATGGACGTACCTATGGACTTCACTCCCCACTCTCAATTTCGATAGCACTTCCTTCACTAAACTCCAATCTTTCGACCGCTTTGTTCAACGGGTTCTATCTCTTCATGATCACTCGATCAGGATCACCGACTTAAACTTCAGTCGTAGACGATCAATGAGTCGGAGGCTTTTCAAAAAAGTCATCAACTACACCTTTTCTCATAATGTCGAACACTTATACTTCCACTATGAAGATATTGGAGATTGTGGCTACCCAGATTACTTATATTCCGCGACCTCCTTAAAGAAACTTCATATTAGTTTTGGGTATTGGCAATCTCTGAGAAAACCTTTATCTTTTGAACAACTCACAGTTTTACATCTCAAAATGGTCTCATTTATTGAACCAGATCTTTTCTCAGGGTGTCCAAAATTGGTGGAGTTGTCTATAGTTAATTGTTCCTCGCCATTCAATTTGGATACTTTGAGTATATGTGCTCCTCAACATGCCAGATTAAGTATTGTAATTTCATCTGGTTCTGGTAGTGTGCTTGAGTGTGAAATTGTTGTTATAGCCCCAAAACTTACGTCGTTTACCTTGGACTCCAAGCATCCTCTGAAGCTGTACTCCAAGAATGATCTTCCACTTCTAGATACTCTGATTATTAATCTACATGTGTATTTGCCAAAGACTCCGTATGAGGGATATAAAAGGCTCAGCTTAGGTTTGATCAGTATGCTACATAGCCTTCATAAAGCCAGATCTGTCACTCTATCATTCAACACTGTCAAGGTACATTTACATGTTTTTCTTTTTTTTCGTGCCCTGGTTGAAAAAAAATCATTTTTGTTCAGTTGGTGCATAGAAAAAGGTTAGGTAAGATAAAGTTTGAATCATCATTCATTTAGACATCAGAAACACATTAAACCAAATCTAGCATTTCTACTAGATTCATGTGCTATGCTACTACCCAATTCCCCATTCACCTCACTAGGATAATGTAATGCCTACAATTTAGCTTAAGCAAAGAATAGTTTGTGCTCTAACATTGTCTTTAGGTTTGATTTCATTCTATAATTAAATATACATCTGGGAATTCATATTTGTGCATTGTAATTTTTCTGTTGAACCATTTTAAAGATCATATATTGTTTTTCTTCATCAAAATGAAAGAAAAAAAAATGAACTGGGTCATATATAATTACCTCTTTTGCCTTCTGTCGTGCGCGAAGCTGATGCTGAACATATGCAATAAATAGTTTGTGTTAAAAATTTGCACAAGATAGAAATACACTTGCTATGCATTGTAATTTGATATTCAAACTTGAAGGTTAGAATTTTTTTTTTGATTTGTTTCGAATTTTAATGCTCATTTGCGTTTATTGCGTCAAGCTTCTCTCCTTGTTTCCTAGTTTAGTAGAGCATGAATCTTCACCATTCGACAATTTGAAGACTTTGAAGCTCAGACAATTAGATGAACATATTCCTCAAAACTACCTAGTCAATTTATGACTGTGATGACCTACTTACTTAACAACTCTCCAGATGCGGAAATTGTCATGGATTTCCCAAGGTATGACATCATATTTTTTGTGGATACAATTGGCTCCATTATAGAGTGATAATTAGAACATTCTTAGCCCAAGTTTTGTACAATTTGCAGTTGCCAGTATTGTTGGTTTGTCGACGAGCTAAACGAATTCGCAAACAAAAGAAACTCGTCATAAATTTGCTGTTTGTTGAAAAGAAGGGAAGGATTGAAATTTGGATGCTTTGAAATGTCATTTTAATCCGAGCTTTGGCAGTATAACCCAAAACACTGCAAGAATTCCAAACTCACCTTACCATTGACTTATATGACCCCATTCCCATCAGACCACCTTTGAAGTGCATATCACCTCAAGCATATAGAATACCTCAAGTGTTTAGTGTGGTGATTGAAAGTTTGTCGTAAAGAAAACTTCTCCTATAGAAGCCCTTTTTTTGATAATATTTTCATTCTTCTATTTTTTCTTTTCGTTGATTTAATAAGGTTAGTTACTTTCAATGAATGGGATGTAATTAACAGTTGATTCGTAGAATAAGAAGTGCATCTCTAAAGCCATTATTGTAACAGGAGCAATGCTTTTTTCGCCAAATGTTTTGTATCAAATGACGTGATTCATTCACTAAGCATCAAATAAGAGAGTCTCACACATTTAACGGTGGTTGATATGATACATTATTTAGTATTACGGTGGTTGTTCCCTTTACCCGCCGATTATTCGATGGGCACATTCGCCATCATCTGATGGTTGTGTACATCAGTTAGGGGTTGATTTGCAGATTCCTTGTGGGATTGTTTAATTAAATTTGTGTCTACCTTATTTAAGTTCACATAAACTTTTTGATGACCCTTTAATTAGAGGAGAATAATTTTTTTTTCCTCTTGATATACTCGATTGATTAATATCACAAGTTTGTCTGTAAGCATAAGCATTGATGGGAGGGAGACCACCATTACTGGTTTCATTTACAAAATCAACTCAATGGCATGCTCTTTCAGAAACAAATTATTTCCCTAAGATGACATTAAGTAATGGATGACGATAGTTTCTCAATGGGGAATTAGAGGGTGAAGGGTTGCTTATATGACCTGTAAGATAAGTAAATTGATAAAGTTGAGTCGATCTATTATGAAAAGGAACTCTCCACTTTTACCTTTGTGTTCTCAGAATCCTGGATTTGAAAGCTACAAAGACGGATCTTTTAAAAGAGTAAATTACACATATGATCTTTAAACTATGATTTTTTTGTTATTTAAGTTATTGAATTCTCAAATTGTGTCAATTAAACTCATCTGTCTGTCTCCGTCAGATTTTCTAACGTGACAAAGTGTGTCACTCACGTGACATAAATGGTTGGAATAAACTACATATATAACCCTTAAATTATGACTTTTGTGTAAGTTTTTAATTTTTTTTTTTTGGTGTCAATTGAGCATTTAAACTCTCTAATTGTGTAGAAATGAGTTAAGTGGTAGAAATGTCTTCTAAGTGGAAAGCCGGTTTGCCCCAATCGAAACCCACAACCCCTAGGTTTGCTGAAGCCGGGTTTGAGGTAGCGGGCCAAGAATCCAATACCACCCTTCACTTTTTGCATCCAAAAATGGGTTACCTTTCATTGTTGGGTTATTTTTTCTAAACCCATCTTGCCAAGCTTCTCCCAAGTGCACCGGTAATTGCCGCGGTGGAAACCTTGAGTTTTCAACGCCGCCCATCATGGTTGGTATCTGGCCGGGCTGATCAGTCCTGCGGTCAATAGCCCATGCCCGACTAGATGGGCTGTTGGCTGGTCAACAAAATGGGTGGAGGGGTGGCCCACGGGCTGTCCCTAATGGGTCATTGGATTACTATTTAATGGGTTCATCCTTGTGGGCTTATCTTTTCATTTGGCTTCTTTTCAAATTTCTCTTAAAACTTTCGTCGAGCTAATGAAATGAACTGTCTTTCCAGTTGCGGGCTCATAAAATGGCCCATATCCCTATCTATATGTATAACAGCTTTCCATAGACCGCCACGTGGGATATCAATTATGTCGTGTTCGGATGACCCATATATCGTGTTATTCGTATCATGTTATGTTCGTGTCAAGACCAATGAAAAACAAAATTTATTCTGAGTATTAAATATTAGTCTAGAATATTTATTATACATATTTAATAATCATGTCAATTTTATAATCGTTCGTGTCAGGTTCGTATCAACGGATCAGAACAGACACCCTACTACCACGTGACAGATTGGGCCGTGTGGAGTAGACTAAATGTCAAGCCATAGGGTACGAGAGCAATTCACGTGAAAATATCCGGTCATATTGTTCATATTTATCACTAACTCGGTAAATATCTGTTGTCAATTTTGAATTCATCTCATGTAGAAAATCACTACCCCATAAAAGTCGAAACCCGATTTAGGTGAAGAAATGTCGGTATTGATGAGAATACGTTGCCTACCATTTCTCTTACTTAAAATGCAATGTCGTTATTGATGAGAATATGTTCCAACCAGCCCAAAGTAGAAAAATTATAGCCGCATGATTTCTGTGTGAGGAAGTGATTGTCCTTCCACATCCATTTTGATGATACTACTTGCTGGAAATCACACAATTATTCATATATAAAGTGTCAACTATAATTGTTCGTGCTATTTTATGTCGGTTGATTTGGAGTGTAATTCGAGTGAGTTGAGTGGATTGAGAGATCAATTCAAATTCAACCCAAAATATGAAATATTAACACCCAATTCAACCCAACCTAACCTCAACTCGAGCAACTCTGGCCCGAGTCTAACCCGTGATTAAGGTGCCGTTTGGTAACTTCATTTTTTTTTTAATTTTATGGCCACAAAAAAAAAAGACGTTTGGTGAATGTTTTTATTTTTTTTACTGCTCTGTTTTGAAAAGAAGACCAACATATGAAAACATCCAAAAAAAAAAAACATGCGCACGACTTCAAAATGGGATTTGATGACATTCTGGTTTCGATCCTCTTTAGCAACAAAAAATGAATTTTATTGCTTGAGTATAAAAAGTCATCCTTCTTTCACTTTTTTTTTTTTCCAGATCCCTCTATCTTTCTTTAACTGGAGTTGTTGGTGTCTCTCATGAACCAAAGAGTAGTGTTCTCCTTTGGCAATCAGATGGATATTCTTCCTTGGGTGGTAGTGGATTTTGGGGTGGGTGGTGTTGGGGGTTGGGTGGTGGTGGATTGCGGGGATAGTTAGGGTGGGCTTTGCAGGGGGTTGGGTGGTGGGTTTTGCAGGAGGGTTGAGTGGTGGTGGTTTTGAAGGGTTGGGTGGTGGGGTGGGTGAGGTGGATTTTGCCGCCCGGGGGGGGGGGGGGGGGTTAGGTGGTGGTGAGTTTTGTAGGGGGGTTGAGTGGGGTTTTGGTGACAACTTCTTTATTGTCAATGGGTCACGACAATATTTGTTGTGGCTAAATAATTTAGTCATGATATTTTTAAAATTGGCACTAAATGTGAAAACTTTAGCCGCAATATAAAAATAGTCACTAAGTATAAAATATTTAGTCACAATAATTATGACAGCAAATTAAGGTGATTCTACAACTAAAACCAACTACTTTGCCACTAAAAGAACCAAATGAAGGATTATAATTTAATTTTTAGTGGTAATATTTAATTGTGGCTAAAAGTGTATTTTTGTAGCCACAATTTGAAATCACCACTAAAAGACTCAAACATAATTTTAGTGAAACTTATTATCACGACTAATACTTCAAAATTCTCCTACTCACATACCCATTCTTCACACACACATATTTATATAATGAGGAAACGAGAATACAGTTAGCAGTCATCACTAAAATATAATTCACATTAGCAGTCATCACTAAACCACACCCGCCTCCCTGCTTCCATCAGGCTCTGTCCAGGTTAGCTCTGTGTGTGTGTGTGTGTCTGTCACTCTTTCTCTGTCTGTCGCTCTTTCTCTATCTCCCATTGTTTCTTATGATCAGATTTGCTTAGATTTGGAAGTCGTTTGTTGATGACTCGGAGTCTCTATGTACTAGGCTTGTTAGTTCCTTCGATCTTAATCTATTGACTCTACTTGTGGAAATCCGCTTGAATACCATTAGTACACTCTTGGATTCATGGTGTTCCGTGAACCTGAATAAAGGGTGAAGGAAGGTGTTGCAGTTCGATTTGGGTGATTGAAGAAATTTAGTATTGGGGTGGATCCAAGTTTCGGCTACTTTTCGTGATGTCTTTTTTTTGTAATTTTTTTTTGTTTTTCAATATGTGTGAGCATTGTGTATTTAGTTTATACTTTATAATTATATGGATCGTGATTGTCCCAGTATGACCCTACATTTGATTCCGACGAAGCTAAAGAGGGACATAAAGAAAAAGAAGTCAATTCTTCAATCTGACATTTATCGTTGATTTTTAATCCTAGGCACATTGTCCTAAACGCAGCAAGCTTCACAATGTAATTAGTTGGTTTTGGTGTCTCTCTAACTATATGGAATGTTTGTTTTGAAAGATGGAGACCCTACCCTATTTTGACCGTTTAAATCAATGAGTCTGTTGCCATACATATGCTATCTCGAGAGGGGTAGTTATGTCACACGCAAAAACTTTTGAGGTTTTTATTTTTCTAGCTTTTTTTGTGTTCTAGGGGAGGGATGGTGAGTTCTGGCTTTTGAGTGGGAGTTCTATTTTGAAATGTCCTTAAATCTAAAACAAAAGTGTACTAAATTCTAAGCCTGTAAGTTCTCTTGGGGGCCTTATTGTTCCTGGGAATATATATACTCACTGATCATTCATTCCTTTCAAGAAATGTCTTCCATATTTTTCTTTTAGGAAAAAAAAACTAAAATATCAGAAATAAAATTGAAATTCCTTCCGAGCAATGAAATATTAGCTTCAAGTTACTTTTGAATTTTTTGAACGTTCATTAGGTTTCTAATTGTCAGATAATCTTGCCAAGAAAATGGAGGATATATCATGTATTCCACCGACTATGGATGTCAATACTGAAAATACATCCAATGCTACCCCAAATACAGAAAGTGGAGATAATACGGATGATGAAAAGCGACAATATACTTCACATTAGAGGTATGAGGGTTTTTTAGAAAATATGTAAATCAAGACAACGTTACAAAGGCAGAATGCAACAAATGTAAGATTGAGTATAACGCTGCTAGTAACTATGGAATTGGTAATTTATGGCGTCATTTAAAGACTTGTTTGAAAGAACGTGATGTGGGCTAGATGATTTTAAGTCAAAGTTAAGAGTCTATTACTACACAGTCTTTGAAGTTTAATGAGGAAAAATTTTGAGAGATGTTAATACGTGCAATAATTAGACATGATCTACCCTTTCAATTCGTTGAGTATGAATGTGTTAGACAAATCTTTAGCTACTTAAATCCAGATGTGAAATTGCATGCAAAAAAGATGCGTAGGTTGTTTGTTATCTTGCATGACATACCTGGCAGGATTAGTTTGACTTTTGATTTGTGGACATCTATTGCTATCAACGGATATTGAAGTCTCATATTACATTTCATCAACAAAAATTGAGTATTGCAAAAAAAGAATTCTAAATTTCTCTTACATGCCTCCTCCACATAGTGGCATTGCACTGACTCACAAGATTTATGGTTTGTTGACAAAATGAGGGTTTGAGAAAAAGTTGTTTTCAATTACTTTGGATAATGCTTCTGCAAATGATGTCATGGTTGATATGCTTAAAAATCAACTTAATTTGATAGATGCTTTGCTTGGTGATGGTGAATTTTTTCATATTCGTTATTATGCTCATATTCTAAACTTGATTGTGCAAGAGGGTTTGAAAGAAATAGATTTAGCTGTGGAAAAAGTCAGAGAGTGTCAAGTATGTAAAAGGTTCTCAGGCAAGAAAACAAAAATTCTTAGAGTGTGTTGCACAAACATCTTTAGATAACAAAAAAAGTTTGAGGCAAGATGTTCCTATTAGATGGAACTCAATATATTTGATGCTTGCAAGTGCAATTTACTACCATCGTGCCTTTTGTCATTTGCAACTTGTGGATTCTAATTTAAGCATTGCCCATCTCAAGAGGAATGAATCAAAGTTGAAAAGATTCAGATGTTTTTAAAAAATTTCTATGATATTACTGTTATCTTTTTTGGCTACAAGTACCCCACATCAAGTTTGTACTTTCAGCAAGTTTTCAGTATTCAATTGACTTTGAATAGAGAAATGCAAAGTTTGGATACTTTTATGAGAAAAATGTCTTGTCAAATGTATGAAAAATTTGAGAAGTATTGATTGAAGTATAACGTGATATTGGCCATTGCAATTGTGTTTGATCCTCGCTATAAACTTGACTTTGTGGAGTGGTGCTATAAGAAGCTTTATGGTGAAGGCTCTTTTGAGTATTTTCATGTTCGAGACAAACTTTTTTTTATATTTGATGAGTATATAAGCAAATCTGTTGTCACCTCTTCTTCTCAATCATCAACTGTTTCCCATGGTGGTCTAGTTGCTTGTGAGCTAATCTTGAACCCACAACCTATGTTAGATTTGAAGGTATTTAATTTTTTGTTTTATAGTTTTTATTGTATTAGATTAATACTATTGATAGTCTATGACTTGAAAGTCTTTGATTTTGATAATGTAGGCATTTGTCATTGAGAGCAATGTATTTGGTCTTAAAACACAAAAAAGTCAATTGTAATTGTATTTGGATGAGCCTAGGGCTGACATAGAAATAGAACTTCTTGTTCTTGATTATCGGAGAGCTCATCAGTATCGTTATCCGAAACTTGCTATTATGGCTTGTGATGTGTTAACTATTCCAGTTTCTACGGTTGCTTAAGAATCAACTTGTAGTATTGGTGGTCGGGTTCTTGACCAATATCGTAGTGCTTTAAGGCCTCACGTTGTGAAGGCTCTAATGTGTACTAGGGATTTGTTATGTGTAGAAAAAGGTAATAAATATAATTTGTGATGATTGCGATATTTAACTATTTTTACAAATATTGAATTCTTATTTATATGCTTTCCTTATTGTCATTTAGAAAATTCACAAGTGCAATTGGAAGAGCTAGTATATGATGTTATAAATCCGACTTTGAACAAAAATGAAGAGGATGTGTCGATGCAATGTTCAAATGTGATTGTGGATCTTGGTGTGAGTCATAAAACCTAACTCTTCTTCTCAATCTTATGTGTTTGTTTTTATTTTTTTATCACAACAACCATTCCATATTTATTAAGGTTAAAAGCTTAATATGTTTTTTGGCAGGATGTTGGCCAGATTTAGGAGATGAAGAGGATTTGAAAAATGTTTGTAATATTACTTTGAGATATTTGTAAAGTTTTTTGAGTATTTATAATGTTGTGGAGATTTGTATTTGTTTTAAGATATTTGTGATGTTTTTAATGCCTTTGTTTTATGTAAAACAGGTCTAAATTTTTCTTTTTTGTGTTAGGTCATGTCAGGTTGGGTCGTGTTGGTTGGATCATGTTAGGCGGGTTGGGTCGTGTTTATCCGAACACGACCTGTGTAAATCTTGGGTCACAGGTCGTCTGGGGTTAGTCGTGTTTCAAGTTTGGTCGTGTTCGTGTCCGTGTCCAAATGACTTAACCCGTTTAACTCACAGGTCGTGTTTGAGTTGATGTGTTTTCAACTCAAACTTGGCATGACACAACCTGAACATGACATGCACAATTGCCATCCTTAATCGAGATACTAATATTCTCAAACTGTATATGTACAACTCAACATCATAAAAAGACAAAAACAAAAATAAGCAAAGTAAGGTCATTATCCTTGGACTTTGCCAATCAGCTCATGTCTATGCTTCACGAGCCATTCTAATGACTATAGTGAATTAAGTCAATAAATTAAGTTTCAATAATAGTACTTTTACATATATCGTATACAAGCATCCCTAAGAACATATAACACTTTATGTTCATATGGACAAAGTAATTCACTAACACTAAAAATTAGTTCATGAAGACAAATTACACAAGTTAATGACGGCAGGGGACATACAAATTGTTTAAGTTGGTTTTATTTTGAAATGCAACATCAACCTTCCTCTCGTATGCCTGGGAAGATCAAAACTCAAAAACCTCTTTTAACTTCTTTTGAAGAAGTTCATTAATTATTAAATGTTTGGGAATCCAATTAGAGACTCTTTGTATTTCTTATGCAGCTTAATTAGTTTCCACAGGTTTCTAAAGGTCCTTGTATCTAGAACAGTCCAAATACCCCCGTCAACCCATCCCTTCCCCTCCCTCGACTGCCAACCAACACCTTCAACCCTGCGGAATCAACCGACCCACCAGGCCTTTCACCATTTATATTCGAATCCGTTTAAGAATTGAATATTAAATTCGATAATCTCATCCGATCTGAATAATTAAATTAAGTGGTCTTTTTTATAAATTACATCTAAATTTTAATAAAATTTTATCAAATAATAACTTAATTTCATGATAAATTCATACAAATACAAATATATTATTCACATCGGATTACAATCCGGTCGAATATTGATATATCAAATTCCAAATCCATTAAATGAGATGTAATAGATTCAAATTTGAATTTGGGTTATTGGTAAGAAAAAATATTAATCCGTATCATCTTCAATAGATTCGGATTAGGATAAAAATTTGATCTTTCAATGAACCCACGCACCTCATATCATTATATATACGACCGTATCAAGAGCTTAGGGTCAAGTGTCAAGCCATTGAGTCTTGGAAGTCAGAGAGGAATATAAAAGGAAGTAATAGATTTTGGAGTTGGAAGTTTCTTCTAACCAGTGATTGTGTGCGTGTATGTTAGTGGGGGCGAGAGAGATTTGAGGGTTCTTCAAGGATGGGTAAGGTTATGGGGAAGGAGAGTGGAATGGTTTGTAGAAGAGTTCATTGTATGCATGCATAAAATAGTATTTAGTGCAACAACTCAAAAGCATAACCAAGAAGAAGAAGAAGATGGTGAAAAGAACAAGGGTTTTGAAAAATGACAGGCTGAGTAGGATACCAGATGGTATTCTAAGTCAGATTCTTTCATCTCTCGACACCAAACATGCAGTCCAGACATGCATTTTGTCAAAAAGATGGAAGTACCTATGGACTTCACTCCCCTCTCTCAATTTCTATAGCACTTCCTTCAAGAAACTCTCATCTTTTAACCGCTTTGTTCAACACGTTCTAACTCTTCGTGATCACTCGGTCAGGCTCACCAACTTCAACTTCAGTCGTAGAGGCTCAATGAATTGGAGGCTTTTCAATAAAGTCATCAATTTCACCCAGTCTCACAATGTGGAAAACCTATACTTCCACTTTGAAGATATTGGAGATTGTGGCTTCCCAAACTACTTATATTCCTCGTACTCCTTAAAGAAACTTCAAATTAGTTTTGGGTATTCACAATCTCTGAGAAAACCTTTATATTTTGAAGAACTCACAATCTTAAATCTCAAAGTGGTTTCATTTATTAAACCAGATCTTTTCTCAAGTTGTCCAAAATTGGTGGAGTTGACTATAGTTAATTGTTCCTTCGATTTGGATACTTTGACTATATGTGCTCCTCAACTTGCCAGATTAAATATCTCATACTGTTCTGGTAGGGAGAATGGGTGTAAAATTGCGCTTTTAGCCCCAAAACTTACTTTGTTTACCTTGGACGCCTGTCATCCTCTGATGCTGTCCAAGAATGATCTTCCTCTTGTAGATACTCAGATTATTAATCTACATGTGTATTTGCCAAGGACTCCGGATGTGAGAGAGAAAAAACTCACCTTAGATTTGATCAGTATGCTACACTGCCTTCATAAAGCCAGATCTGTCATTCTATCATTTGACACGATTGAGGTACAATTACATTTTTTTTTTGTGCTTGATCGAAAAAAATGTCATTTTTGTCCAGTTTGTGCATCAGAAAAAGGTTAGGCAATATAAAGTTTGAATCCTCATTCATTCACACATCAGAAACACATTAAACCAAATCTAAAATTTCTACTTGATTCATGTGTTGTGCTACTACCCAATTCCCCATTCACCTCACTAGGGTAATTCCAACAATTTAGCTTACTGTAAAGAACAGTTTGTGCTCTAACACTGTCTTTAGAGATTTTATGTAATTCTATAATTACTGAACTTCTGGGTTATTCATATATGTGCATTGTAATTTTTCTGTTGAACCATATTAAAGACCATCTACTGTTTTCTTCATCAAAATGAAGAAATAGAAAAAAAATGAACTGGGTCATATATAATGACCTCTTTTGCCTTCTCTCGAGCACGAAGCTAATACTGAACATATGCAATAAATAGTTACTTGTGTCAATGCACAAGGTATCCAAACTAGAAGTTTAGATGTTTTTTTTATTTGTTTTGGATTTTAATGCTCATTTTCGTTATTGTATCAAGCTTCTCTCCATGTTTCCTAGTTTACTAGAGCATGAATCTTCACCATTCGACAATTTGAAGACTTTGAAGCTCAGACAATTGGATAAACATATTCCCTCAAAACTACCTAGTCAATTTACGACTGTGATGACCTACTTAACAACTCTCCAGATGCGGAAATTGTCATGGATTTCCCAAGGTATGGCAACATATTTTTTGTGGATACAATTGGCTCCATTATAGAGTGAGAATTAGAACATTCTTAGCCCAAGTTTTGTACAATCTGCAGGTGCCAGTATTGTTTCTTTGTCAACGAGCTAGATGAATTTGCCAACAAGAGAAATTCTCGTCATACACATGCTGTTGGTTGAAGAGCAAGGGAAGGATTGAAATTTTGATGCTTTAAAATGCCATCTTAATCCAAGTTTTGGCAGAACAACCCAAAATAGAGCAAGAACTCCCAAGTCACCTTACCATTCCCCTAGGAACTTCCTTGAAGATCTTTGAAGAGCATATCACTTCAAGAACATAGAATACCTCAAGGGGTTGTTTGGATGGTTTTTTTTTTGGAGGGTATGGATTGAGTTGTCTCAACTCTTTCAAACCCAAACCCTTCTTTACAAAGATGAGATTCAATATTTAATCCTGTCCATATCTATGTTTGGTATGCTCATAGATATATTACTATTATAATAATATATTTGTCTATAAATGACTATTTTGCCTCTTCATCAATCTAATCTAAACCCATGTTTGTATACATACATTTTCTTGTGTCCTTATGATTTTCATATTTGATTATTTTTTTCTTCCTAACTTATGAAAAAAAACATGAATTTTGATAAAAGATAACTATTATTAATAGGGTAATACTATTTGGACTTAAAAATCTAACTTAATTTGCTGACATAATGATGTGACTTCATAGAAATCATTAAATCAACATCAGAATATAATCCGTGTTAAATTATCACAAATAATTATATCCCAAATAACAATCATGTGTCTACCATGGATGATGGATTGGCAAATTACTAAGGCAGATAAGATATTTAGTACAGTTTCCCCTTGGCATCAGAAGAAAAAAACAGTTTGGTGTATGTTTACATGGATGGTTAATCAGTGTGGGGGCGAGTCTGGGTGTATATGGAACTGGGCATTGTTTACTTTTTGACTAAGAATATCAGACGAATAGAGATTATATACAATGAAGAAAATAGTTGACGCTTATATTTGGATTTTTGACCTATATTTTAAAAATTACAATGTTGTGTTACACTAGAATATTCTGATTAATAACAATAATAGAAAATAAGAAAAAGGTTAAAGTTGCACATTGGCAACAACATGCACATGGCTTAATGGTAACAATGGATTTCCCAGGCAATGGTGTGTTGATAGGGTTTTGGGAGTATAATTGTCTTTTTGTAGTCAATACTCATTATTAACCCTCATTCGAAACTCATCTCCCATGGGTTTGATGAAACCCATGATCTAGGATTTAGATCCAGGCCTTGAAGCGGACTGGACTTGATAACCTAGACTTCAAATGTTTACCATCCCCCCCACCCCCCCAAAAAAAAAACCCATCTTCCAAAGCCCCAACCCCCCACCCACAAAACAAACAGCCCCGAAGTGTTTAGTGTAGTGATTGGAAGTTTCTTATAAAGAAAACTGATTCTACATAAGCCCTTCAGTGTGAGTGATTGGATCAGTGAGTCCTATTAACTTACGCCAAATATTTAATGCATGAAATTTTGACATATCATTTAGTAAAATATTTGGTAAATAAATTTGGAAAGCATAATTTTATTCTTTTTTTTGGTGAGGTTAGTTACTTTCAATGAATGGGATGTAATTAATTGTTTAGTACAATAGGCAGTGCATCTCTAAAACCATTATTCTAATAGGAGCAATGCTTTTCTTACCAAATTTTCTTTGTCAAATGATGTAATGCATTCACTAGCATAAAATAAAAGGGTCACACACATTTAACGGTGGTGAATATAATAAATTATTTGGTATGGAGAATTTGTTAAACATATAGCGTTTGTGTTTTAATAGGTTGCGGACCTTAGTTAAGGAGGTTTGTCCCTTTACACGTGGATTGTTCGATGGGCACATTCATCATCACGCGGGTTGATTTACAGATTTCTTGTGGGATCTTTTAGTCAAATTTGCGTCAACCCTATTTAAGTCTATTAATTTTTCGCACTATCTTTAGGTGGCCCTTTAACTGGAGAATAATTTTTTTTTCTCTTGATATACTCGATTGATTAATATCACAATGAATAGTTTATGTCTCTAGGCGTAGGGTCTGATGGTGAGAAGACCACCACTATTTTCATTTACAAAGTCAACTCAATGGCATGCTCTTCCAGAAACAAATCATTTCCCCAATATGAGATTGAGTAATTGGTGCCGATAGTTGACCAATGAGGAAATAGAGGGCGAAGGCTTGCTCGTATGACTTGAAAAATAAGTAAATTGATAAAGTTGTGTCGAACTATTACCAAATGGAACTCTCCGCTTTTTACTTTGTTTCTTATAATCCTGGATTTAAAAGTGGCAAAGATGGACCTTTTAAAAAATGAAATATCTTTCTGAAGCACA
The DNA here is from genome assembly GCA_963454935.2 of Ilex paraguariensis. NCBI lineage: Eukaryota > Viridiplantae > Streptophyta > Magnoliopsida > Aquifoliales > Aquifoliaceae > Ilex > Ilex paraguariensis. Next base: position 150,333 of record CAUOFW020001558.1, read on the forward strand.
TCTATATAGATGATTCCATTATTCGATTGGAGGACTAGCGGTGAAAATCCTAAGAGGATGACTATTTTGATTTTTCTGTCAACCGGGGAAGACTGTGACAGGACATACTTACATGCTTCTATATGCATTTCTACTACAAGTCCACCTCCTGGTTCTAGTAGGCCATTACTTCGACGTATTGAATTCCATTAGACTCAAATATTCAATTTTGTAAGAGGAGGGAATACTGCAAAAGATAAAGAGAAAAAAGTTGAAAAACATTGTGATTGTGATTTTTTTTTACTATTGAGTTATTTTATTTTAAAGTCTGTTAATTGTTTAAGATTTTTATTTTAATTATTTGTTCAAATAAGAAGCAACTTAATTGCTATCTGGTACTTTAATTTTTTGTTTTAATGATCTTTAAATTTACATTTGTTGTGACTTGATTTTTCTCGTAATACAAATATGCAACCATTATGTTTCAATGGTATATTGTTATGAGAATTGAATCTTGATTCGCTTTGGTTATACAAAATATATATTAATTAATTATGGGTATATGCATATAATTAAAATAATATTGAAAACTATCACTTAAATATTAACTCACTACGTGAGTATAGATAACAATATATATATATAATTTCTTACAATAGTATAAACGAATCAAATAAGATTTTAAAATGAATCGCGATCCGAATTAGCGTACCGGCCAAGCATACTCCTATCGTATTGCGTCTCATAAAAAATAATGTACCTTGCACCTATAAGATATTAGACTTATAAATAAAAATACTATTCTATCTAAAAATTCAATCTTTTATTCTCCTTACAATGAACATTTTAGTCAATCTAGTAACAAAAAATAATTTTTGTATATAATTTGACATGAATTCGTGGGTCTTACATATATTTATGACACTTACTAAGAGTGGGTAGGATAAATTATTTCAACCCATGTACAAAATCTTGGGTTTTGGTTTGAAAGAGGTTGATAAATATAAAGGAAATTTGGAGGCCGGTTCCCCTATATGGACTTGTTTGGATCCCAGTAAACTTATTTATTATGAAGTCCATTTTTTATCAATTTTAGCAGACTATCCATTTCCTTTAGAAGTAAAATAAAACTAAAAATTAAAAAATACTAAATTAAAAGTTTGACTAACATTAAATTTTTTTTCTCTCTCCACACTCACACATATACACAAAGATATATATATATATATATATATAAGAGAGAGAGAGCGAGTGAGAGAGAGAGAGAGAGAGAGAGAGAGAGAGAGAGAGTAACATTAAAAATATAAAATAGTAACATTCAAATATAAAAAAAAGTTATCATTTAAATACAAAAAATAATATTATTTAAATACAAAAAATAGTAACATTTAAACATAAAAAAATAGTAACATTCAATATTAATATTTTTAAAAAATAACAATAGTAACATGTTCAACAAAAATAGTAATATGCTTAATAAAAACAGTATAATGTTCAACAAAAAAAAATAGTAATATGGAACATTGAACAAAATTGAAAAAAAAAATAGTAGATTCAAACTCATAACTAGATGAAGAAGTCTCAAATTTTTCAACATTCAAAAAAGTAATACTGAAAAAGTAATAACATACTCAATAAAAAATAGTAGCATGAAAAAAAATAGTAACATAATCAACAAAAAACGTAGTAACATGAAACATAGAAAAATTTTAGGAATTATTTATAAAAAAAATATAAAAAAAATGGAGACCAAAGTAATAACACATTGAACAAGTTTTTCAACATTTTTTTCGAAAAACTAACAACATAGAAGTTCATTATGACTAGAGAGCAATAGAATATATGATAGTTGTTGATGATGTACCAAACCCCATTGATTTTGATGCTATGGAGGAAGAAATGATATTTAAGAAGAAAAGTTTGTTGTACTAGAGAGCTAATCTTCTTCTAACAAGAGAGAGAGAGAGAGAGAGACATAAATTTGAATTTCAAATAGTAAACTTAAGTATTTATTAGTAAAATAAAAAACGAACTTATCATCAAATAAATTATTTTTGACAGACTCAAATCATTATATGTCTATTCAAAAAAAAGTCAGCCACAATTTTCACTAAATACAATCCACTATCCAAATAAAGACCATTCAAGCAGCCCCCAAGCGCACCGGTAATTGCTGTGGTGGAAGCTTCGGGATTTCAACGCCACCCATCCAAAATCATTCCATCTGGTCTCATAGGTTAAACTAATGGTAGGTATTCGGCCGGGCTGATCAGGTACTGCAGTCAATGGCCCGTGGTCCCATGCCCAACCAGATGTTGGGCTGTTAGCTGGCCAACAAAATGGGTGGAGGGGAAGCCCACGGGCTGTCCCTAATGGGTCATTGGAAACTATTCAATGAGTTCAACCTTGTGGGCTTATCTTTTCATTTGACTATTTTTCAAATTTCTCTTAAAATTTTGCCCAACCTAGAGAATGGGCTTTCTTTCCAGCTGCGGGCTCATAAAATGGCCCATTGCCCTATCTATCTGTCTAACGGGTCTCTCACAGACCGGGGGGCTAATAGCGTCGTGCAGACTAAATGTCAAGCCCTAGTGTATTAAAGAAATCGAGCTGAAGATATCTGGTCATGTTGTACATATTTAACACTAACACGATTTAATTATTATCCGCTACAATTAGTAATGTTATTTTTGAATTCATCTCATATAGAACATCACTACCCCATAAAAATCAAAGCTCGATTTAGATGAAGAAACGTCTTTTGAATTCCCCATCTTTTCTCTCACATGAAATGCAATGTCGGTATTGATGAGAATAAGTTCCAACCAGCCCAAAGAAGGAAGATGATAGCTGCATGATTTCTATGTCAGTCGGTTAGAGTATGATTCAAGTGGGTTGGGCAAATTGAGAGATCAACTCAAATTCAACCTGATGAGGTCTCGGAAATTATGGCCCAAGTCCGGTTGTGGACAAGGAGTTGATGAATTTTATTTAGGTGGTGAGAATTGATGGATAGCCTAATCGGTAGGGAGAGGCATAGGAGTTAAGTGGTTCATCCAAGCTGACGGACTGAGGTTACATCCACTGCAATGGAGTCTCTTGCTCCTTGAGCCTGTATATTGATTCTTTTCTGAAGCAAGTAGCATTACAGGCTCTAGGCCATTACAGGAAGTTATATTTTAACTCATGCATTCTTGGGTGTTAAAACGCCCCAGAGGGGTTCCCATCGGCTCCTCTTATCTGCTTGCTGATTCTGTAGGGACCTTCCGTCCTTGCCCTGCAAGTAAAACCCTGCCAGCCGACGTTACTGTACCCACTGTGCCTGGGTTGTTACGCACCACCACTCCCCGCAGGTGGGTGTGATTGTCATAGGTTTCAGAGATGGTTCCCTTGTTCTTTTGGGACACGTGGCGTGGTGGGATGCGTATATGGTTAGGGTTTGACTTCTCCCTCTCGGCTATTTTTCGGCTAGGGCTGGACTGCCGGTCCTTTTGGGCTTTGCCTATTGATACGGGTTGGCTAGGTATGCTTCCCTTGGGCCACCAGGCGAAGCAGAATGCTCTGGGCTCACTGGGCTCCATGGCTATGGCGGCCCATACTTAAAATTCTGTCCCAATCAGTTGTCTCCCAGCCCCTGGTCACGATGATGGCGTCATCTCTAACCTGGGGTTAGAAAATGCTGGATCCGACTCTATTTCTTTATGCAGTGAAACTATCTGGTGACTGGGTCTGACCAGATTTTGGGCTGGGTCAGTGTCTGCCGGTTATGGTTGGTACACGTGTCCCCAGCGGATGAGCCCGATGGGACGGTTTCCTTGGCGTGTCCTGTCATCAGTCTTGTCACGGCTTAAATGCTGCATATAAAGGGAAATCTTTTTTGCCTTTTCAAGTTTCGTACCCTTTGAAATTCTCTCTTGTGTCTTCTTTCTTCCTTTCGATTTTCGAGGCGTCTCGTTCCAGGCCTCTTGGCGACTTAGAGCATCTTCATCTCCGGTTCTCTTCTGCTTCTAGCGCTTCACTAGGTATGTCTTCTCTTCTTTTTCTTTACTCCTTCGACCTAGATCCATTCAACCCTCCTTGGTGGGGCTTTGGGTTTCGTTTCCTGATCTGGAGGTTTAGCTACTTTAGAGAACATTCTGACGACCTCTCCTCCCTATCGCGGTTTGTAGATCACTTTCTGTGTCAAGGGTACTCTTCTTTAGAGCTTGGTGTCTGAAACCTCTGTTTTTAACAGATTGCGCCTTGCATCTGCCCTCTCTTCATTCCGACTAGCAATCTGAACTTTTGATGGGGAAATTCGTCATTTCTTCTGAGTCAAAGTTCGTTGACGAGGAGACCGAGGGGGCCTCAACGACTTTTTCTAGCAGTCGCTCCTCTTCCGTTGGCGATGAGGTTTTGGGGTCTGTCCCAGGAGTTTCATCTTCGGCACCTCCTGTAGATGCCGATCCTTTCTCCACTTTGCCTCCCGGTCCTCACGCTCAGCCGAGGAAGGGGGAGTCTAGGACTGCGCCACCCTCTATTCCTAAGAAGAGGACTCGACGTGACCAGTCCGACCTGTCCTGCTGTGCAGAGGATACCCCAAGTTGTCTTGATGAGGAAGACCTGGTGGATCTGAGGTGGGAGTACTGCTTCCCTGATTCTATATCCTTGCACTCCCCCAAGAAGCACGAAAGGTGTAATTCCTCTATCCCGGGCTTGACTTGCTTCTACAAGTTTGCGTTTTGGGCCGGCCTCCGTTTTCCCGTTCATCCTTTCATTCGGGATGTCCTTGCCTTTTATAATGTCTGTCCAGCTAGGCTCTCTCCTAATGGCTGGGGCCTTCTAATCAGTTTCCTTGTCCACTGGTTTGAGAGTGGAAACGACTCCCCCCCTTTCCATCCCAGAATTTGCCTCTCTGTTCCAGCTTAAGTCTTCTCCTTCCTTGGGCTTTTTGTATTTTGCTAAGAGGGTAAAGGCAAAGACTCTGATTTTCGGGCTTCCTTTTCTAATAAGGGGTGGAAACCTAAGTTCTTTGTTAGGGGGGACTTTTGGGAACTATCTGGGGAGCCTGGTGACGTCCCTCGCATCCCCAGGACTTGGGGGATTCCGAGGAATATCAGTAAGGCCAATTAGCTAGCTATGCTTTCTCTTCTGTTCTGCTTCTAATTTTCACATCTTTACTTACTTGAGCTTGTCTTGCAGATTTTCGTCCTATTCTAAACGCAAAGGAGACTACCCGAGTTGCCAAGGCTGAGGTCTTTGGGTTGCAATCCTTTTCTGATCTGGTGATTGACGAGAAACTTGCTAAGCACGAGCTTGGTTCGCCAGTTGATCTTCCATCAGGGACAACATTTTCGCCTGCCCCACAAACTGAAACTATGGACCCCAACTTGATAATGTCGGTTTTCTTAGATTCTGAGCAGTCGAGGAAGAGGAGGAAACTGGTGAAGGGGGTGCAACCACCCCCCAAGGTGGCATCGGTGTTTGGGTCCGATGTCGCTTCTCTAGGACAGGAACGCGAGGACCTTGCCTCCGTTGAACCAGCCTCCTCGCCCCGCTGTCCATTGATCACCCTGAGAGTAAGACTTCTCCTGAAGTGCCTCTAGCGGGGCTGCCCGGGGCTTCTGTGGCCTCACAAGTTCCTCCTCGGCTTGTCTCTCCGCGAGGCCGCAAGGGGGAAGACGTCCCTTTCTCACCCAAGCCACAAAGGAGCGGTTTTCTTTGCGACCCTGAGGCTGCTTTGTCCGAGCTGATCTCTACATCGGATCCCAAGTCAGCCATGTAGGTTCCTTTTAAAGGAAAAGTGTAGTGTGCTATCTAGAGCCTAGCTGAGGTACTTTTTTTTCTCTCTCTCTTTTTTTTTTTTTTGAGTTTTCTTCAACCTCTAGTGCTCTTAGTCGTTTACTGCGCTTGCTGACCCCTTTTGCTTTTCAGGTCCTTGCCTGCATGAAGATGATGGATTTCCATCATGGGCAGGAGCTTGCAAAGGTCCAGGAGCCTCTTGACGCTGTGACGGCCGCTAAGGACACGACCGAGGATAAAGTGAAAATCTTGTCAGCTGAGGCGGTCGAGATGAAAAGATGCCTTGACGAGTTGGATGCTCGCTTACAAGATTTTGCCAAGCTAAAGGGTTCTAAGCTGGCGGATAGGGACGCCGACTTGAAGATCAAGGACGCCGAGCTGAAGGCCAAGGCCTCCGAGCTGGCCGCTAAGGAAATTGAGCTAGCATCTTCGAGGGGCAGGGTCTCAGAACTCCTGAAGGAGGGGGCCGTGTCCTTCGTGAATGGGTTTCTGAACTTCCGAGATCAAGTTGAGGAGGCGTACCCTGACCTTGACTTTAATTGCTTTGCTCCTCAGCTTAAAGGCTTGAAGCCTGTTGGGGCGACCAGTTCAAAGAAAGATGCTGCCACAGCTGAGAAAGGGCCTGATGCTGAGAAGGCTGCCGAGCAAACTGGGGATGTTGAAACGGCTGTTTGAGCTGTCTCTGTCATTGTTTCCCTCTTCTTTTTCCTCCTTTTTTTTGTAAACTTTTGAACTATGTATTCGTACTTTTTAGAGCTATGGCTGTTGGTTCCCTTTCTCCCTTTCATTTATGAATGAAATGTTCTCTAAATGAAAAAGTTTTTTTTTTTTTTTTTGAAAACGATTGTTGATGACTCTTTGTTTTTTGTGGCGGCATTCGATGCGGCCGATGATTTAAATGATCCTCGTAGGTTGGTCAACAACCTCTCCGAATCTTGTGCCCCATTTAATGCTATCATTTCTTATAGAATTTTGACAGTCCTTTTTGTAAGCTATATATTTCCAAGTATCTCGAGTTTCTTCACCCCATTGCTTTTAACAGCCTTCCTTCCCCGAATCAGTGGTTTTTTTGTATAACCTTTCATCTTCTTAAGTCGATGGCTCCTTCTCCACTTTTCAAGCATCGCGCTCGCCAATCTCTGAGTTGCGAGTGGTACTCCATTTTTCTTTTACCCTTTTTGCTTACTACTGCAAATGTCAACAACACGAGAAGTCGATATGACCTTGCTGAGGATCTGGTGGTTAGGGCCCCCACTCCAGATTAGCCTTGCAGCATGCCTTTGCCTGGTGAGATTACCTTCTTTGAGGGTGCCTTTGAGTGTGGTCTCCGGTTACCCCTTCATCGGGATATCATTCGCCTTTTTTCCCACCATGGCATGTGTCCCTCTCGCCTTTCTCCTTCGGGCTAGGCTGCTTCAGTTGGCTTTTTTATCTTCTGGCGGATGCAGGGCTTTGATACCTTTCCTACTGTTTCTGAATTCTTTTACTTCCTGGATCTCTCTTTGACTTCCCTCCCTTTTTAAGCTCTTTGCGTCTTAAGTGGTATTTCCACCCGCCCTTGATTGTAGATATCCCCGATTCCCCTGACGGATGGACCTAGTGCTACTTCTTTGTCTGTGGAAATTAGTGTAAACCCTCTGCAGGGGAGGATCTTCATCTGTGGATTCCTCATTCTTGGGCGAGCTTCCGTGAGAGAAGTAAGTACTCCGATGGTCTTTTGTTGGTTGACTTTCATTGGTAAATGTCATTCCTGCCCTATTTTGAGTTGATATTGTCTGTGCAGGCATTCCCGGGCTTACTCCGTTGGAGGCTTCCCATGTCAGCATGGTCGAGAAAGCTTCCCCTATTTCCTACTCGGCCCTCGTCACCCCGCAGAACCTTATCCATTTTGGGTTAGGGAGTAGTTCAACTCGGATCTAGCCAACACCCTCCTTTCCTGTAGAGTTGGGTGATGCTGCCACGACCTGAAGTACTGAGATGGAGGCCCTGAAGAAAAAGTTGGCGTAGGTGGAGAGGGATAACTTGTTGAATAAGAATACTCAGCTCAAGGAGGTGAATGTCAGCTGGAGAGAGGGGAACGCAGCTGAAGAGGGAGCTGGTGATGGAACTGCGAGCGGGGGGGGGGGGGGGGCTTGTGTTGGTGGGGGAAGTGTTTAATTGTAGTTTCTAAGTCCCGGCTAATGTGTTTCTTTTGTTGTTGCGAACTCTTTTGATTGTGAACTCTTGTTTACGAATGGTTGCAAACTTACTTGTTGAATGAACTGGACCTTTTAGCCTTTCTGTTAATCTCGCTGATTGTCTTGCATTTGGTGAGCTTCGTTCCCGGGCTTATGAGCTCCCTTGGGCTAAAGAGCCCGAATTATCGAGCTTACCAGCTCTCTTGGGCTGAAGAGCTCGGATTATCGAGCTTACGACCTCTCTTGGGCTGAAGAGCTCGGATTACCGAGCTTACAAGCTCTCTTGGGCTGAAGAGCCCGGATTATCGAGCTTACGAGTTCTCTTGGGCTGAAGAGCCCAGATTACCGAGCTTACGAGCTCTCTTGGATTGAAGAGCCCAGATTACCGAGCTTACGAGCTCTCTTGGGCTAAAAAGCTCGGATTATCGAGCTTATGAGCTCTCTTGGGCTGAAGAGCCCAGATTCTGTGTTTGCTAGTTGGATTCATTAGAGGTCTTTCCCTTCATGAGGACTTCTACAGAAAAAAATTTCATTGATTTTCACAAATGGGTTTTTACAGTAGCTCTTCTTGTCATTACAATGACTTCAGGGGGTGTTACTGGTAGTAACGTTTCAGGTGATCCGCATTCCATGAGTGTTGTAGGTCCTGCCCTTCCTCTGTCTGTAACTCGTAGTTTTCAGGTCGGACAACCCTTTTTACAACGTAAGGCCCTTCCCAATTGGGGCTGAGCTTGCCATGAGCTGGATCTTTCCTTGTCGGGAGTAACTTTTTTAATACCAAGTCGCCCGGTTTGAAACTTTTTCTTTTCACCCGTCTGTTGTAAAACCTAGCCGTGTTTCTCTGATAGGAAAATATCCGCTGTAGTGCCTCGTCTCTCTTTACGAGGTTGGAGATCGAGGTTTACTAGTAGGGACCCCTTATTCTGTTCCAGGTTGAATAGCTCGGCTCGCACAGAGGGCACACACACCTCGACTGGGGCCATCGCCTCGGTCCCGTATGCCAAACTAAAAGGAGTCTCGCCGGTCGCGGTACGTGCGATTGTTCGATATGCCCATAGTACTGTTGGGAGGTGGTTCACCTATTGAGACTTAGAGGCCTCCAATCTAGTCTTGAGCGCCAGCTTAATGGTTCTGATAGTCACCTCGGCTTGTCCATTGGACTGGGGGTGGGCAGGAGCCGAGAAGTAGTTCTTGATCCCTAGCTCGACGTAGAAACCAATGAACGCCGGATTATCAAACTACTTCCCATTGTCTGAAACTAATGCCCTGGGGACTCCAAAACGGCAGATTATAGACTTCCAGATGAAATTCTTGACCTTCTGTGCCGTGATCTTGGCCAGAGGTTCGATTTCAGTCCATTTTGTAAAATAATCTACTGCAACCACCACGAATTTGCATTGTCCGACCCTGACTGGTAAGGGGCCCAGGATGTCTAAACCCCACTGTTGGAAGGGCCAGGGGCTGACCACAAGGGTTAATAACTAGGGCGAGCAGTGTGGCAAGTTACTATGCACCTGGAAGGCTTGGCATTTCTTTACTACCTCCTTGGCGTCTTTATTCACAGTCGGCTAGAAGTAACCTTGCCGTAGGGCCTTGTTTGCCAGGGTCCTCGCACCAACATGGTTTCTGCACATGCCTTCGTGGATTTCTCTTAGAATGTAATCTGCCTTTCTTCCTGTCACACATTTCATTAATGGAAAGAAAAAACCCATTTTGTAGAGATTACCTTGAATTATCGTGAATCTTGTTGCTCTGGCCCTCAGTTTTGATGCTTCCTTTGGATCGTCTGGCAGTACTTCGTCTTGCAGAAAGGATACGATGGAGTCCATCCATGAAGTTCTGTGTTCGACTGGCATGGCTTTGTTTTCAACGGTTTGTTCTTCGTCAAGCTGTATGCTGGGCTTGGCGAGGACTTCGACGGGCACCCCCTGGCATGTCTTGGTTCACGGTGGTGGCTAGCTTGGCCAGGGCGTCAGCTCGAGCATTGGCTTCTTGTGGTATCTGGACCAGCTCGGTCACCAAGAATTTCCTCAGCAAACTGCGCACTTTTGTCATGTAGAGTGCCATTTTCTCGTCTCTAGCAGCGTATTCCTCTTCGACCTGCCTGACTACCAACTGCGAGTCACTATGGATCACTATCCGCTACGCTTCCATTGATAAGGCAAGGTTTAGGCCGGCGATGAGTGCCTCGTACTCTGCTTCGTTATTAGACACTTGAAAGACAAACCTCAAAGCATACTCTAGGTCGTATGCCTCAGGTGACGTCAGGATAAGACCCGCTCTGCTACCCTGGACATTTGATGCTCCGTCGATGTAAAATTTCCAGGTCAGAACGTCAAGGACACAGTCTAGGCCTTCTTCATTTTCTTCCGGGGGGGAGGTGAACTCAGCGAGGAAATCTACTAGGACTTGTCCCTTGATAGTGGTCCTAGGCTTGAACTTGATGTCGAATTCACTTAGCTCCATTGCCCATTTCACCAGCCTTTCGGAGGCTTCTGGTTTGTGGAGTACTTGTCTCATTGGTTGGTTTGTCGGGACTTTGATGGTATGGGCTTGAAAATACGGTTTGAGCCTCCGAGCTGCCACTAGGAGGGCTAAAACGAGCTTCTCCATCTTAGGGTACCTTTTCTCAGCTCCCCAGAGGGCTTTGCTACAGAAGTAAACCAGTTGTTGCGCCTGATCCTGATCTTTTACTAATGCCGCGCTGACCACGAAGTCGGACACAACCAGGTAGAGGGTGAGGACTTCTCCTTCTCGAGGACTCACCAACACCGGGGTGGAAGCCAAATAAGTCTTGAGGGCTTGGAAGGCCTCTTCACATTTTTTTCCCATCGAAAAGATGCCTTTAAAACCTTGAAGAAAGGTTGGCACTTATAGCTGGAACGTGATACAAACCGGTTGAGTGTTGTTATCCTCTCGGTCAGGCGTTGTATTTCTCGTGTGCTGGTAGGTGCTTTCATTTTGAGGATGGCCTTTACCTTCTTTGGGTTCACCTCGATGCCTCGGCTGTTGACTATGAAACCCAAGAACTTCTCGGCTGACACCCCAAATGCACACTTCACTGGATTCAACTTCATCCTGTACTGTCGCATGATCCTGAACGCCTCCCCGAGGTGTCGGATATGCGCCTCTGCTTTAAGCGACTTCACGAGCATGTCGTCAATATATATCTCCATAGTCGAGCCAAGCTTTTCTCGGAACATCCTGTTGACCAACCTTTGATAGGTGGCTCTGACGTTCTTTAGTCCAAAAGACATAGCTTGATAACAGAAGGTCCCTTGCTCGGTAATGAACGAAGTTTTCTCTTGGTCGTTGGGGTTTATTCTGATCTGGTTATATCTCAAGAAAGCGTCCATAAAACTGAGAAGCTCATGACCAGCTGTAGTGTCGACTATTAAGTTGATTCAGGGCAGCGAGAAACTGTCCTTAGGGCATGCACAATTTAAATCGGTGAAGTCGATGTAGAGCCGCCATTTACCATTTACCTTCTTTATAAGCACGACGTTGGCCAGCCAGGTCGGGTAGTCGACCTCCCTGATGGCCTTAGCTTACAGCAGTTTTGCCACCTCCTCGTTGATGGCCTTTTGCTGTTCTGGCGCGAAGTTTCTTCTTTTCTGTCTTACGGGTTTGCAGTGAGGATCGACGCTAAGGTGGTGTACGATCACTACGAGATCTATTCCTTCCATGTCCTCCTGCTTCCAAGTGAACGAGTACATTCTCCTTTAGAAGTGAAATAATCTTCTCTTTAATCACAGGAAACAACATGGAGCCTACAAAGACTACGTGTTTTGGATCCTTGTCTAGCTGCACAGGCTCCAGCTACTCAGTGGGAGTGGGTCTAGTTTTCAACTCGTCCTCATACCTAAGTCTTCTAGTTGGATTGATTTCACCTCCTTTTGCTTCATCGACACCACATAACATTTCCTAGCGAGGCGCTGGTCACCCTGGACCATGCCAACCCCGTTCTTAGTGGGGAATTTCATCACCAGGTGGTATGCCAAAGGTACTGCCTTAATTGAGTTGAGAGATGGTCTACCCAATAGGACATTGTAGGCAGAAGGCGCGTTGACGACAAGGAAGCGTGTAGTGGTCATAACCTGGCAAGGTTGGTCTCTTATTGTCAGGACGAGCTGAATAGCTCCGATCGATAGGACTTTTTCTCCCGAGAAACCCAAGAGGTGGGTTTTCACGGGTTCGAGCCTGGATCTTTCGATGCCAAGCTGGTCGAAGGTCGTCAGGAAGATGATATCCTCCAAGCTCCCATTGTCTACGAGTACTCGATGTACGATTTTATTTGCAATGATCGCCTTTATGACCAGGGGGTCATCATGCGGGTGTTGGCATCCTTTGAGATCTACGTCAAAAAAAGTGATCTCCACGTCTCGGTGGGTTGCCTTAGTGACAGCTTGGATCTCGAGGAAATCTCACGATCGGGCTCTCCTGGCATGCGCTTTTCGCGCTGAGCTGGATTCTCCGCCTCCTGCGAAGCCTCTTGAGATGACTCAAATTTTGCCAAGGGCTTGTTGGTGATGCTGAGGTGCCGCTGCGGCGGCCCGGGCTTCTCGCCCCTGATTGTTTTGGGCTCTTCCTTCTCCTGCCACATACTGGCGCAGGTGGTCCCTCTATATCAAGTACTCTATTTCCTTCTTGATTTGGATGCAGTCATTGGTTTCATGGCCTGTGTCCTTGTGGAACTCACAATACTTGGCTGGGTCTCACCTGCTGGGGTCGGATTTCATTTGAGGTGGTCACCAAATGAACCTTTCGTACTGGACTTCGTGAAGAACCTGAGCAATAGTAGTTACAAGGGGTGGCAGCCGTGCTGGGGCAAATCGCGGCTGTAGGTTCTATGGGGGCGGACCCAGGTGGTCTCGGACGTTGCCTCTCCTCTTCGGAGAGGGCTCTCTTCCTCTCTTAGGCGAGCGGTCTTGTTTCAGGGATCGATCATGTTTTCCCTCTTTCCTGGGACTACGGTCCCTTTTCTTCTTGCTTTCTTCGATCGGCGTTGGGCCTCCTTTCAGGCTGAGGGCTTCCTATCCGTTGATGTACTTCTCAGCTTTCGCCAATACCTCAGCCATGGTGGCTTGAGGATTCTTTGCTATCGAAAAGAGGAGGTCCTTGGATTATAGACCGAGCCTAGACATGAAAGTGGTCAGTGCGAACTTGTCATCCATACTTTCCACCTTTAGGCACTCCTGGTTGAAGCGTTGTACATAGCTTCGGAGGGACTCGTTAGACCCCTGCTTGATGCTCAGAAGATGGTAAGAAGGATTTCTGTACGTCCTTGCTCTGATGAAATATGATACGAACTGAATGGATAATTCCCTGAAGGAGAAAATTGATGCAGGTTACAGACAGTTGAACCAGGCTACTGTCGACCCTTTGAGGGTGATGGCGAATGCCCGACAGCGTATTGGATCAGGATAACTTTGAAGTTCCATCTGGTTTTTGTAAGAGTTTAGGTGGTCGACTGGGTCTTTGGTTTCGTCGAATGCCTCTATCAACGGTGTTCGAAATTTTTGGGGGAGGGGGAAGTGGAGGACCTCGGGAGTGAATGGCGACTTAGTCTGCTGACCAGGGCGTCCATGGTATCAGGGGTCCTTCTTTTAACCACTTCTTTCATATTACCCAACTCTCGTTGGAGCTCACGAAGTTTTTGCTCCAAATGATGGTCCATGACATCTAGCGGGTGATAGGGCCTGTCTTCTTGGTAGGTGGGTCTGGCCCTACTGTGGGCCTCATCTTCATCGCATTCATCAGGGTGCCTCCTCTGGTATTTTCCCTGGAGTGGCTCCGCTTGTGGAGCTCGGTGACTCCATTAGGTGGGGCTTGGCACTCCTAAGGAGGGGCGTCCTGCTTGGCCTAGGGTGGAGGAGGTTCTTGGCGTGCTGGCGGGATCTGAGGGAGCCATGTGTCTGTATCCACTCCATCAGCTCCTGGTTTTGCCTTATTAGTTGAACTGTGGTTCGGCGATAAGCTTCCAGTTCGTTGGGAAGAATGAGGTTGGCCTCTGGAGGGCGATCCTCGACGTCTCCTTCTGGGACTAGAAAGTTCTCCAGTGGGTTCTGACGGACTTGGGGATTGGCTGGAGCTTTACTCATGTTCCGAGTAGAAACCATCAAATAAACAAAAGATTAGAAAGGAAACGATGAAAATGTTCCCACAGACGGCGCCAACTGATGAGGTCTCAAAAATTATGGCCCAAGTCCGGTTGTGGACAGGGAGTTGATCAGCTTTATTTAGGTGGTGAGAACTGAGGGATAGCCTAATCGGTAGGGAGAGGCACAGGAGTTAAGTGGTTCACCCCAGTCGGCGGACTGAGGTTACATCCACTGCAATGAAGTCTCTTGCTCTTTGAGCCTGTATATTGATTTTTTTCTGAAGTAAGTACCATTACAGGCGCTGGGCCATTACAGGAAGTTATATTTTAACTCATGCATTCTTCGGTGTTAGAACGCCCCGGAGGGGTTCCCATCGGCTCCTCTTATCTGCTTGCTGATTCTGTGGGGACCTTCCGTCCTTGCCCTGTAAGTAAAACCCTGCCAGCCGGCGTTACTGTACCCACTGTGCTTGGGTCGTTACGCACCACCACTCCCCGCAGGTGGGTGTGACTGTCATAGATTTCAGAGATGGTCCCCTTGTTCTTTTGGGACACGTGGTGTGGTGGGGTGCGTCTATGGTTAGGGTTTGACTTCTACCTCTCTGGCTATCTTTCGGCTAGGGCCGAACCGCCGGTCCTTTTGGGCTTTGCCTCTTGATACGGGCTGGCTAGGTATGCTTCCCTTGGGCCAATAGGCGAAGCAAAATGCTCTGGGCTCACTGGCCATGGCGGCCCATACTTAAAATTTTGTCCCAATCATAACCCAATATATAAAATATTCAGATCGAATTCAACCCAATCTAAACCCAACTCGAGCGAGTCTAACCTGTAATTAAATCTTTGAACTCGGGTTGAGCCTCAGTTGCATAATTTGGGTTGAAATATAATTTTCTCATTAATCAAAATCAAATTGAACTAAAAATAAAGTTCAACTTTGTGTTCAACACCAAAATTGAACCTAAATTCTATAACTCCTAATAATCAAAGATAATTAAAAAAATTCTAAAAAAAAATTTCACATTGACAATAGGCTTAAAACATTAATAACAATGGATAAAGAGTGCAGTGCGAATGCCCTAACTTTTTATATGTGTGTGTGTTTTTATTTGTTTTTTTGTTGTAATTTTGGGTTGAAACCAGTTTCATAGATTTTGGTTGGATTCATGTTGAACCGGTCAACCCGAAACTAACCTGAATATTGTCTGAATTCTTTTTAGGTTGAACCTTTTTTACTGAAGTCCAGCCCAAATATTAAAAACATCAACCCAGCTACTGAAAAAATTCAGGTTGAGCTTGGGTTGGGTTCATGTTAGCTTGCCCAAGTTGCATCCCTAATAGTGTATTATGCCACATCTATTAACTATTGAAAACAAAAATTAGGAAAAGTAACATTAATTGAGCCTAGCACTAAAAAGAATTGATATTTAGCTGTAAAAAATATTGCAACTAAATGTGTAAAAATTGTCACTTGTGTATTTTAGTGACAACTTCTTTATTGTCACTTGGTTGTGACAATATTTATTGTGGCTAAATGATTTAGCCATAACATTTTTAAAATTGTCACTAAATGTGAAAACTTTAGCTGCAATACAAAAATGGTCACTAAATATAAAATATTTAGTCACAATAATTATTACAACAAATTAAGGTGATTCTAACACTAAAACCAACTACTTTGCCAGTAAAAGTACCAAATGAAGGATTAAAAATAATTTTTAGTGGCAATATTTAATTGTGGCTAAAAGTGTATTTTTTATCCCCAATTTGAAATCACCACTAAAAGACTCGAACATAATTTTAGTGAAACTTTTTTTGTTGAGAAAATAAAGGGGTTGGGGCAAGGAAGAGTGCCCAACGACCACTACGTTAGGTTCTCATTGGTGGGATCATAAGGCCCCTGACCCACCTTTCGGGACCAGACTTAGTTAAACTAGTATAGCGATCAACCACCGAGCCCTAATGGAGACTCCAGGACTTGTACTCCAAACATCTAGGTGAGGAGTAAGGTCGGTACCACCACTAGACCACCCTACTCGATGATAATTTAGTTAAACTTATTGATGATGCACAAAATTGGTTTGTACACCACCTGTCAATTAAGTAATATAAAATGCAGTAAATTATAGAGATAGAAGACAAAGTTTATAGTGGTTCGATCAAAATGACCTACGTGCACTTTGAATGGCAAGGGTCGTCGAAATTTAATTATCTCTGGTGTGGAGGGAGAACACATGATTATAAGCTTTGAGAGGGGAGGAAAAAATTATGCTCAAATGAGTCTGATGCCCCCCAAGTGTTGGTAGGGTGTACAATTTATAGTGGCTTGGTGTAGTAATTGAATAGCTAGTCTGGCGGTCATAATGGGTTGAAGCCGTTTAATAGTAATTAAATATCTTGGCGACCTTTCCTCCCCTCAACCGGCAAGGAAGTTATGGTGCTCTCCAAAGGACTTGATCAAGGATGAGGGAGGTTGATTCTCTCCAGGCTGCGAGGGTGAGGCTCCTAAATGCTCCCTTATTCTAAGGTGGCGAGAAGGAGGCTCTTGGACAACCCTTATTCCAAGGTGGTAGAGGAGGCTCTTGAATGACCCTTACTCCAAGGTGGTGTCGGAGACTCTTTGATGACCTTGTATACTCCCTGTTGGTGTTGCTCCTTGATTCTTGATGAGCTTGTCCGGGTTGACTGCATTGAGTTGGACTTATTGGATCTCATAGAGTTGGGCTTTTGAGCTGTAACATGAGTTGGGCCCTTGGGCTATGCCCATCATTTGTCCCCTAATACCTTGTGTCCAATGAAACTTGGAGAGGAGGGTATTCGGTTGAGTTTGAATTTTTGGCTGATCAGCATAACTGGAAAAACTTCAGAAGGCCAAAAAATCTATTTTTAGGACTTTTAATAGCATAAATCATAGCCATAGGCTGTGAGTGTTGTAGTTCTCGTCGAGAGCTTCGATTTGATATATAATAAGCCCTATTTAGAGTCACAGAGCAAAAGTTGCGATCGAAATAGCGAGCAAGAGCTATGTGCATGATTTTGGGAGAGCAGACGACTTTTGGGCAAGCATTTACTGTCTTGGGTGAGCAGGCAAAATTTTTTTATGTTTTTTTTATTTTTTAAAAACTTCGAGAGGCCAAAACAGTTGTTTCTAAGCCTTTTTTGGCCTTTTTAAAATTTTGGCAATGAGTTTTGCTCAGCTCGTCGAGAGATTCAATTTGTTATATAATAAGTCATATTTTGAGTTTCAGATCAAGAGTTGCGGGCGTGTAGGGAGTTGAGCGCGCGATTTTGGGTGAGTAGACAATTTTTGGGCGAGCAGGAAGTGTCTTGGACGAGCAGCTGAATTTTTTTTTTTTTTTAAAAAAAAAAGACTGTAGAAGGCCAAAACAGCTGTTGGTGAGCCTTTTTTGATCTTTTTACAGCGTCTATCAATTCCATAGGCATTGAGTTTTTTAGGGTTCGTCAAGAGCTTTGATTTGATATATAACAAGCCCCGTTTGTAGTTACGGATCAAAAGTAGCGGTCAAAATAGCGTACAACCCCTTTTTAAATCCGATTTTTTTTTAAACTCCCCTTGATCGACGACCCTTGCCCTTTCAGTAGACTCCTTTTACTTGTAGGACTCCATTGATTATATAAACTCCCTCATTCCATTTTTTTTTATATATATATTTTAGCTATGTAGGATGTCTCCATGGAGTAATTGGCGCTGAGGTAGACAGTGCTGATTCGGGCTAGCAGGCGTAGAGGGGTGCTGATCTGGGTGCAGGTGGGCGCGCTGTCCGCACAATGGAGAAGACTGGTGAGTAAGGGGATGACTTGGGCCCCAATTCACATAGTTTAGACGAGTAGCCTACTCGCGTAAGGGGGGAGGTCCGACATGGAGATGGGCGAGCAGACCAAGTGGCCTGGAGAAGAGATGGGCGAGTAGCCCAAGAGCGTGCAGCACTAGGTGGTCTAGGCGTTGCTGTCTGCGTGGGCGAGCTAAGGGAAGAGACCAGGGAGGCAGCGCACGCTGGGCAGGGAGCTAGGCGAGCCTGCTGTACTTGAGGCCCTAGGCACCGTTGTTGTGCGTGAGGTGCCTTGGCACAGTGCAGGACGCAACTAGGCGTTGAGGACTTGCTAGGCGTCATTGGTCAGGCAACCCAGCTACTAGGCGCTGATGGAGTGACGCATGTGGTGTTGGGCCTTGCTAGATGGCGAGGCTTGTCAGGCTTGGTGGCAGCGATGGAGGAGCGCTGTTTGGGGACAAGCGCAGGCAAGGGAACAGGTGCCAGATCCTTAGTATTGGAAGCATAGGCAAGCTTTGTTTACGCTAGGTGTTAAGTGCGGGGGTGCTATGGCAACGAGGCGGCGGTGCCGCATGGACACAAAAGGATAATGTCCGATTGTTGACATTCAATTTAATGTGGTGTTTTGGGTTGCAGACAACCTGAGTTTCAAATGCCTGACTAGAGATGACAAAAATAATGTTATTCCAAATATTAAAATATCTAACATGATTACTTGGAGAGAAAGACAGGTTGTTTGAGCGAGAGCAAAGATAGAGTTTGAGGATTCTTCATGAGAGAGCTACACCTTTTGAGACTGAGCTTTTGGCGACCCATGAGAGAGTCCTTAAGCTTGAGATATAGACTGCCTATTTGAGAACAGTGCAGAAGCCAAGATTTTGGCGACCTATGAAAGAGCCGTTCAACTGGAGATATGAGCTGCCTGTTTGAGAATAGTGCAGAGGCCAAGATTTTGGTGACCCGTGAGAGAGCTACTAAGCTGGAGATGTAGGCTGCCTGTTTGAGAACAGAGGCCAAGCTTTTGGCGACCCATGAAAGAGGCGCTCTGTTGGAGATATGGGCTGCCTTTTGAGAACAGTGCAGAGGCCAAGCTTTTGACGACTCGCGAGAGAGCCGTTAAGCCGTAGATATAGGCTGCCTGTTTGAGAACAGTGCAAAGGTAGGTCAAGCTTTTGGCAATCTGCGAGATGTTTCACCTCGCCTGGACCTGTTGATTTCCTCAGCATTCATATATTTTTGAGCTTTTGCCAATAGTTCTGGCATGCTCTTTGGTGGTCGCTTCATTACTAAAAATAGGAAGCTGGGCGAGCGGAGGCCTCCCAAGAAGGCAGTCATAGTTACTTTGTCATCGGGCTCCTCAACTTGGAGGACCTCCTCGTTAAAACGAGTGAGGTAGCTCCTTAGGCTCTCCTCTCGGTCCTGCTTTATGCTGAGCAGGTGGATGACAGGCTTTTGGTGGCAGCGCCCTCCAATAAAGTGCAACACGAAGGGCCTGCTCAACTCAGCAAAAGAGGCAATGGAGGCTGGGGAGAGCTTGGCGAACCATTATCGGGCGAATCCCTTCAAGGTGGTTGGGAATGCCCTACACATGATCTCGTCTGGGACGTTGTGCAGCTGCATCAGAGTTTTATAGGTTTCGAGGTGGTCTAGTGGATCTTTTGTTTCGTCAAAGGTTTTCATTGACGGTATTTTGAACTTTTGAGGGGGGTTGTTTGCTACTTCAGGTTTGAAAGGCGTGTCAGTTCGCCTAACAAGGTAGTCCATAGTCTTAGGTCCTTGCACCTTCATAGCGTTGAAGATGTCACCTAGTTGATTTTGCACTTCTTTTATTTTTTCATCCTAGTGGTTTGGTGCTCCTTTGGAATTATCGTGGAAGTGACTTCTATGCTCCATGCTTTGGTTTTCATCCTCATTCTCTTGGAAATGAGGGTCTCCATCATGGGGAGAAGGAGCAGGAGCAGAGGCTGGAGGAGGAGGTCCCTCATGATGGGCCCTCTCTGTGGAGTGCCTAAGGGAGCTCTGATAGGTGGGGCGCCCAAGGGGCGCTTAGATGGGGAGCGCTGAGGTCGGGAGCTCCTTGATGACCTGGGAGTGGAGCTCCCCTGGCTTGAGGTCCAGGTTGCGCTCCTCCTTGTTGCCCGAGCATCAATTACAAAATCTGCTGGTTCTGGACTATAAGTTGTTGCATTGTGTCTGGCATCTACTGTGCATTTAGGATGAGATTAACAGGTGGAGGAGGAACCTCCTCATCTCGTGGTGGATTATCCTCAGGTTGATTTATCGATCTGGTGGTGATCACTATAGATTCAACAAAGAAAGTGTTTAGAAGTGAGAATTTTGTTTTTTCCACAGACGGCGCCAAACTGATGATGCACAAAATTGGTTTGCACACCACCTGTCAATTAAGTAATATAAAATGCAGTAAAGTATAGAGATAGAAGACACGGTTTATAGTGGTTCGGTCAATATGAACTACGTCCACTTTGAATGGCAAGAGTTATCGAAAGTTTATTATCTCCGGTGTGGAGGGAGAGCACAAGATTACACGTTTTGAGAGGGGAGGAAAGAATTATGCTCAAATAAGTCTGATGTCCACCAAGTGTTGGTGGGGGTGTACAATTTATAGTGGCTTGATGTAGTAATTGAATAGCTAGTCTGGCGGTCATAACAGGTTGGGGTTGTTTAATAGTAATTAAATCTCTTGGCGACTTCTCCTTTCCTCAACTGACAAGGAAGTTATGATGTTCTCCAAAGGACTTGGTCAAGGATGAGGGAGGTTGATTCTCTCCAGGCTGCGAGGGTGAGGCTCCTTAATGCTCCCTTACTCCAAAGTGGCGAGGAGGAGGCTCTTGGACAACCCTTACTCCAAGGTGGTAGAGGAGGCTCTTGGATGACCCTTACTCCAAGGTGGTAGAGAAGGCTTTTGGATGACCCTTACTCTAAGGTGGTGGAGGAGACTCTTTGATGACCTTGCATACTCCTTGCTGCTGTTGCTCCTTGATTCTTGATGAGCTTATTCGGGTTGACTACATTGAGCTGGATTTACTGGATCTCATGGAGTTGGGCTTTTGGGCTTGTAACATGAATTAGGCCCTTGGGCTTGGCCCATCACTTATTATCATAGGGCTAAAACTTCAAAATTCTCCTAGTCACATACCCATTCTTCACACACACATTTATATAATGAGGAAATGAGAATACAGTTAGCAATCATCACTAAAATATAATTCACATTAGTGTTGGTAGAGTAGTTAGAATATTTAGATTTATGGGTACCTTAATCATTTGTTTTCTTGTTGTCTCTAGAATATGACAGTGTTTACGTTCACCAACACCATTTTGCTCATGAGTGTCAATGTAAAATGATTGATAAAGTAAACCATCAAATTTTAACAAATCGCAAAAAAAAAAAGTAAGATTGTATTCACCTCCTTGATCACATAGAAAATATTTAATGATAGTAGAATAATGAGTGCAGACTATTTTACCAAAAATGGTGAAAACTAAAAAGAATTCAGACCTATGTTTCATCAAGTATACCCAATAGTACCTCGTATAATCATAAATAAAAGAAACATAATATTTGGACCCTTCTTGTGTAGGAATCTGAGCCAGTCCCCATATATCAGAATGAATAAGATCAAATAGTGCAAAAGAATAAGTAACATTTTTATTGAAAGGTAATGAACTAAATTTAGCCAACTTGCATCAACTACAATTAGAAATGTCATAACTCTCTAAACTGCCCAAACTACCAATAGAAGCTAAAAAGTTTAAACAAGAATGAGAAACATGACTAAGACGAGAATGCCACAAATAAAAACTAGAAGATTGTGAGTTCAAATGAAAAGAAGATAAAATCAACAGTAGAGGCAGCAACTTCTAGAACATGGAACTCCTCTAACACAAACAATCCTTTCTTTCTATGGCCTGTCCCAATCAGCTTCTTGGACTTTGGATCCTGCCTAACACAACCAGAGGAGGAAAAATGAACCAAAAATCCTGAATCAAATAATTGACTTATAGAGATTAAATTTATGTGAGCTGAGGAATGTAATAGACATTAGGAAGTCTAAGATGGGAAGAAATAATTGTCCCAACACCAACTAAAGACATTTGAGTGTTATTGGCTGCAAATACAAATACAGATGGAGGAGAAATAACAGACGCAAATAAAGAAGAATCACTAGTCATATGATGTGTGGCACTTGAGTCAAAGACCTAGGCAGTGCAGGACATACTTAAAGGACCTGAGGTAAATGAACCTATTGAAGGAGATACGGTAAGGTCACCAGCTGATGGAGAGAGAGAGTAACTTTTGCAGTTGATTAGCAAGCATAGTTAGGCAGGGCGCCTGTGAGGAGGACTCATCCATCGGTGTTGCAACTGCTGCTGAATGATGATCTTTGGGCTGAAATGATTGACTTGCTGTCCCTCTAGCATTTTTGTTCACCAATTTAGGGCATTGATCCTTCAAGTGGACCTTCTCATGATAGAAGCTACACTCATATGAAGTTACACGACCCCGATATCTATTTTGTGAATGAGAAGACACCTTGGGAGGCACAACCAATACAGTCTGAGTAGGTAATGGAATAAGACCTTTCCCATAAAGAGTCTTAAGATGAACTTCTTTAGCCAGAAGCTCATTCACTACTACATCAACTGAGAGAAGTGGATTATGATGGAAAATGGAACCACGAAATTCCTTGAAGTCATCTCTGAGGGCCATAAAAATTGCACCAACCACTGTTCCTCTCTAAAAGTGCGATATATCATATGAGTACTTAGTTCAGCAGGTTCAGCAAGTACTAACTAATCCCATTATCCAGTTATAACGGAGTAGAACTCCTGGATGTTCTTATCACCCTGATGTGTAGCTCGAATTTCATGCTCTAGCTGATACCTCTTTAAAAAATTGGACTGAAAAAACAAGGTAGCTAAATAATCTCAAATCTTCTTCACTGTATTAAACTTAGTCAAATGAACACCAAAATTCTGATCAACTGAGTTATTAATCCAAGTGATAATTTTAGCATTGTTGATTTCCCAAGTATTCTTTAAGTCAACATATTTCTTTGCTTTAGAATCAGTTGGAGTTGACGAATCACCACTAACATAACTCCAACATTTCCTTACCCAACAAGAAATTTTTCATAACATTTGTCCAATATACATAGTTCTCACATTTTAATCTGACATTGATAGCCTGAAGAGAATTAGAATTTCCATTGGCCATAATACCCAAATCAAGCAATCCAAAGCAAATATAAAAGTAAACAAATAGCCCAATAAGCTAGCAAAATCCAGCAGCCCAGGAAACAACAATAACCCAACAAAACAATGGTCAGCAAAACAACAACCAAGGTAAGGCAGCAAAACAATGGAAGATTTAAGCAAAACAACAAGCAAGGGGAGGAAAATAGACGCAAGGAGGAGAAGATCCAAAGCATAAAAGAGTATCTGCTACCCAAACAAAGCTGAAAGTCTCACAAATATCGACTTTCGGCCATTGTTCTTGCTATGAACAGTAGGCTGAATGTCCCAAAACCCTCCAAATCACACCAAAGTCCAATCAAATATTTTCAAACCACACAACCAGCCATCTAATCCCCTTAATCGCACCTTTTAGACTTAATTTGAAGTAAAAAATTTTAAAAAATCAACCTCAAATTGCAGATCGAAAAATAGGTCCAATAGTTTTGAAAAAACATTCAAAAATCAAAAAACCCTATCTAGTGGCCACGAAATCAAAAGACAAGCATACCAAAATATTACCCATGTAAAATCGAGTCTGGGATTGTTCTTCGTCTGGTACAGAATGATGATGTTTGCATGACATTATCTTTGAAGCTCGCTGACGTCAGCCCTAGCAACTGTTCATCTCTCCTTCAGTTTATTGCTATAGTATTGAAAATATTTAGGACCTAAACATGCTCCGATACCACGTTAATTTAGATCAAAGAAACGAGAAGAAAGAAATGAGAAGAAAGAAATATTATTGAGGCACAATTAGCTAGAACATCATAAAAAAAATATACATACAAAAGATCTTTATATAGTAAGACAACATAAAAGAAAACAAATGATTAAACTACCCCTAAATCTAAATATTCTAACTACTCTAACAAGTGTAACAT
Organism: Ilex paraguariensis; assembly: GCA_963454935.2. Taxonomy (NCBI): domain Eukaryota; kingdom Viridiplantae; phylum Streptophyta; class Magnoliopsida; order Aquifoliales; family Aquifoliaceae; genus Ilex; species Ilex paraguariensis. The sequence goes on from CAUOFW020001558.1 coordinate 174,298, forward strand.
CCAAATACTAATACTCTCAAACTGTATATGTATAGCTCAACAACATAAGAAGACAAAAGCAAAAATAAGCAAAACAAGGTCATGATCAGTGGACTTTGCCAATTAGCTAATGTCTATGCTTTACGAGTAGAGCAGAACCAAAAGAAGCTTTGCCAATCTGCTCTAACACTTCATAATTTTTCATGCTTTCAGCAAATCACTCTCTTGTCTCAAACCGGACAAGAATCTGCTTAATGTTGCTAAATCCAAGTTCAATCATAGTCCATAAACACCACACACTTTTTTTTCCTTCTCTCTCTCTCTCTCTCTCTCTCTCTCTCTTCTTGGTCTAATGGAAAACATAAAAGTGCACTCAAGCTCTTACCATCAATAATGAGAGACAAATCAGTTACCATCTAATCTAAGTGGTAATAGGTCTTTTAACTTTGTTAAGTCCTAGCTGGAAATCTTATGGAATACACCAATAATGCAGAGGGAGATTGGGAAGACTCCAACATCATGTGTGGTTCTCAGCTTATAAGAATATATCCAGGTCAACACTAGTTGTTTTCGTCCCCCGAGGTGCCGTGTACGTTACTCGTCAGATAGGCTTGCAGGCAAATAAGATGGAGACAATTTGCATATTCTTCCATAATAATATACATAACAACTTTATCAACCAGATAGTGATATTTTCTCCCCATGAAATCTATTTTAACCATATAATTATATAAGCATTCACATGCGCACACATTTATCAAATATTATAGTTAGAAAGTTGAGTTCTTTATTTATAAAAACACAACAACGGTGAAGATTGATCAAATTTTCATCTACTTTGATTCAATGACACAAAATTCACCACAATTTTTTTTTTCGTAAAAAAAATATCAACTTCATTTTAATCCACACCTACCTCTTTCTTCATTTTAATTTTAAATTGAGGAATTAAAAAATTAAATTATTATTTAAAATACAAATATTACAAGATCAATTTGATTTTTAATATTATATAGAGTCTTGAAACACGAGATTATTGCTACTTTATATATTCGTTATATCTTGTATCATTTTAAAGTTATTTTAATATATAGATGTCCAATCTAGAGTGATGATAACTATATTTGCCCACTTGATACGCGGATTTGAGAACTAAAAATGGATGTAAAATTGCTTACAATAGGGGTGACACTTTTAAACACAAAAGGTTAACAGAACATGGACTCGAAAATGGAAAATGATAAGCCCCACAAACCAAAATAATAAATGGATCAGATTAGCACTGTCAAACAAGAATAATTCTACCTTTGTAGGACCAAAAATTTAGCTAGTATAGAGTGAAGAATATTTTTTATGTTTTATAATTTTTTTTTCATTTCTTGATCAACTTTTCAACCAACTTCTACTGAATTGGAAGATTGCTACTTGGTTTTTTAAACATCTAGACCGTGTAGGGTTTAATTTATGGAGGGTCTATGTGGGGTGACAGATCAAGGGTCCTTATATATATTATGGATGATACACAATTTATATTTGTTGATTTGAACACGACACGTAGATGAATCAATCAAATTATGATTAATTACCATTCCATATCGTAACAAAAATAACACGAGTCAAACATCTAACAATTGTCATAATCAAGAAAACAAGAATCAATATGTACCCAAGTGGCTGTCAAGAGGAGTAAAACACATACAAGGACTCCATTCATCCTCATCATTTTTCTCCATAGATATGGCATTACATTCCTATATCAATTTCAGAAAGGGACAGATAGTCCTTGTATTTGAGACCCTATTTTATGGTCCCATATTTCCAAAAAATAAAAAATTCCATTGCTTTTAAGGCTGAAAATGAGGTGTATACGTAGTTAAATTGCCGAAAAAATATACGCTATTAGATACAAAGTGATCATTGAAGCACCAATAGTTGGTTTGGAATTAAACCTTATTATTTAGGGGCAAAAAAAAAAAAAATTCTATTTTAAGGTTTTCTTTGATAAATTTTACAAAAAAATCATTGACGATGTCTGCGAAATAGACCCACGAAAGTTGTATGATGTTTGAAGAGTCGCATTACGTCCAATAATCACAATCCTTTGAAGTTTGAAGGTTTCAAAGTTAAAAAAGTATAATTATTGTTGGGACCATGACAGAGTACACAACCTGCTTGATCAATTCTGTCATGAATGGATAGCGTTGACAGTTTTTAAAGTGATCTACCAATCACTGTTAAAAAATAAAATAAAATAACATAAGTGTGGCCTAAGTAAAGTATTAAAGAGTAACTGACCACAATGTTCTTGATATATGCTTAGTTATTCTCACGTGGAAGTGGTTGAACAGATCGATGTATTGCCGTGAATATTTGGTGGGATTTAGCATCTCCCTATTATTATTATTATTTATTTATTTAGTGAATCATTTAATATGAATAAGTGAGACTCATTTTACACGTCAAGGACTTGGTTGAATTAATTTTACACTCAAAAGAAATTGTTAACGTGGTAGAGCCAAAGTGAAGCAAAACACATAATTTGGCAGCAAAATAAAATAATTTTTCGTTTAATTTCTAGCAAACATTAATTATTGATGTAATGTGAAACTAATAACTTAGTTGAAGCTGCAATTTTTGAGGGGGTCATCCATAGGTCCATAATTTTGCCGTCAACTAACAGATCCATCTTTCTCTCATATTAGAAAAAAACATGGCTCCATTATGGTCATTCACTCTCATATCTGTTGCATCTCATCATTGGAAAATGGGAAGAGGGATACGTTTGAGCTGGAGAGGTGAAGGTTGAAAAGAGAGACGTGAATGAGTGAAAATCTGTTTTTGATAAGATATAGAGTGGAGAGTTAAAAGTTGAGAAATATGGGCAATTGAAAATTACAGTTATCTGTTAGTTCAAAACAGAGTTATTCTTATCTAAAGGGGGTAATTAAATGGTCAAGCAAAAACTAAAAGGACGAATGAAAAGGTGCCAAGCAAGCTTTCTAAAACTTTGAATTTAAAAATTCAGAAAATTAGAGAATCAGGTTTGGAGTCTTCTCCTTACTATAGATACATTGATATAGAATATGAAGATCTCTTATCTCTCATTTGAACAATTTAATACCAATAATTAACCACCAGAGATCCACCAAGTTTATCCCTCCCTAACACTCCACCCTTCATTCCCACTTCTGAAAGCACCAACTCCTAACAACCATCCCTTAAACACTTTATCCAAGAAACCCCACCCCACCCCCAAAAAAAAACATAAGCCTACCATGCCTACCTCTAACCTTCACCTCTTACCATTCTTACACCTTATTAATTATAATCTAGAATTTATTAAAGTGTGAAAGAAAGAACATATAGTCAGAATAGAAACAACTTGTGATCAATATAATTATGATCAATGCTATGTAACTCAACTCTGCAACACAAATATGTATCCCAAATGAAGGGGGATCATTGAATCAGTGGGTCTCATTTAAAAAAGTTGATGAGACTCACTCATCCAACGGTCCCCTTTCATTTGTGATGCAAATTTGAGTTGTAAATTTGGGATATATAGTATTTTTCTATAATTATTTGGACATTGGGAATACTTAATAATTGTAGTATCACCAACTACAAAATGACAACATCAAGTAGGTTAACCACCAGAGATCCACCAATGTATATTTCTTAGTTACCTAATATTCTACGTATCCACTTTTCTATTTTGATTTCAAAAAATAATAGCCAACTGATATTATTTATCTTTTTCTTTGGGTTTGGCTATTATGAAAATTCTAAATTATAGGGTCGTTTAATTATTTTTCTATGTAAGAATTCATCCATGTCCCCAAATCGTATCACATTTAGAAAGCGACTTAAATTTTCAAACTTTAATAAAATTGAATTTATTAACTTGTACATATTCTCACCATTCAACAAAAATAAAAAATCCACGCAATATTCCCAAATTGAGAGGAGCAAACCTCTTTTCCCAAGAGCTTTTCATTCAAATTCAATTGAAGATCCAAAATATGCAAGGACATCTAGCTGGCCATGACCAGTATATAGCTTGTTGATTCTTTCAAATCAAAAAAATATTTGAATTGACATTTTGAATGAGATTTAGAGTAAATGTAAAATCTCACGTAGACCCACACTTTGATGCTATCGTATCATTAATATTTCATCCATAAGGTCACATCCTTAAACTTATTTCTCACTAAAAAATAAGGTTACGTGACACTCTGTATAAGAGAAAAAATTTTTAATAAAAGAAAATCGTATCTCACTTTATACATCCCTATCAACAATTGATTGATACATTGAGCTCTAAGCAAGCATGTATAAGAAAAATTAACTACACTTCTTGCAAGCTCGCTTTAGGAAAAAAAATCAATATTAAGGAATAGTACCCACACAACTACAAGAAGATTGTCTCATGGACCCATAAAAATTTGATACAACTAAATTAGTTCTCACAGAACAATGAGAGAATTAACATGTATAACCTATTAAAAATATGGACCGACAAAAGTGAGACCCCATATCACACATCTTTCTTTCACCATTTTTAGCTTAAAAGTCTCTTCCCATATGTACGTAATGGTTAAATTAAAATATGAAAAACAAGTGTTATCACACACGAGAATGTCATAAAAAAAAACAAGCGATGCTGGTGAGCGTTCACCAGTTGTTACACCTTATTAATTATAATCTATAACTTATTGAAGCGTGAAAGAAAGAATATAGTTAGAATAGAAACAACTTAGTTGTTTTATTATTTGGACATTGGGAATGTTTAAAAATTGCAATATCACTAACTCCAGAATGACAATATCAAATAGATTTCTAGATGCCAACCTACTATTCAAACATTGGTATTTCACATTGAAACATTGAGAATAAGGAATAAAAATTGACATTTTACTAAATTAATGGAAAGGTAAACTTAAAATATTACCGAAAGTAACTTTTGATTGATAAAAAGTATGGACTTAATCCACTCCAGATTAGGGATGATAGTGGACTGAAGCGGGGGCGGGGTGTAGTCTCCATTCCCATAGCAGATTAAAAAAATTTTGTCCGTCCCCGATTTATTCACCGTTACCCACCCTCACCCCGTCCCCCACCTTAACCTCCGCCCCCACCCTCGTTCATCTTATCCGCCCAAGCCCAAGTCAATATAATCTAAAACTCTAAATAAATATAACCTTCTAAATAATGCAATGTAATTATAGAATATCATAACATAATTAAAAGTTTGTCATTTACAACATAATATAATTTAAACATTGACTATAACAAAATCCAACATAATATAATTAATAGTTTGTATTCTTTGTAAATCCAACACAATATCATGTAACATAACATGCCCTAACATGAAAAAATATAAAAACACAAAAGTCTACACTTTTACAAGTCAAAATCATGAAAAAAAAATTAAATGTTAAAAGTCATTCCCGTCTTATATATATCGTATATGTTTATACATGTATTTTCGTATATGTCAACCGTCCAATACCTATGGTGTATCTCTGTTCCAAATGAGACGGATTTGAACGAAAACTTATTTTTATCCGATCTACTGTCATCCCTACTCTAGATGACATCAATTCTTTCAATTTAGTAGAAATAGCACTTTACACCTCAAAACATTTAAAAAATTTTATTTTGTACTTGTTGAGTTCATGTGTAATAATTTTTGACAGAATAAATAACATAAAAATTAAAAAAAAAAGACCACATTAATCTTTTAGGCTCTAAAAAGTATTTGACGTGTGATCTCACATGGCGTCCCAACGTTATAAATCTACGTGACATCACTTAACCTATTTGAGATTCCTGATATATTGCTATTTGAATAAGAAGACAGTGGTGTACCGAACAAAAGTAAAACAAAAAAAGAATGGCGGACTTATCGAAGGAAACAAAGAACAATGATTGCGCAAAGATGACAATAATTGTTTGGTTCCTCGTGATAAACGAAAAGATAGCAGGTACAGAATCTCTCTCTCTCTCTCTCTCTCTCTCTCTCTCTCTCATATCTGGATCCACTGCAATTAATTTTTTAACAACAGGAATGCTATTCATAAAAAAATGACAACGTGTTGTATATCCTTTTAAAAATAGCACCGCTGTAGTATTTCATCGGATCTAGAATCATATCCTGCTCATTTTTTTTTCTTCCAAGTTAAAATTATCATCACCGGTCCTATATGCGAGGAATGCTATTAAAATTTAATTTATTAATTTAATTTATTGATCTAATTTACTATAGTTTTAAAGTAATTATAAATTTCATCAAATATTAGATCTTGATGTTGATTCAATTATTTTAATGGAATCACATTACTAGGTCAATAAATTAGGTATGATTTTAAAGTCTAAATAATATTACTCCTTATATATACACGTACTAGCGGCGGTCATGGAATACATGAAATTTATAATACCTATTACGTTATTTGAAACAAATATTTATTAATGTGCTAATGTTACATTTGATTTGTGTTAATTTTTGGCAGTTCCATTTTCAATTTATTTCATATTAATGTCATGCTCTCGTGTTAATAGAAAAATTATTCAATTTTAAAACTATTCATAGAACAATATGTAAAAATATTATGATGGCATATTTTCTTCATAAGATATCAGTTAATCGGGATTATTAGTGTTTACTATAAGGACGACCCATTTGTTATTTGTGCTAAAATATCAATTCAACATTATTATCATTATATAGATTTGGAAAGTCTAATTCACCATTGGCCATGTAATTAATGCTATGTGCAACAATGACATGCATATAAAGCCAATTGAACCTTGGGTGGATATCAGAGAAAGAAGAAAATTCAAACCGACAACCCTCATTGATGATCCTTCTAACACCCATTATTTATCTAAATTAACTATTTATTATCACATTTTAAACTACACTTAATCGTTTGAATTCATAAAAACCACCCAATTTCCTTTTTAACCGTATTCAACAACCTATATCTCTTTTCACATAGATAATTGTGTGTGCGAGACATCTAATTATTATGAAGGTAGAGAAATGAGTTTGATGTTCACTCTTAAAATACTTATAATAACCCTACTTTATTCTATGTTGAAATTTGGTGGGACTCTAAGTGGCTCTATAGCCCCCAGATTGACACGTGTAATGACAAAGTCGTTGTGATGCCCAAAAGGCGCCGAGAAAGTAAGTCGAGGTATGGTGCTCCGGAGGAGCCGAGTACGACAGTTGGCAGCACATTTAATACGATGTGATCTCTCATTTTTGGCGGAATGAGTGATGGTGACAAGGCTATTAAATGTGCGCCTGTGAGCGCCTGCACTCTGAGAACATAGGCCTATGATCTTGATGGCTAGGCATTAATGGCTACTACGCTGAGTATATACGATCGGCTCTTTCCGAGGAACTATTCTCCCGAATATTCAATGCTCAGTTGCGGGTGTCAGATGCCAATCTGAGGGATGTGGATACTCGGGGAAGGACATAAATGCTTGGCATGGGCTGAACACTCGTCCCATCATCCTAGCATTGAGTAGAAGAAGACTTGAGTGGAGAATACTCATTGCACGAGGAATGACATGTCAAACATTAAATGTCCAGATGAGACTGGAGGTCTTTGACAATCATTGCTAATTCAGGTATAAATACTCTTCAGAAAAATGAACAAAGGGACGTAAGATAAAACCAGAAAAAGAATATTCATTGAGTTTGAACCTCGAATCTTGAGACTGACTTAAGCTTCAGAGAGGAGACCCTGTGACTGTTTCAGGTTCACTAGGTTGGAGGTCGCTATCTCAAACTATTGCAGGAATTACCCCGTGTAATTTGGTGCCATCTATGGGAAGTCAAGCATCCTTCCCCATAGCGATCATCTAATAGTGAAAACTCGATCTCAAGGTGAAAAAGGAGCAAGTGTGCGTGTGAGAAATGCAGAGGCTATCCGGCTTCCAATGGTCCTAGAACTGGGTCCATTGAGCCAGTCAGGTGGAGGGGAGCATTCCTCGCAACAAACGCTCCTGATGGATCAAGGTCTTGGGGGGCACGACCTCTTGGCTCGTGATATCATTGAGATGGTGGAGAAATGGATGGACAAACATATTAGGCAATTTAAAAAGGAAAATGCCAAGGTCCAGCGACGATTTGACAATTTTGAGCAGTCAGTAAGTGCGAGTGGGCGAAGTCATGGCGCGAGGACTAGAGCCTCAATCAAAACCTCTCTAGGCATCCCAGGCAAAAGGCCTCCAGGAAAGGCTGGCTTAAGCACTTGCCTGAGGGGAAAAATCGTCAAAATAGTTGCTCAGCCCCCAAGGAAAAATTAGAATCAGGCCAAAAAGTAAGTCTGTCTCAGTGGGACCTCCGCTGAGGGATACCCTAGGACATCGGAGTCGCCAAGTCACAAACGGAGTCTACACCCAGGGGTCCTCGAGAAGAGAGACCCCGGGGGGATCCTCGGGTGTGCCTCGCCGCATATCGCAACCCTTAGCCCGAGGTTGATGTTGACGAAGTCATTTTGCCATTCATTCAGCCTATTAGGGAGACAGAAATGCCGAAGAAGTTTATTGTCCCACGGTTCAAAATCTACGATGGAAGGATCGATCTTGAGAGTCATTTAAAATAGTACAAACAATTGATGTCCATCTATGACATTGATCAATGGGTGCTGTATCGAGTTTTCCCCATGAGTTTGGGGGACACAGACATGAAATGGTACAAGAGCTTAGCCCCTGAAAGCGTCAAGTCCTAGAGATAGTTAACGGAGCTCTTCATAGCTCGATTCATCACCAGCAACAAGAAATCGAAGGACATCGTTATTCTATTGACGCTTAAGCAGAAGGGAGGAGAGTCCATTCGGTAATACGCCATCCGGTACTGGGAGGAGGTCAACGAGGTAGAGGCGTGTTCGAAAGCAATGGCCGCAACATCATTTAGACTGGGGTTGTCTCGGGACACCAATTTATACAAGTCACTGACCAAGAAGGCTCCAGCAGACATGAAAGACTTGATGGTCTATATCAACAAATATGCCCGAGTGGAGGATGAATCTGGCACGACCGAGAACAGAGTCTCGGCGCCGAGAAAAAGGGAAAAGGAACAACTGGCCCGGAGGGGAGGACTTGTTCCACCCCCAAATCGCTTGTCCTTCCAAGGGGTGAACACAGTCTTTAAAAGAGCCCATTTACAAACCCTACTTCAAGTGGCCCCCCAGGATGTTAGGAGATCCATCAACGAGGAATTTAGTTTTCTGTTGTTTGTATTATAGAGATGTAGGCCATTTGACAAAGGATTGCAAGTTGTATAAATCCTTCCTGAAACAACTGCTACGAGACAGACATCTTAGGGAATTCATCAATAGAGGGGTTTTCGGAGGATCGGTAAGAAAAAGAGCTGACGCATTTGTCGAGGTGGTGCCCGTGATTGATGTTATACATGCCTGCACCGTCAAAAAGCCAACGTATAACTCCCTCCGTGCTGAGCTGCAGAAGGTCTCCCAAGCGATCAGGGTGGAAGAGAGAGGGGTGGAACGACCCCCCAAGAGGCTGCGGAAGAGTGCCAAGGTTATTCAATTTTTTGATGTCGACCTTGGCGTGATAGTCCTCCTCCATGAGGATGTACTAGTGATCACTTTGCAGGTCAGCAAATTTGATGTCAAGAGAATCTTAGTAAACTCGGGCAGTTCTTCCGAGGTGATGTATGATCATCTCTTCTGTAAAATAGGGTTCTCACAATGAGATCTGGAACCCGTTAAGACCCCCCTCATCAGCTTCAATGGTTCCAATGCCCTCCCCCTTGGGAAGATCACCCTTATGGTGCATGCCAAAATTGTGACCACCTCAGTTGAGTTTGTGGTGATAGACTCAGACTCCCCATATAACTCTATCATGGGAAAGGCATGGTTGCATGCGATAAAGGCGATCCACTCGTCCTATCACCAAAAGATCAATTTCCCTATACTGCAGGGCATAATGGAAGTTCGGGATGATCAGGTGTCGGTGAGGAGTTATTTCTATGCCGCAGTAAAGACTGGAGTTAGCGGCCGAAGTTAGGAGCGTGATCCAAAAGCTGTGGTTGTCAAATAGCAATCACAGAACGGTCGCCTGGGAATGGATGTGCCCGACCAGTCTATCGAAGCCTTGGTCAAAATTCTCCTGAGCCTAGATAGCGGTGAAAGGTACTTTTTGATAGGGGAATCACTCAACGATGTCGAGAAGATTGATATGGCTTCATTCCTACTCCAGAATTCTAGCGTCTTTGCATGGACCCAGGCCGAGATGACAGGGATAAGCGTCGAGGTGATGACCCATCGGCTCTATGTCGACCCATCATTCAAACCTGTGAGGTAAAAAGCTCGGAGAACAACACCTCACCATGCGAAGGCCGTAGATGTGGAGGTTGACAAGTTGCTGAGGGTTGATTCCATCAAGGAAGTACAGTTTCCTCAGTGGTTGTCCGACACGGTGTGTGTCAAGAAGAAAGAGGGGAAATGACGAGTATGTATAGAGTTCACGGACTTGAACAAGGCTTGCCTCAAAGATGATTACCCATTGCCCAAGGTTGATTAACTGGTGGATGCGACTGCTGGCCACAAGCGAATCACCTTTATGGATGCTCGAGCAGGGTATCACCAGATTCCCTTACATGAATCGAACTAGGAGAAAATGACGTTCATTACACTCCCGGAGGATTTATTGTTATACAGGGATGTCCTTTGGGTTAAAGAATGCGGGGGCGACTTACCAATGTTTGATGAACAAAATTTTCAAAGAACAGCTCAGCGAAACCATGGAGGTGTATATAAATGATATGTTGGTTAAAAACAAAGAAAGTGCCGACCATCTTCATGATCTCGGAACGACGTTCGCCATCGTCTGGAGGTGAAGCTGAATGCCTCGAAATGCGCTTTCGGGGTAAGCTCAGGAAAATTTTTAGGATATTTTGTCACTTACAGGGGTATTGAGGCAAACCCCGAGCAGATACAAGCAATACAGAACATCTAGGCGCCTAAAACCACCAAGGATATCCAAAAATTTACTGGAATGTTGGCCGCCCTTAACTGATTTATTTCAAAGTCCTTCAACAAGTGCAAACCATTTTTTACAAAGTTGAAGGGGGCTGTTAGAGGCATGTGGAACGAGGAGTATGGCCGAGCTCTGGAAGGAATCAAGGAGTATTTAAAATATCCTCCAACCTTATTCGTCCCCGTGGCTGGGGAGGTGCTTAACCTTTACTTGTTAGTATCTAAAGGAGCCATGAGCAAGGTGCTAGTTAGAGAAAGTGAAGGAGTACAAAGACCCGTATACTTCGTGAGCAAGACCTTGCTCGACACCGAGACAAGGTACTCTCCAATGGAGAAGTTGGTTCTGGCATTAGTAGTCTCGGCGAGGAAACTTCGACACTATTTCCAGGCTCACCCCATAGAAGTCTTGACAGATCGGCCTCTCAAGCCGATCCTGCACCAAGTCGATATTTCAGGGGAGGGTCTCCAAATGTGTTGTGGAGCTTGAAGAGTTCGAGATCAGGTACAAACCTCGCACTTCGATGAAGGGACAGATCTTGACAGACTTTATCGCTGAATTCTCTACGTCCGAGCCTCCACAAGAGACGAGGGCTCTAGGTGATGACGTCTGGGACCTTCATGTTGATGGATCCTCGAATGCAAGGGGGGCAGGGATAGGTGTGATACTGGCCAACTCAGATGGATTCGTCATAGAAAGGGTAATCAGATTAATGTTCAAGGCATCCAATAATGAGGCCGAGTACGAGGTGTTACTGGCAGGCCTCAATGCTGCATACTCGATCAGGGTCAGACACCTTAGGGTCTTTTGCGATTCCCAGCTGGTTGTGAACCAGGTCAATGGGGATTTTGAGGTCCGCGATAGTAGAATGAAGGCGTATCAAAGGAAGGCAAAATCCAGAATGGAGAAGCTACAAAAAGTAGAAATTTCCCCGATTCCAAGAGATCACAACACTCATGCCAATGCATTGGCATGTCTAGCTTCGGCATTGGCCTCGGAGGTCACTCGGTGCATTATCATTGAAAATCAGGAAAGTCCAAGCATAGATGAAATAAAGGCCGAGTAAATGTTGCCGACTTTAGTGCAAGCACCTTCGGGATGGATGAACCCCATCATTGCATACCTAATGGAAGGAAAGCTCCTCGAAGATATCAAAGAGGCTAGGAAGATTAAGCTCAAAGCTCCTAGATTCTGGATGTCAGCCGATCGACAGTTATACAAGAAATCATTTTTGGGACTACTTTTGCTTTGTGTCCCCAAGAATAAAGTGGAGCTTTTGCTATATAAAATCCATGAGGGTGTATGTGGAAGCGACAAGGGGGGAAGGTTTCTCGTGCACCGAGCAATGACATAAGGATATTAGTGGCCATACATGCAGAAGGACGCCAAGAGCTATGTTCGGAAGTGTGACAAATGTCAGAAATTTGCCCCAATTATCTGGCAACCAGCATGAGATTTGAACTTACTGACAATCCTTTGGCCGTTCTCTCAGTGGGGGATGAACATTGTCGGACCTCTCTCGAGGGCCCCATTGAGCAAGAAATTCCTGTTGGTGGCAATTGATTACTTCACCAAATGGATCGAAGCTGAGCCAGTAAGCCATTTTCGGGATGTGGAAACGAAGAAATTCGTATGGCAGAACATTATCACCCGGTTCGAATCCCTCGAGCTATCATCTCTGACAACGGGACTCAGTTCAACAGTGATCCATTTAGAGAGTTCTGTTCAGGGTTTGGAATACGTAATTATTATTCTACGCTAGCCTATCCCCAAAGTAATGGACAAGCAAAGGTTTCCAACAAAACCGTGCTGGCAGAAATCAAGAAAAGACTTAAGGAAACAAAAAGGAGATGGACCGAGGAATTACTCAACGTGTTATGGGCCTATAGGACCACATCGAGGACATTGATAGGAGAAACCCCCTATGCCTTGACATATGGGGTTGAAGCTGTAATCCCATTGGAGGTGGGACTTCCAACAATACGAAGTCGAGCCTTCGAGTTGGGAAACAATGACCAGGTGCTCGCTAGAGATCTTGATTTAGTTGAATAAAGGAGGGCATTGGCATCCATCAGGCTAGTAAGGTACCAAGGGGAATTATTGAAGCAACATTAGGAGAAGGTCTGAACGAGATATTTCAAGTCGGAGATTTGGTACTACGAAAAGTGGTTGGCAATGCTCGCGAACCCACTAATGGGAAACTAGGTCCTAATTGGGAGGGTCCTTACAAAGTGGTCTTTGTGGGGGGGGGGGGGCACAGGCACAGATAGATTGTAAAGTATGAACGGTGACGATCTAATCCGGCCATGGAATGTATCAAATTTAAAGAAATACTACTACTAAATTGGATTTCAGGTTTTGCTTATAGTTGTATTAACACGAGCCAAGTGCTCGGTCGTTAGGGGTATAACCTCGAGGGGTGTAAGACTCCACCTCTGGAGTAACGCCTTCAAATTATTAACACGAGCCAAGCGGTCGGTTGTTAGGAGTACAACCCCGAGGAGTATAAGACTCCACCTTTGGAGCAACGCCTTCAAATCATTAACACGAGCCAAACACTCAGTCGTTAGAGGTACGACCCCGAGGGGTGTAAGACTCCATCTTTGGAGCAATGCCTTCAAATTTTAACACAAGTCAAGCGCGCGATCGTTAGGGGTACGGCCCCAAGGGGTGTAAGACTCCACCTTTGGAGCAACGCCTTCAAATTATTACCGAGCCAAGCGCTCGGTTATTACGTACTTGGTCCTGAGGGGTATAAGTTTTTGGATGTTGTATACTAGGTCCCAAGGGGTTCTAAGACCCAGAAGTAAGTTCAACATGAGTTTGCTCATATTTCACTTACTATGAATTTCTCTTTCCTTATGGATTCGAAGTGAAGCCTTACTACCTTAGGAAAGAAAGAACACATGCAGAAAAAAAAAAAGAAGTTTCATTACATTCAAAAAAGGGGCTTTGCGTCCTCGAGCGTACAAACAAAGTTACAAAACTTTGTAAAAAGGAGGCTACAAAGAAAGTTACAAAACACAAGTATTGGACATAGAAGTTGTTTAAACCCAACAGCTGCTAAGAGCCCTCGGCTCCTTCCTCCCCGGCTTCTCCCTCACCAAGGCCGCCACGCCGCCTTTGTAGTTCCTCTCCAATCCCCAATATCTCATCCAGTTCAGTATCGGGTACTCTAGTAATGATTGGGGGCGGAGGGGGAGGAAGATCATCTGCTTGATCGATGGATGACAGAGACAGAAGGGCAGGAGAAGGCTGGTCAGAACCATCACTAAGGGTGATGGGTTCATCCTCATCCTCGGCCTCGGTCGCCCCTTCTGCCTGAACTTTCTCGCTTAGCTCGCCTCGGACTTGTTCCTCCATAACTTCATTATCAACCTCCCCTCGGAGGCTAGGCATTGCAAACAAGTCCGAGCCGGCCTCAATGTGTCAAGCGTAAATGGCGGTGTCCTAACCTTTTTTGAAAGCCTTTTTCTTAGCCTCCTTAAAGGCAGGAACCATTTGGTCCTGGGTGGCTAACCACACCCTTTAACATTCTGATTGTAGCCTTTCCTGCTCCCTTGCCTTTTCTGCTATCAAGGAGTCCACCTTGACAGTAAGTTCATTAATGACGGACTCGGACTCCTGCAGCTTGACCTCAGCAAAGGAGACTCACAGCTCATATTCTTCGACCTTCTTGATCACCTTAGCCTCACCCGCCCTCGTCTTTTCCAGTTCGACATCAAGGGTGTCCGTTGGCGAATGAGCTCAGCGATATGCCGGGTCTGGTCGTTGAGGGTCATCTCTACCTTGAGGATATGCTCATCCTTAGCAGTCATTGCTCGTTCGGCATCCCTCACCGCCTGCTTATACTCCCAGAAGCACTCGATGACGGCCCCACCTGCTGGCTGTCCTGAAAAGAGAAAGAACTGTTAGAAACGAACAAAGTATGCAACAAGGGACACTTATGAAAGAATCACACTTACTACTAAATTACTCTGGATGGTGCTCATCAGAAGTCGATTATCTGAATAGCCCTTATAGACGGTCATGTCGACTACAAATTGGAAAGTCTCCGTGACGGCAAGGGCCACCTTAGGGGACTGGAGGATGGAGTCGGCCTCTAAGATAGGACGACCACTTCTAGTCTCGGCCCGGGGGACCCAATTGACGGATATGGATGGGCCTGGGGTGTCTTGTCGGCATTTCACTCGGCGTTCTTCAAACCCTCAAATTCCCAAGCACGTCGATCCCTAGGCCGTTCTCTAGAAGCGGGGACTTGGTGAGATGGGGGCCGTTGCTTCGACGACAGAGGTGGTTGTTGTCGGGGAGAGCTTAGTGGTGGAATGATTGGTGCTGTGTTGGAGGCCCAGCCAACCTAGCGAGCCTGGCTCTTCTGGCCACTGTGGCGGCCTCCATGGTGGTAGCGGTGATTGGTGGTGGGTTGAACATGTCTTTAGAGGCGAGAGGCTCAGGAGGGGGTGCTCAAACTCTTCTTCGGAATCTTCCTTGGATGAAGAAGAATGGTTTTTCCAAAGAGAAGGGTTGAATGGAGGGGAGATCTGAGAGAATCTGCTATAAGTCGGCACGTAGCCAAGCAGGGTGTGCGCCGCTCGCTCAATGGGGTCACAGGACCAAACTCTTAGGAGGTCAAAAAATTTGACTTGAGACCTCAGGGTTGAGCAGCGTCTCGAGGATATCTTTCTGCAAAAACACACCTTCATTTCTCGGCACTTTGGGGCAGTACAATCCAATATACTCAGGACCCTGTCCCTTCTCCCAATTGTCGTCGAACATGATCAGATTATCTGCATACCCCTTGTTCGAGTCGGGCATGTGGATTACCAGAAATATCGAAGTATCTCGAGCCTGGAGGTAATATCTTCCCCCGACAACTAACCTTAAGTTATAGCAAAACAAAATTTCATATCTAGGTTTGTCCCCAGCCGAGCATTTAAGACGACTATGCCCATCACAATCCTAAAGAAATTAACCCCGCATTGAAGGGGAAAGAGCTTCAGTTGCATCAGTATCTTTAGCAATAGGGGGTGGAGAGGGAAGGTTAACCCCCCTTCCATGATGACCTTGGTCCAAAAAGGCACCCTGTCTGCACTTCCTACATCCCTCTTATGGTGGGTGGGGTTGAAAGGGAAGGCAAGGACAGGCTCAAGGATATGGTATCTAATCCTGAAGACTTGGATGTTCTCGTCAGTCACTTGGGTCCCCCTTAACTTGGGGTTAGCCCTAGCCTTGGCTGGTGCCTCCCCCCTAGTCCTACTGGTTCTAGCAATTGGTGCGTTTTGAAAGGAAGAAATGTAGAAGAAATGAGAAAGAAGCCTGAGGTGGATTACTTACAGAAGACGGTCTTCGAAGAGGGAACTCGAAGAGGAACGAAGAGAACTCGGAGGAGAACAGAGGGATGCTCGGGGGCTAATTGTTGAGGGGAAGCTGAGGATGCAAAAGTTCTGAGAAGACATGAGCACCTCCTATTTATACTACTTTACAAGGGGCGGAAATTGAAAAGTTGAGCCATCATGAGAGGATTTGAAAAGAGCAGCGCCAGATGTACAAGTAACCATCGCTATTAATGAGGCATGTTTATTGAGCCTCCAATCTCTTTACGCCACTTGTCCCACACTGTAAAAAAATGTAGGCTGGGGGATAGTTGGCGGGACTCTAGGTGGCTCTACAGCCCCCAGATTGACACGTGGAATGACGAAGCCATTGTGATGCCCAAAAGGCACAGAGGTATGATGTCCTAGAGGAGCCGAGTACGATAGCTGACAGCCCATTTAATACGATGTGACCTCTCATTTATGGCAGAATGAGTGATAGTGACAAGGCTATTAAATGTGCGCCTGCGAGTGCCTACACTCTGAGAACCTAGGGCTATCATCATGATGGCTAGGCATTAGTATATACAATCAGCTCTCCCTGAGAAACTGTTCCTCCGAGTATTCAATGCTCAGTTGCAGGTGTCAGACGCTGATCTAAGGGATGTGGATACTTGGGGAAGGGCATAAATGCTTGGCTTGGCGCCGAACACTCGTCCCATCATTCTAGCATTGAGTAGGAGAAGACTTGAGTGGAGAACATTCATTGTGCTAGGAGTGGCATGTCAGACATTAAATGTCCAGATGGGACTGGAGGTCTTTAACAATCATTGTTAATTCTGGTATAAATACTCCTCAAAAAAATGAATAAAGGTACGCAAGATAAAACCAGAAAAAGATTATTCATTGAGCTTGAACCTCAAATCTTGAGACTGACTTAAGCTTTGGAGGGGATAAGCCGGGTGTTTACCTGACCCCTTTTTTCTGACCCTGTGACAATTTTAGGTTTACGAGGTTGGAGGTCGCTATTTTAAACTATTGCAGGAATTATCCCGTGCAACATTCATAACTCACTCTTAACTGTCCATAATTACCTGAGGAATGCTTTAGATTAGGTCCAATAAAGTTTTACTATAACTTTTTCCCACTCTCTTTCTATTGTCATCTCTCTCTCTCTCTCTCTCTCTCTCTCTCTCTCAAAATCTCATTTTTTTATAGTCCCTCGACTATAATATAGCCAAGACACATGGTGAAAGGAACTGACAGCGTTGAACATACTCAATTACAAAACATTGAATATATACAGTGAATAACAAGCATCTTTCCAAAGAAAAGTCAACACCCATCAGTTGGAAATATTGCACTATATATTGATCTTATTTTCTACCTTCTTTGGCTACATATGAAGAACTCCCTCTCTTTCTTTCTCTCTCCTAGGTTAGTCTTCTTGGAAGTTTTGCATCTTTAACATGGGGATAGCTCAAGAATAGTCACCATTGATTGAAGGTGAGTAGAACTTTTTCTTTCTAGTTGCTATATTAGTCAGATTAAAGAAAAAAAGCAAAAGAAAGGAACGATAGAGCTCATAGTTATTATTTGAGAAAATTTTTAGTGTGTTTTACATACGTGACATTGTTAGGTAGCGTACATAATCAATTAATAGTTGTATTTTTTTGATGGTGTATTTCAACGTGAAACCATTTTTGTGATGATGAGTAGATGAAAGAAACAATATTAGAATTATTGGGATCTGAGCTATTAGACTCGGGGGAATTGTTGGGGAGTTGGAAAATTAACACAGTAGAAACATAGTGGTTCACCAGCTCTGGAGCTTGGCTAGTCCACTCGGGAATGAAGGCTCTTACTCCTTTTCTTTCAATAATCTCCGTTACAAGGTTACAATGGCTCCTTTTTGTTTCTAGGGTTCCTCTCCCTGTTAGGAGGTGTTACATTGCATTTATAGGGTTATTCCCTACTAAGTGGGATTCTGGCCGAGATTCTTTCCCTTACTTCGCGGGGTTCTCCCTAATTTTTAGGAGAATATCTTAGTTGGGTGAGATTAGGTGTCTTGATTATAGCTTCCTAATGTTTTAGGAACCTTTCATGATTATCTAGTTGTTACTTTGGTTGTCATTGCCATCGCTTATCTAGAGGGTACCTCCAGCTCTACTCTTCCGAGTTCTGCTTGCCTAGTCTGACCTTGTGGGCTGATTTGACCTCCTGAGTTGGCACTTGGGATTTATTTTGAGGTATCATCAGTCGCCCTCTAGCCCTTGGCTCAAGCGAGCTTGGGCATGGGCTGAGCTGCTTTCACCTTGGACCAGACCTGCACCTAACTGACCTTAGTCCGCATGTGGGATACACGTGGGAGAGGCATTTTGACGATTTACAGCAATCATGGCATCCTCGATTCTCGCACATGTTTCAGCCCATGTCATTAAAGCTTTAAATGCTTAAACGACTACCCAAAAACCGCTCAAAATCCCCTGTTCATCTTCTACGTTGTTCACCTTCGTCTCTAGCTCTTTCTTTCTGTGATTTTTGGGTTTTCCTCCACATGATTCCCTTATTTTCTGCTCTAGATTATCCTTTCTGGGTTCGACTCAAAGTCATACTTTGTTCCTCTCCTCCAATTTTGTTCTCTGACTACTATTTGCTACTCTCTTCCCTGTCTAGGTACGCTTCCTTCTGCCATTTTCTCTTTCTCTTACCTTTCCTCACTCTGGATCCCTCGACTTCGAGGTGGCCATTGTTTTTCTGGGGTTTTTTGGTTCTTTTTCTTTTGGAATCGCGATCGTTGGCTATCTCCTCTTCCCCACTTTGTGGATTGGAACTCCACTGTGCGAATTCTTACTGTTGGGAGGTACAGTGCTGACCCTAGGATTATCAGGGGGTGTTTAGTTAGTATTCCTCTTTTTTATCATTCTTTCTCCTTGCCTTTCTCCTTGCCAATCATGTTTGCCTCTTATGGAGCAACTCCTTCCTCTGTTTCCCTCTTAGGCAATAGGTCCGTCAAAAGAGATTATGATTTAGGGGATGTAGGTGATGAGATTGACAACTTTCCTGGCGTAGACTCTGCCGAGGTAGAGGTGAAAACTGAGGAGGCCCCCTTCACCTCTTCTCCCATGCCTGATAGACCTAATAAGGGCAAGGGCAAAGTAAGTGGTGTGGGAGTTATTGTTTCAGGTGCAGGGACTGCCTTTAGGAACGCTGAACTTATAGGTCTCAGCGGACTTACCCCTTCTGACCTGAAGGTTCTTAGTGCTTGCTTTGGTTTTCCCCCAGGGGTTCAGCCTTGGAGTCCTAATAAGTACACCATATATGTTCACTATGTCCATAAGAAGGTATATTTCTTCCTAGCAACTTTTGATAACGGACTTTGGTTCCCTATTCATGCTTTTATCAAAGGTGTCCTTCAACACTTCAATGTTTGCCCTGCCCAGCTCTCCCCCAACTTCTAGGGTGTTCTTATGGGTTTACTAGTCTTCTTTAGGGACCATAAGCTCGGAGTCTCTACTACTTCCATACTTATGGAGCTGTTCAATGTCAAGCAGACCTCCTCTGATGATTTTCTGTATATTTCCAAGAGGGCTAAGGCCAAATAGGTCATCTCTGACCTCCCAAGCTCCCATAAGGGCTGGAAGAAAAAACTTTTCTTTGTAGGCGGTACACAGTGGGAGTTCAACTCAGAGGATAAAATTGATACCCTCCCCATCCCTACAGAATGGTCTGCCCCCGATAATTTAGGTATGTTTCTGCCCAGATCGTATTTAATCCAAGCCTGACTGCTTTGTTAACTTATTTCTTGTTTTCCTTGATTTTCTAGGTATCCAACCTGAGCTCAGCGCTGAAGAAAAGCGAGTATTGCGAAAATTGAAAAAGTGCAAACCAAAGAGATATTCTGAGCTCATCTAACCTTGGGCTCTTGTAGAACACAGGTTTTTCCTTCCAAAGGTGAAGGTTGAAGCTCCCCTTCCGCTTTTCGTTGCTGCCCCATCCCGCTTGTCGCCGCAGATATGTCAGGTAACACTTTTTCTTTGCACCCTCTCTCCTCTTTTCTCTGTCAAGGGCCAGACTTAGCTATTCTTAGGTTCTGCAGGTTCATCCTCAATGGAGCCCACTGCTGCTGAACTCAAGGCTAAACTTTTCTAAATGAAGAATATCAAGGGCAGCAACAACAGCAGTGCCAAACGCAAGTCGGGACCTAGCTCTACCGATGTTTCCCCTCCTCCTGCTAAGGTGCCTAGGACAGGCATGTCACTCACTCCCTCTGCTCCAACTGTCCCAGACTTCTCTTCCTAATGGGTTTTTCCTGTTACTCCAAGCGCTGCTGCTTCAGGACATGCATCCCCTTCTGCTTCTGAGGTCAAGAGAGCTGTGGAGACGACCTTTCGAATCTTAGCCTCTCTTAGTCCGCCTGCTGCATTGATCAATCCTCCCTTACCTGAGGGTTCCAAGGTTGTAAAGGAGGAGCTGCTCAAGGCAGGCAAAAGTGAGGGCTCCTTTCTTGATAACCCCGACCTTGCTGCAAGGGCCCTCTCCTCTACTCTTCCCAATGCTGATATAAAAAGAGCATTTTCATTGTCTCTTTGAGGATTCAATAAGCTCCGTTCTTCACGGATTAACTGCGGTAAGTTCTTGTTCACATTTATGACCTCTTCTTTCTTTTTGAACTTTCCTAACTTCTGTCTGTTTTTCTCTTGCCCCAAGTCTGCTATCTATGCTAAGAGCTTGATGAACAGGGTCCTGTCTGCGGAGAATTTTGCCAAAATAGTGAGGGCTTACGGAGTTAAGGTTGTCGAGTTGGCCTTTGAAAATGATGATCTGCGAGCTCAACTACAAGAGCTACTAGACAAAATGGGGAAGCAGGCTTCCACTATTGAGGGCTTAGAAGTTGCAAAGACCAAAGCTGAAGAGGGGGAGAGAAAGGCTAGGGAAGCCTGGGCCAAGGCTAGCCAGGAGGCTTCTGCTGCTCAGAGCTCTTTTGCAAGCTTAACTAGAGATTTTTTTGCCCTATCTGAGGCTAATGGCACCCTCTGCAGCGAGTTTGAAGAGTTGAATTCTGCTATATCTGCAAAGGATAAAGGCATTGCCAAGCTGTGAGATGATGTTGCAACCAAATGGGTCTCTGGGTGGCTTGCTTTCCAAGAAAAAGTTGAGGAGACCTACCTTGGCCTGAATTTTGACTTTGATGTTCCCAGCGCTGAAGACACAGAGGTGGCTGAAGCAGAAGGTGAAGGTGAGCCCCCCACCTCTTTAGACGTCCCTACTGCTGAGCTCTACTCCCTTGCTGACCTTGCCACTGAGGCTTCAGTTCTCCCACCTGCTGCAGAGGCCCCACATTCAGAAGCTCCCCTCGTTGGATCTTCCCCAAACACTGTTGACTTGCCCATCACTTCTGCTGAGCTTCCAACTTCTGAACCTGCTTCTGCCCCAGCACCGACAACTGACCAACAGAACTCTGGCCTTATTTCCCCCTCAGAAACTTAGGATGCAGAGCAAGTTTTTTTTTTTTTTGGTAGCTTTGGGCTAATTATCTCAAAATTATAACCTTTTGAAACGGAATTTGAGACGAAAATGTTAGAATTGTAATATTTTGTGTTTAATTTACAGCTTATGGCTCTTCTTTCCCTTTGCTTTTCAATTTGTTGCTTTATTCTATCATTTATCAAATATGATATTCCTCAACTCCTCCCCCCTTGCTTCAAAGGGTCGTTCAGAACTCTTTGAAGCAAAGAAGTTAGGAATAACTGCTGATGTGCCGAGCTGAACTTCCAGCTTCTGAATCTGCTTCTGCACCAACTCCAACAATCTGACCACCAGAGCTCTAACCTCACTTCATCCTCAAAGACTTAGGACATAAAGCAAGTCTTCTCTCTATTTTTTTTAACTTATCAACTCATAGTTGTACCTCCTTTGAATTAGAGTGTAACCTCACATATGCAAATCTTCTCAACTTCCTCTCTCCCCCATTTCTTTGCTTTAAATAGGTCATTCAGACCTTTTGGAGCAAATGGTTGGAAAATTTGCACGGTTAGTCTAGCATACACAGTAGGGGTCTAGCTTTTTGCTATTTGGAAAATAAGACAGTGAGTACCTGAAGTCTTACCCATAAGGGGGGCTCCCATATGCTGACCTGCATAGCTGACCTTGATAGACAAACAGGATCCTGGTTCAAACTGTTGCCTTGGTGTGGCAGATCCAAAGGTCAGGATTTATCATATTGGAAAGAAGTAGACCTTTCCCTCTTGTCCCAGGGTGAGGGTTCATCCTTTCCATGTGCAACAGACTAGCTAGGTGCTGACTTGTTGCCAGGGCTAAATAACCATCGACCCGGTTTGAGGGGTCCCTTTGGCAAGCCTTAGGGGACATGTGCACATGTAGCCATTGGTCAGGTTCTCTTCCTTATTTTTCGAGTTCAGGCATTCTGATTAAGCGAGGTGGAGAGCATACTATCATATTTTGTCCTCTTGTGCCGATGTTCTGAGCTTCGGGGCTATCATGTACCATTGGCAAGGTGATAACCTGGAAGAGTATGCCTATATGCAGCTGCTTGTGTGCATTGATTTTCTCACCTCATACTTGCTGAACTCCTGAATTACAAGGGTCTATTTTAACCTTTCTTTGATGTTCTAGACCTCTCTTTGGAGGTCTGCTTGTTTTGTTCCAGGGTGTAGTTAATGTCCACATTTGATGCATTGCCCTCTTACCAAAAAGATTTTTGCTTCCTTAATTTGGAAACCTAGAGACCCACCGACTTAAGGTTTCATGTAATTAACAACTTCCTAAAAATCTGGGGTCTTCAAAGGATTTCTATAAGTATTGGCTATCATTTCCCTCTGGGTATCCCTTTGTGATTCTTGAGGGCTTAACACCTTCTATTTCCTTATCTTCTTTTTTCGCTTGAAGCCACTATGTCTGCCCCCTTTTCTACTCTATTTCAAGAGCGAACCTCTTTTGGGTTGAGTGGATGTGGCATACTCACTACTTTGTTCCCTCAGTGGAGACGTCCTCTGATTTAGAGAGGATAAGGAAGAAATTCTTTCTTGATTTGGAGTTACCTCTATGTGCTCCAAGCTCCGATGAACCCTGCAATTACCTTCCTCCTAGGAGACGTGCTTCTTTGAAGCAACTTTGGAGTTAGGTCTGCGCCTTCCCATTCACCCTTCTATTGGATTTATTTTGGCCTACATTGGCTTGTGTCCCTCTCGTCTTTCACCCATGGGATGAGCTGTTATGACTAGTTTCTTCCTCTTCTGGCGTCTGCGAGATAATGACGAGTTTCCTATGGTTGCAGAATTTCTTTACTTTTTTGACCTTGAGGAGGATGAAGTTCCATGCTTCATTCGTTTTCGATGGAGAGACTTCAGGCTACGTCGCTTAGTGTTTGATCTCTCTTCTCCTCTTTCAGGATGGGCCCAGCGCTTCTTCTTTGCTTCCAGTGACTCACGGAGGTCTTCCGAGGTGGGCACTAGGGAGTGTAGAGTCCATCGGTCCTGGAAGAGCAATTCTTACCTAGGTGAGAGTGATGAGGGTCTCTCTTTTGGGATCAAATTTTAATGATGCTATCTGCTTATCTTGTTTTTTTGGTGTGTAAGTGTTCCTGACCTGAACTTGCTTGAATTGATGAGGATATAATTAATGACCCATGCTAAGCCCATGTCCTTTTCTGAACTCATGACATCAGACAATCTATTCTTGTTTAGTGCTGCTATGGCTGAACGAGACTTTATTTTTTTTCCTGAACCGACTCTTTTTCTTCAGAGTCTGATAAAAGCGAAGACACTGGAGCTCCTTCGAAGAGGCGTAAAAGGGATGGTTTTTCCTCCCCTACCTCTGATTCTGGCTTGGGGGAAGTTCTGTTTTCCACTGCTAGGCAAAAGCTGATGGATCTTCTGTCATCAACTGAGAAGGAAAGGGATGAGCTGAAAGAGGAGAACCATCGTCTGAAGGAGAGGATAACTGAGTTGGAGAGACGACTAGGAATTTTACTTTGATTGTAACCTTGTAACTGCTGATGTTCTGAAAACCTCAATTTTCCCATATTTGCTTCACATTATGAACGATTTGTGATTTGAAGAAGTCTTTTGTTTTGTAATCTCTGATGTTTCTAAGCTCCATACTCTTTTGACAAATTCATCGCGAACCCTATGGTTCTTACCATGAACCAATGAGTTCATCATTCTTGTTATGAATTATTAAGTTCATCCCGAGCTCTTGAGCTTTTCTTACGAACTGATAAATTCATCATGAGCTCAGGGCTCTTTCTGACGAGTTCATCGTGAGTTCTAGGGCTCTTTTTATGAACTAATGAGTTCGTCGTGAGCTCTAGGGCTCTTTTTATGAACTGAACTGATGAGTTCATCGTGAGCTCTAGGGCTCTTTTTATAAACTAATGAGTTCATTGTGAGCTCTAGGGCTCTTTTTATGAACTAATGAGTTCGTCGTGAGCTCTAAGGCTCTTTTTAATGAGTTTGTCGTTAGCTCTAAGGCTCTTTTTAATGAGTTCATCGTGAGCTCTAAAGGTCTTTTTGTGAACTGATGAGTTCGTCGTGAGCTCTAGGGCTCTTTTTATGAACTAATGAGTTTATCGTGAGCTCTAAGACTCTTTTTATGAACTAATGAGTTCATTGTGAGCTCTAAAGCTCTTTTTCTGAAATGATGAGTTCATACTGAGCTCTAAGGCTTTCTTTTTGTTTTTTTTTTGCGTGCTCATAAGGATAGATGAATCACAGACCTGCTACTTTTTTAACAATGGTTCATAATACAAGATAAACTTACTGAAAAAATTTCCTAAGATGTTCTGCATTCCATGAATGAGGCAGGATTTTCTCTTCTTCCATTTGTAACTCATAATTTTCTGGTCTAATTACTCGAGAGACTATGTATGGACCTCCCAGTTAGGCCCCAGTTTCTCATGAGTGGGATCCTTTCTTGCCAGCAAAAGCTTCCTCAGTACCAGATCTCCAACCTTGAAACTCCTATGCTTGACCTTCCTGTTGTAGTACCTATTTGTTTTCCTTTGGTAGTTCTTTATGTTGTTTAGTGTTGCCTCCCTCTTTTCTTCCAGTAGATCCAAACTTAGCATAAGGAAATTATCATTGTTTTCCTCATTTGCTAATTCTGTTCTAAGTGAAGGGAGCCCCATTTCGACTGGCGCCACTACCTCAGAACCGAAAGCCAAAGCAAATGGAGTCTCTTGTGTTGCCGACCCTATTGGTTGTCCTATAAGCCCATAGTACTTCTGGGAGGTGTTCTACCCATTTGCCCTTCAGATTTTCCAGCTTGGTCTTCAGGGTGGACTTTATAATCCTGATGGTGACTTCTGCTTGTCCATTAGACTGAGGATGAGCTGGGGTAGAAAAGTAATTCTTTATTCCGAGCTCGGCACAGAAGTTTTTGAACTTTGAGTTATCGAATTGCTTGCCATTATCTGACATAATTGCTCTGGGGATCCCAAATCGGCAGATTATGGATTTTTTAGTAAAACTCTAAACTTTTTGTTCTGTAATGGTTGCCGAAGGTTGTACCTCTACCCACTTGGTAAAGTAATCCACCCCTATAATGGCGAACTTGCATTGTCCTACACTAGTGGGAAGAGGCCCTAGTATATCTAGACCCCATTGTTAGAATGACCAAGGGCTTACTACATAAGTCAGGAATTCTGGTGGGCCGTGCAGGATGTTAGCATGTATTTGGTAAGCTTTGCATCTCCTGACCAAGTCTATTGCGTCCTTGAGCAACGTGGGCCAGTAATACCCCTGCCTTAATGTCTTTCCCTCCAAAGTCTGAGCTCCGATGTGATTGCCACAGACTCCTTCGTGAATTTCTTTGAGTATGTAGTTGACGTCTTCATCTCCAACACATTTGAGGAGTGGAGTTGAAAAACCTCGCTTATACAAGCTTCTTTGTAGAATGGAGAATCTAGCTGATATGGTTCTCAGCTTTGCTGCCTCCTTCAGGTCTTTTGACAGGGCTCCATTTTGGAGATACTCCAACATGGGGTCCATCCAGCTTGGTGAATTCTGTATGAGGAACACTTCTTCATCTTCAAGACTAACGGATGGTTCTGCCAGATGTTCAACGGGGATCAACCTATCCAGATTTCTTGTGAAGCTGTTGCCAACCTTGCCAAAATGTCTGCTCTCAAATTTTCAGTTCTAAGGACATGTCTGATCTTTACTTGCACAAATTACTTGATCAATTCTTGCACCTTTCTAAGATAAAGGGTCATCTTCTCACCCTTAGTCTCGTAAGCACCCTTTATCTGTTTCACCACGAGTTGTGAGTCACTACAGATCTCCAGTTGCTCGGCTTCTATTGAATGAGCTAAGCTGAGCCCTGCTATGACTGCCTCATACTCAGTTTCATTTTTTGAAGCTTTGAATCCAAATCTCAGTGCATATTCAACATCTACCTCATCGGGGGAAGTCAAAATCAAACCAGCTCCACTGCCTTGAGCATTGATAGCTCCACCTACTAAAAGTTTCCATGTGGGGAGGTCAGGTACTAACTGCACTGTCTCTGAAGGTATCCCAGTTGTGAATTCTGCACTAAAATTTGCCAATATCTGCCCCTTAATGGCTATCCTTGGCTTGTACCTAATGTCAAACTCACTAAGTTCAACGGCCCATTTAACCAGTCTCCCCGAAGATTCTGGCTTGTGCAGCACCTGCTTCATAGGTTGATCTATTGGGACTTCGATAGTGTGAGCCTGGAAATAGGGTCTAAGTCTCCTGGCAGTTGTCACTAAGGCTAAAATGAGTTTTTTCATTTTAGGATATCTTTCTTCTGCCCCTCTCAGAACTCTGCTGCAGTAATAAACTGGTTGCTGAGCACTATCCTTCTCCCTTACTAGCGCTGCGCTAGTTGAAAACTCTAAGACAACCAGGTAAAGGGTAAGTACTTCTCCTTCTAACGGACTTACCAAGACAGGTGGGGAGCTCAAGTATTCTTTCAATGCTTTGAAGGTTTCTTTACACCGAGCATCCCATTGAAAGACTTTCTTTAAGACTTGAAAGAAGGGCTGACACTTGTCGCTTGATTTGAAAACGAAGCGACTCAAGACAGCTATTCTCCCGGTTAAATGATGTATTTCTCTCATGTTGGAGGGAGGCTGCATATCTAATACTGCTTTTACCTTTTCTGGGTTAGCATCTATCCCTCTGCTATTAATTATAAAGCCCAAAAAATTTTCTCCTGACACCCCAAAGACACACTTAGCTGGGTTGAGCTTCATCTTGTATTCTCTCAAGACCTGAAACGACTCTGCTAGGTGTCCAATGTGGAGCTCTGTCTTCAGTGACTTGACCAACATGTCATCATTATAGACCTCCATGGAGGTCCCAATCTGTTTTTGAAACATCTTATTCACTAGGCGCTGGTAAGTGGCTCCTGCATTTTTTAACCCAAAAGGCATCACTTGATAGCAGTATGTCCCTTGCTCAGTTATGAATGAGGTCTTCTCTTGGTCACTGGGATCCATCCTAATCTAATTGTACCCAGAAAAGACATCCATAAAGCTGAGGAGCTCATGTCCCGCAATGCATCTATAATCAAATCTATCCGAGGTAAAGGAAAATTATCTTTCGGGCAAGCACGGTTGAGGTCTGTAAAGTCAATGCAAAGACGCCATTTTACGTTTGTCTTCTTGACTAGGACTACATTGGCTAGCCAGACTGGGTAATCCACTTCTCGAATGGCTTTCGTGTGAAGGAGCTTGCTGACCTCTTCATTGATGGCTTTCTGATACTCTAGGGCGAAGCTCCTCCTCTTATTCTTAACGGGCTTATAGGCTGGATTCACGTTGAGCTTGTGAGTGATGACAGAGGGATCAATCCCTTTCATGTCCTCTTCTTCCATGCAAAAACTTCCTTGTTTCCTTTCAGGAATTGGATGAGGAGATCCTTGATTTCCTTGCTCAGCTTGGATCCAATGTAAACAAGATGCTCTCGCTCCTCATCCATTTGAATAGGTTCCAGTTCTTCTGATGGTGTTGGCTTAGTCTCGAGTTCATCTCTCATGTCAAGCTCATCTAATTGGATGCTCTCAACCTCCTTACTTCTCATAGATGACATATAGCATTCCCGTGCTACGTGCTGGTCTCCTCGGACCACTCTAACTCAGTTTTCTGTTGAAAACTTCATTACAAGGTGATAGGCAGAGGGAATAACCCTTATAGAATTGAGCGAGGGCCTTCCAATGAGCAAATTTTATGCTAAAGGTGCATCAACCACAAGGAATTTCACAATTATTGTAGTCTGACAGGGTGGGTCACCTAAGGTCAAGATGAGTTGGATTGATCCCAGGGGTAGCACTCTTTCTCCTGAGAATCCCAATAGGTGGACACTTACTGGTTCAAGCTTTTTTCTTCCTATATCTATTTTGTCGAAAGTAGAAGCAAAAATGATGTCTGCCGAGCTGCCATTGTCAATCAAAACATGATGGACAGTTCTGTGGAAGTCACAATACTTCGTAGGATCCCTTTTTACTGGGTCTGCTTTCATCCGGGGTGGCCACTTTAAGAACCTCTCATTTTGTAACTCATACAGTATCTGAGATACCGTAGTAGTCAGAGGAGTGAGCTGCCGGGGTGCATACCTTGGTTGTAGCTCTAGTTGTGGAGGGCCGAGGCGATCCCTAACATTTCCTCTTCTCTTCGGGGAACGCTCTCTATCTCTTCTTGGAGACCTACCTCGCTCTCTTTCCTTTTTGGGACTTCGTTCTCTTTTCTTTTCTTCCTTCTTTTTCTCCTTTCTTGACGAAGAGCTCCCAACCTTGGAGAGGAGCGCTTCCTCACCATTTATGTACTTTTTTGCTTTGGTAAGCACCTCCGCCATACTAGCCTGGGGGTTCTTTAAGATGAAAAATATCAAATCTTTTGACTGAACTCCAGACCTGCTATGAAGGCTGTAATAGCAAATTTTTTATCTGGGACATCCACCTTCAAGGATTCTGAGTTGAACCGTTGGACATAAGACTGTAGGTTCTCATTAGGTCCCTGTTTCACATTTAACAAATGGTAGCTCGGTTTCCTATAGGTCCGAGTTCCAATGAAGTGGGACACAAACGAGATTGATAGCTCTTTAAAAGAGGAAATTGAGGCTGGGGGGAGTCTGTTGAATCATACTAAGGCTGAGCCCTTCAGGGTGATAGCAAAAGCCCTGCACCTCACTAGATCTTGATATCCATGCAACTCTATTTGGTTTTTTTAGGTGTTGAGGTGGTCCACATGATCTTTTGTCCCATCGAAAGCATCCATCTGCGACATTCTGAACTTAGGTGGGAGAGGGAAGTGTAGCACCCTAGCAGTGAATGGGGACTCGGTTTGCTGCACCAAGACATCCATAGTGACTGGGGCCTTGCTCTTTACTGCTTCCTTCATCTGGCTGAGCTCTTGCTGGATCTCTTTGAAACGTTGCTCCCAGTGGTGTTCTCTTCTCTCTTGTTGATTAGGGAAGTAATTGCTCTTCTCCCCTTCCTTATACTGACTTTGCACTTCCTCGTTGTAACCAATCCTAGGGGGTTGGCGAGGTTCTTGCCCTAAGGTCTGGCTATTCTCTCCCACCTCATTAACTTTTCTAAGGGGGTTGAGATGCGGTTGCTCTCTTGGTGGTGGGTTATTCTGGCCTCCTTGGGCCGGTTGCACCTCCTGTCGGCGTTGTAGGAGCTTTAAGAGCTCTTCGTTCTGTTTTATCAGGCGTTCATTGACAAGACGAAGGGCCTCTATCTTATTATTTATGGGAAGCCCCCCATGGGGGGATCTATTTCTTGCGCGTTTTTGGATTTTCTGCTATTTACGGCTTCCTATTGATCTTGCATTTGTAAAGGGTGGGTCTGACTTCAACTCATGTTTCGCGTTGATACCATCAGTCACTAAGAAATCAGTTTTATTTGTAACAGGAACAGTCTTTCCCACAGACGACGCCAAACTGATGGTGTATTTCAACGTGAAACCATTTTTGTGATGACGAGTAGATGAAAGAAACAATATTGAAATTATTGGGATCTGAGCTATTAGACTCGAGGGAATTGTTGGGGAGTTGGAGAATTAGCACAGTAGAAATATAGTGGTTCACCAGCTCGGGAGCTTGGCTAGTTCATTCTAGAATGAAGGCTCTTACTCATTTTCTTTCAATAATCGCCGTTACAAGGTTACAATGGCTCCTTTTCGTTTCTAGGTTTCCTCTCCTTGTTAAGAGGTGTTACATTGCATTTATAGGGCCATTCCCTACTAAGTGGGATCTTGGCCGAGATTCTTGCCCTTACTTCGCAGGGTTCTCCCTAATTTTTAGGAGAAGATCTTGGTTGGGTGAGATTAGGTGTCTTGATTATAGCTTCCTAACGCTTTAGGAACCTCTCGTGATTATCCAACTGTTGATTTGGTTGTCATTGCCATCGCTTATCTCAATGGTACCTCTAGCTCTACTCTTCCGAGTTTTGCTTGCCTAGTCTGACCTCCTGAATTGGCACTTGGGATTTATTTTGAGGTATCATCAATTTTCAAAAATTATTATCACTAATTAATTTGATAGAAAAATGTTAAAAAAAATTCTATTTGTGCGTCTGATAAGCTGAGGTTGTGGTAGCTTCTCTAAGTGTGTCCCCCTTGCACTGTCAAGGCATAACTACAACTTTGTGCACCAAATGGGCATGGCGGAATTTTGTTTTGTTTTGTTTTGTGAGAGTGAATAAAAAAATTATTTCGTGAGAGTAGTAGAATTCATAAATCTAAAAATTTAAAAATAAATTTTCCATTATGTTATTGTACTAGGTCATGAAGCCAAAGAAGCAAGCCCAACTGAAAATGCCAATGTCAACCACCACTTAACAGTCCCAAAGCTTAGACAATACAACTGGTGGATCCACATGGTCATTTTCTCTCTCCTACTCCTCTCTGGCCAATCAGCTGCCACACTCTTGGGAAGACTCTACTTTGACAAAGGTGCAAAGAGCAAATGGATGGCAACCCTAGTCCAAACCGCAGGCTTTCCCATCCTTATCCCCTTTCTCTTCGTCTCACCGACCAAACATGGGATTGCACAAAGTAACCAAACAAAACCACCTTCTACCTTAATCCTTGTCTCTTTTTATACGTTTCTTGGTGTATTCTTAGCAGCATATAGTATGTTATACACAATTGGGCTCAAATACCTTCCAGTTTCTACTCATTCTCTCATTTGTGCAAGTCAATTGGGCTTCAATGCTCTTTTTTCCTACTTCCTTAATGCCCAAAAATTCACTCCTTTTATAATGAACTCTTTATTCCTCCTCACCATTTCCCCCACGCTCCTTGTTTTCTCAAATGATGATTCTGGAGACTCCAATAAAACATCAAAAGGGAAGTACGTGATCGGGTTTATGTGCACTATTGCTGCATCGGCTGGTTATGCATTGAACCTCTCTACAACCCAACTTGCATTTCGAAAAATTCTTAAGGAAACTTTTAGAGTGGTCATGAATGTAATAATCTACCAATCTCTCGTAGCGATGTGTGTGATCTTAGTGGGGCTTTTCACTAGTGGGGAATGGAGAAATTTGAGAAGAGAGATGAAGGAATATGAACTTGGTAACGTATCGTACGTAATGAACTTGGTATGGACTGCTGTGACATGGCAAGTGTTTAGCATTGGGGCAATTGGGCTGATTTTTAAGGTCTCTTCACTGTTCTCCAATGTCATAAGTACCTTGGGTTTGCCCATTGTTCCGGTTCTTGCCGTAATCATTTTCCAAGACAAGATGACTGGAGTGAAGGTGGTTGCAATTTTGTTGGCCATTTGGGGTTTTGCATCTTATATCTATCAGCATTATCTCGATGATTTGGAATCGAAACCTAAAAGCAGAATCGTTAATGATGTTTCTGTTGTTGAAAGAGCTTAGGTAGCATTTGAGAACTCTGTTTACATTTATCTTTAATTGTTTGCATATTTGACAAATTTGTTAAATTGCGATAGTTTTGAAAATTATTTTTTTTGTTTATGTTCGACTTTTTCTTATTTTGAGAAGCATAATTGCATGTATAATAATATACTCATGCACATATGAATGTATTGGTAAAATACTTTATTAGTCCCCTAAATATTATTCATTTTCATTTCCATTCTTTTAGTTTTGTTATTAGTTCATCAATTTTTAGTTTGTGGTGACTGAAGTGTTCACGAGCATCTCCATGAGCACACTTTTTTTTTTTTTTTACATGAGCACACTTGATGGTCACTTTGTGTTGTGAACGTGCAACATGGTAAACATTTAAGAAAGAGATCTTCAAGAACACAAAATTTACATAGTTGATAGAAATTCTAACTATGTTCACAAAAATGAGTTTTCCTTGATTATCATCAGAATCCAAAGTACATCATATTTATAGACGCTAGTTAATAACCCCAACCATAGTCCAAATACGAAATATAGTCCTAGTAATCAATTCCTTGAAAACTTTTTGGATTACTCCTAGTACAACTCCTACACCTGATATACATTGGAAACCTCTAATGTACCCGTTCCTTGCAGTGGGGTATTCTTTGCTTCCCCTAACCTATTATTCGACCCCGACAACCAAAAAGTAGTACAACTGAACTATCCCATTAACTTTTGGGTGTAATGAATATGAGTCACTTATTATTTCTAACAATCTTCACCTTGGTGAATAATTCACCACTCTGAAAAAGTACTTTAACTTGTTTCCATCGCAAACCCATAGGTTGGGGATGTCATTTTTCTCACATTGAGAAATATTAACCAATTCCAAGAAAAATGCTTGAACCTATCAAAAAGAATTGGCTTTGTCAACTTGTCAGGTGCATTCTCCGAAATATGAACCTTTTCTAGTATTATCTCCTTAGAGATAATTAATTCTCTCACCTTGTGAAACTTCACATCTATATACTTTGTCTTGGCAAGATACACTTGACATTTTGCCAAATAAATGGTGCTCTGACTATCACAATGCATATGAATTCCACCTTGCTTTAAAC
Organism: Ilex paraguariensis; assembly: GCA_963454935.2. Lineage (NCBI taxonomy): Eukaryota > Viridiplantae > Streptophyta > Magnoliopsida > Aquifoliales > Aquifoliaceae > Ilex > Ilex paraguariensis. The sequence continues at coordinate 207,587 of CAUOFW020001558.1, forward strand.
CAAGCTCTCTAACCAACCATCTTAACAACAACGCTTCATTGGCAGCCTCAGTCATTGATATGTATTTGGCTTCAGTTGTAAATAGAGCGATTAGTTTATTGTCACATGGATATCCAACAAATAGTCCCTCTTGCAATTGTAAACACATGACGTGACAAAGTGTAGGGATGGGAAGAAGAAGTCGGAAGCAAAGTCATTCCTAAAGTGGGTAAACCAACTGTGGATGCTTCTAAATCTCGTTTATGTGGGTGGAAACACTCATCAATCTGTTAATATTTGGATTTTAACCTCATCTATGATTAATGCAGTCATTGTACATGTTTCTTTCCAACAAGTTATGATTGGCCTAATGGTTTCTTTTATGCGAGTACAACATATTTTCAACATCGAATCCTATGTTTAAAACTTGCTAATATTAGAGCTATGGATGGCTATGAGTGATTTCAATACGGTGATGAGAGCGCATGAAAAGCGTGGTGGTATTTTACCCAAGTCTATCTCTTGCAATGAATTCCTTTCTACGATTAGTTCTTGTGAGTTGATAGATATTGCCATTCGTGGGGCTCCGTATACTTGTTCGAATGGAAGAGGTGTCCATTCTCATATCGACATGCACTTGGACAGGAGTATGTCATAAATCAATTGGCTTGGTTCTCGGCCAAATTCTTCTTGTTCTCTATTTTTTAGGACATCATTGGATCAACACCCTTTGTTATTTTACTTTAGCAAAATGGAAAGGATGTGACCTTCACCTTTCCGTTTCCAAAGAATGTGGAAATTTCATGATACTTTTCTAATCGTTGTGAAGGAGTCTTGGGTCTTAGAGGGTATCTATGACTGCCCTATGTTCATAGTTATTCAGAAAGTTAAACGGTTAAAGCAATGTTTGAGGATTTGAAATAAAGAGATTTTTGGAAATGTTCATGTGAAGGTGGAATCGGCTGTCTCCTTAATCAAGGAAATTCAATTCCGAATGGTCATTGAGGGCTTCTCGGAAGATTTATTTCCAATGAAACTAAATTGTAACGAACCGCTCCAATTGTTAAGATATTGTTTGTTTTAGTGTCCATACACCATTACGGTCTTGTTCCCCTAAGATTTTGCCCCAGAAAAAGGCCTTTTGACAATTAAGGGTATGCACACCACATATATAACCTAGTCATTCCCCCTGCCAAGTTGATGTAAGTTGCAAGACATAAAGCTATAACATCTCCTCACCTTAGAAGGACTTTTGGTAGGCTACTACACTAATTGTCAAGAGGCCTTTAGTGTGCTCACCCTTAATTGTCAAGAGACTTTTTTTTTTGGGGGGGGGGGGGGGGGGGGGGAAAGCCTTAGAAAAACAAAACCGTGAGGGTGGATGAGTACCAAATCAGACAATATCTTAATAATTAGAGTAGGTCGTTACGGGTGATTTCAGAGCCGACTCTCGTACTATTAGTGTGTGTGTGTGTTGGGGGGGGGGAGGGGTAGACCCCACGTGGGCCTCACAAGGACGCGTGGTTTCTAAGGGGGTGGAGTGTAGTAGCATGCCAGACGACCTTATGACTTGAGGAGGTGCTATAGCTTTATGTGTTGCATCCCACATCGACTTGGGGGGGGGGGGGGGGGCGAGAGTGACTGGGCTATATATGTGGTGTGATTACCCTTAATTGTCTGTAGGGCATTTCTGCGGAAAAACCCTAGAAAGAGAAAATCGTGAGGGTGTATGGGCACTAAAGCAGATAATATCTTGACAGGTTGGACAAATTATTACATAAATTGATCCCATTTTTTTTCGTCCAAAATATATCAACTTCTTGACACGACCCCCAATGATGGACAACAGAATCAACATACTTCCTACTGTCAAACAATCCCATCAATCCGCATCTATCTCTCTCTCCATTTTAATTTTAAATTGTGCAATAAAAAATACTAAATTATTATTTAAATTACAAATATTGCAAGATCAACTTAATTTTTGATATTGTGTGGTGTTTTTAGGTACGGACTACTGCTAGTTCATATATACATGATATCTTATATCATTTTCAAGTTATTTTAATTTATAGAAGTTGAATTTAAAGTGATGATAAGTATATTTGCCCACATGATAAGTTGATTAGACACTTTTCTACATAGTAGGTTAACAGAACGTGTGCTCAACATGAAATAAGCGGATTTTGATTTGCTAATTTCCAAAAAAGGAAAATGATATGACCCACAAACCCAAATAATAAATGAATTAACCATTAGCAGTGTCAAACATGAATAATTCACCTTTGTAAGACAACAAATTTACCTTGTATAGTGTGAAGAACATTTTTTATGTTTTCTATTTTTTTTTCATTTCTTGATCAGGTATTCTACAAATTTCTATTGAATTGGTGGATTCTTACTTAGTTTTTTAAACATCTAGAGCATGTAGATTTTAATTTATGTGGTAATAGAGAAAAGGTCCTTATAAATTACGGATGGTACACATGTTATGTTTGTTGACGTGAACAAGACATGTACATAGACTAGTCGAATTATGGTCAACTACCAGGCCATATTGTAACAAAAATAACACAGTCGAACATCCAACAATTGTCAACCCTAGCTCAAGGCTAATTAAATCTCTTATAGTGAAGAAAACAAGAATCAATGTGGACCCAAGTGGTTGTCAAGAGAAGTTAAAACACATACATGGACTCCATACATCATCTTCATCCTTTGCTGCATAGATATGGCATTACACTACTATAAATTTCATAAAGGGAGAGATAGTCCTTGTATTTCAGACCTTATTTTATGGTCTCATATTTCCAAAAATAAAAAATTCCATTGCTTTTTAAGGCTAAAAATGAGGTGTATTAGTAGTTAAATTGTTGAAAAAATATACATCGTTAGATATGAGTGACCACTGAAGCACCAATGGTTGGTTTTGGACCAAACCTTATATTTAGAGGAAAACAAATTCCTATCAAGGTTTTCACTGATAAACTTTGAGAAAAGATCATTAACAATGTCTACAAAAAGTCCTATGGCATGATCCATGGCATCCTCAAGGCCCACTCTATGATCAGGTGGGGGACGATATGCTTTGGGGCTTGAGTTTTGATACTATACTGATGATAGAGTGAGTGGAATTATTAGCGATGGTTCCTAGAGTTGGCCTAGGACAGCAATCCAAATCCTTGCTGACATGTAACTAAATCCAGAAAGAGAGGACTGTATTGAATGGTTTCTAAATATATCAGGTTTTAGCATTTAATCAGCATGGGAGACAATTAGACCTAACGGGAGTATCAAAGTTGGACCAGCATTGTTTGGTAAATGCAGTTCCCAGATTTAGTTTTGTCTTATGGTTTTCAATACAACAGATGCTTGCTACCCATGATAAAATTATAAGCCATGGGGTGGTCCATAGTGGTCAGTGTCTTTTCTGTAGAGGAGAAAGTGAAACCCATAATCACCTTTTTTTCAACTGCCCTTACACTGATAGGCTATGGCTATCCTTGCAAGTGAAGTGTGTTGTTCAATGACCTAATATGAATTGATAGAGTTTCATTCCTTGGTTTTTTGCCACATCAATGGGAAGGGTTTGAGCAAGCTAATCAAAAACCTTACTTTATCTACTTCATTTTACTTAATCTGGAGAGAGAAGAATTATAGAGTTTTTAAGAACAACTTCAAGGATGTTAATTCCTTAATAAACAAGGTAATTGAGAATAGAAGATATAACTCCATCTAATCAAAGGTGTCAACAAAAATATGCCAAATCTCTAGCTTCAAAAGCAATGGGGATTGCCATAAACAATTTTTGAGCCTCCTTGAGAGCATGTAGTGTGCGGAATGATTTTTGCACAATAAATGAGATGACAGATCTCTCTCTTGATGAGCTTGTGTCTATTTGGAATGTCTTCTAAACAGAACCCCTCTTGTGCTTCCCATAATAAACGGCTATGGAGACTTCTCACTTGAGAGAGAATAGTTAGAAGGGCACCTGGTGTGACCCATTCGATGCTCAAGTCAGTATTCGAGAGAGGGTGGGATGCATACCTTTCCTTTGAGCTTGAGTGTGCTATTTATTCCTTCTAGGAATTGACTGAGGCAGACAGTTGGGTCTCCTTGGAGGGAAAGTTTCTGGTTGGTTCATACAGGGGACAACAAATGGTATGCAGACCTTGATCAAAGTGTTTACTTTTATCTACACCAGATGATTCCGCAGGTTTGCACTCAGGACCCCGAGAACTTAATGTATCCATCTCGGCTCCTCTAAGCATGGAAAGTTTCTCTTGCTTTTGTCAAATTATTTAATGTTCCCAAGGCATGGACATACATGCGCATGGGCATTTTAGCCAATCTCCCATTCGAGGGTCATGAATTAATTGTTCCATGCACTGTACATCTCTATCATTGGTCATTGAATTGCTTTTCTGATCATTCTTATTGCCTTGGAGGGTCAATAACTGAGAGTCAACCTTGCCCCCAAGCTGTAATGTTTAGAAACTACTTTATCTTGATCAAAAGACATGTTTGCCTTAGTCAATTATCTCTACCTTTGAAGTCAAAGTTTATTGTCTTGCAATGTGGTCGGTGCTGAGGTGAATCATCACTGGATGCCGAAGGTATCTCCAACGAGGAGGGGCTTCTCCACTGAGATGAGTTACCCGAGGATGCCGAAGTGTCATAGACATCGTCAAAGTACACATGACTCCCATACCGAGGAAGAACCCACGCGCCGAGAACTTGACTTGTGTCGCGTGTTGCTCTGTCACTATTTGCCAAAGTGTCCCATCAATTACCGCTAACCCTTGATCTTCATACGAATCGGGTGACGTGTTAGGTGGAGATGGAAAGACTTGTGTCATTTTGTTTTTCACAAGAGGCGTGTAGCCATTTTCCCACCTTTAGGGATCGTATCATATTTACTTGTGCTCATCTTGGAATGTGGGTAATGATAGCATCTTTGATGTATATGAGTGTTCCACCCCCTCATTCTCTTCGTTATCTTCTCTGTGAAACCTTTCTGAAAAGTTCACTAAAAATCTACTCAAAGACCACCGCCTTCCATTAGAAGTTCATTAGACCCCTCGAGTTTGACAAAGAAACTAGAACACCCACATATATTAGACCCCTCTGGTTGGGTCTGGAGTGGAACCAGGGGTTCGGGTCCAAGAATTATGGGTGGTGGGTACGACTGGTTTGGTAGCACCAGGTTGTGTTGGGTTTCGGCCGGGTTGCTTTTTAGATTGAGGAGGTTGGCAAATGGTATTAGTTGTGGGAAATGGGCCGGGTTTTGATGATGGGTTGGGCATATTGAGAGATGGGTTGGGCAGATTGAGAGATGGGCTGGGTTTGCTTATCTTGAGAATTATGGGGTTGACATGTGGCATAACTTATGGGTGGTAAATCATGCAAAGGATGCCCATTTTTATGGCCAAAAGTCAAACAATCCTCATTATCATGCATATCCTCACGTGTAGCAACAAAATATCTTGCAATATTTGTTTGTGCACGTGGTTATACATAATGTCTAGGTTCGGCAACATTCAAATTAGGAGATAAATTAGCTGGCCGCATATCAAGTGATTGAGCTAAAGTCAAGGGACTAACCAAAACCTCCTTGCCTTTGTGCCTGTGGCTCTCTATGCATGCACTAGTGGGGGCAACCAATGCTACATCGGAGATGGCTGCGGAGTCAACGTGATGTAGGTCGCTGGCAGTGGGGTGGTGGATGACTCCGCCGGTATAGGTGTGTGCATTTGGAGGAGTGTCCGAGGGTAGGTTTAAGCCAGGGGTTGGGTCATCGCTGACGGTCGGATTGGCTATGGGATTGGTTGATGAGGGTAGTATGTCGGTGATGTTATGTGCAGTCGGTGGCTGAACATGTGTTTTTTATTGGAGTCGGTGGCTGGTAAGTTAAAGTAATATCAATTTTTGAATGAGAAATAAATTCATAAATTCTTTAACTTACTAAGCGATGCGGTATCTGTGGTTGAACATGTGTATTTTAGTGGAGTCAGTGGTTGACAGTTGATACCCGATGCGATGCACAAAGTTATAAAATATTATTGCACTTGTATATTTTTCCTGCATTCAGACAATTCATACATCAAAAACATCTCTTGACTCTTATCTGAACAACTTAATTCCAATAATTAACCACTAGAGGAGATAAAGGCCTATATCTAAGTGGTAGTCATCCCCCTCTCAATGCACTTGAATGTATAATTTTCCATCACTCCTGTGTGCATTAGAGATTGGGGTAGAGCACTACATTCTTCTATTGAAAAGCTACACAGAATTGAATTGGGAACAATGGGTTGCTATTGTTATTAAGTTTTGATCATCAGAATCACTATTTACATATTAGTCGATTACCTTATTTAATTATATGATGATTATTGGATTTGATTATATAGAATACACTAAATTTGTATATTAGGGCATAATAAACCCAACGGAGGTCCACCAAGTTCATCCCTCCCTAACACTCCACCCTTCATTCCCACACTTAACCACCATTCCAACCCTCTAACATCCACCTTGAGCTCTCACTAGTTATTACACCTTATTAATCACAATCTAGAATTTATTGAATAGTGAAAGAAAGAATAGAGTGAGAACATAAGTAACTTGTGATCAATATCATTATTTGGACGTTGAGAATGCATAATAATTGTAGTATGGCCAACTCCAGAATGACAATATCAAATAGATTGCTAGATCCCAACCTAATATTAAAAAGTGGTATCTACATAGAAACATTGAAAATAAGGTACAAGAACTAACATTCTACAAAATTAATGGAAGAATAAAATTAGACTGTTACCAAAAATAACTTTTGATTGTTAAAAAGTATGGACCTAGTCCATATGACATCAACACCATCATGACCAAATTCTGCATCAATTACACACAAATCATCCATAGCTCTTTCATATTGCCATCAATGAATAGATCCATCTTACTTTCATGTTACAAAAAAACATGGCTCCATTATGGTCTTTCAATCCCATATCTTTTGCATATTATCATTGTAAAATGGGAAAAGGGATACGTTTGAGGAGGAGGGGTAAAAGTTCGAAAGAGAGACTTGAATGAGTGGAGATCTGTTGTTTGATAAGATATGGAGTGGAGAGTTAAAAATTGAGAAACGTGGGTAGTTTAAAAATTGCGGTTATTTGTCAGTTCAAAACAGAGTTATTCTTATCTAAAAGGGAAAATTAAATGATCATGCAAAACTAAAAGAACTAATAAAAAGTTGCCAAGTAATGTTTTTCTAAAACTTTGGAATTAAAAATTCAGAAAATTAGAGAATCAGATTTGGAGTTTAATTGTAGATACATTGCTATAGAATATAAAGATCTCTTATCTCTCATCTGAACAACTTAATACCAATAATTAACCTCCAGAGGCCCACCAAGTTCATCGTTCCTAACACTCCACCGATCATTACAACAATTTTGGAGGCACCAACCTCCAACAACCACCCTTTAAACACTTTATCCATGAAACCCCAACCCCCCTCCTCCACCCCCCCCCCCCAAAAAAAAAAAAAAAAAAAAACACCATGCCAACCCTCTAACTTCCACCTCTCATTTGTTGTAACACCTTATTAATTATAATCTAAAATTTATTGAAGTGTGAAAGGAAGAATATGTCAGAACAGAAGCAACTTTGGAAGTGTCTCACCATCTACAAAAACTCTTTCAATAACTCAAGCATCAAGCTTAGTGATTTTTTACTCCAATGATTGATTGCCTTAAGATGAAGAAGCTTCACAAGAAAAGACAATGTTGAAAACTTCTTGCATCCTGGATAAAGTTTCAATTGTGCTTTCGTCAATAATCTATCAACTTTTTCGGCTTCCCCTTCAATTACATTGTCAACACCATGGTTGTCAAATGTCTGACCTGAACAATTATCCATAAAAGTTCCCCTGTGTACATCTTCAAGAATTTATTGTATTTCATCAACATCTTCTTCCATCTCTATAGTTCTATCATCATTAGCACCATCGTCATTATTGTTATCATCATCATCAACACCCACATACATGCTACAATCAAATGCTTCCCCATGATGTACCCAACAGGTGTAACTTTGTAATATCTCATTTTCAAATAGTTAATCTTCAACCTTTTTTACACCTTTAAAATACACGTGCATGCATTTACTACACGGACATCGAATATTATTAGCATGACCCATATGATCACGTGTATACTCAATAAACAATTTAACTCCATTTTTGTATGCATAAGAAAATCTATAATTTTGCTCCATCCACATACTCAAATCCCTATAGCATAGTATCAAACAAGACAAAAATGAATTAATTTACCAACAAAAAATGAATTATCTTTATATTAGATATAAATATATACTGTAAAGGTAAATTCGTTGAGTGATAATATATATCCAACCTCCTTCACTCAATGCTAATCTAAGTAAAATTTGTTTACAGGATATTTTTATATAAAAGAAAATTACTAAAGTCCAGTAAATTGAAATAACTTAAACCAAAATGTAATCTATAATAGCTAATTCCTAATATATGAAACCAATTAGTTAGAAAAAAAATTATTCCAAACAATTTGAAAAAAATTCATTTCATCACAAAGTAGACAAACTTAATTTTCAAGTAATCAATCAAAACAATTTTAATACATCACAAGCAAATTTTAAAATTTAAAAATAAAAAATTAGTCAAATGAAATTCATAGTAACCATAACAAATTTAAAAAAAAATTGAGATCTTTCATATAAAATAGGGCTTCGATTTGAAGGAAAACCAATTTATAACTTATAATCAATCGGTGTTACAACTGATTATAAGTTATATGAAACCACCATGCCAACCCTCTAACCTCCACCTCTCACCAGGTGTTACAACTTATTAATTATAATCTAGAATTTATTGAGGCGGGAAAGAGAGAAAAGAGTCTAGAATCTAGAATCAGTATCACTATTTGGACATTAGGAATTCTTAATAATTGTAGTATCACCAAATCTAGAATCAAAATAGCAAAAAGATTGCTAGATGCCAACCTAATATCAAAAAGGGGTATCCACATCGAAACACTGAGAATAAGGAATAAAAATTGACATTCTATTAAATTAATGGAAGGGCAAAGTTAGACTATTACATAAAATAACATCTGATTGGTAAAAAGTATGGACATAGTCCAGATGACATCAACTCCATCATGACCAAGTTCTACACCAAACACACACACACACACACACACACACACACACAGAATCCATAGGACCATAATTTTGCCGTCAACAGACAGATCCATCTTTCTCTCATATTAGAAAAAAATATGGCTCCATTATGGCCATTCACTCTCCTATCTGTAGCATCTCATCATTGGTAAATGGGAAGAGGGGTACATTTGAGCTAGAGAGGTGAAGATGGAAAAGAGAGACGTGAATGAGTGGAAAATTATTTTTAATAAGATATAGATTGGAGAGTTAAAAGTTGAGAAATGTTGGCAATTTAAAATTACAGTTATCTATGAGTTCAAAATAGTTATTCTTATCTAAAGGGGGTAATTAAATGATCAAGCAAAAACTAAAAGGACCAATGAAAAGGTGCCTAGTAAGCTTTTCTAAAACTTTGAAGTTAAAAATTCAGAAAATTAGAGAATCGGGTTTGGAGAGACCTCTCCATATTCGTAGATACATTGATGTAGAATATAACGATCTCTTATCTCTCATTTGAACAACTTAATACCAATAATTAACCACCAGAGATCCACCAAGTTCATCCCTCCCTAACACTCCATCCTTCATTCCCACTTCTGAATGCACCAACTCCTAACAACCATCCCTTAAAAACTTTATCCAAGAAACCCCACCCCCTCTTTCCCCTAAAAAAAACACAAGCCTACCATGCCTACCTCTAACCTCCACCTCTTACCATTGTTACACCTTATTAATTATAATCTAGAATTTATTAAAGTGTGAAAGAAAGAACATATAGTCAGAACAAAAACAACTTGTGATCAATATAATTATGAGCAATGCTATGTAACCAAAATTTGTAACCCAAATCTGCATCCCAAATGAAGGGGGACTATTGAATCAGTGGGTCTCATTTAAAAAAATTGATAAAACCCACTAATCCAACGATCCTTTCTTTATTTGGGATGCAAATTTAGGTTGTAAATTTGGGATATATAGTATTTCTCTACAATTATTTGGACATTGGGAATGCTCAATAATTGTAGTATCACCAACTCCAAAATGACAACATCAAATAGATTAACCACCAGAGATCCACCAATGTATATTTCTTAGTTGCCTAATATTCTACGTATCCACTTTTATATTTTGATTTCAAAAAATAATAACCAATTGATATTATTTATCTTTTTCTTTGGGTTTGGCTATTATGAAATTTCTAAATTGTAGGGTCATTTAATTATTTTTCTATGGAAGAATTCGTCTACGTCCCCAAAATCGTATCACATTTAGAAAGCGACTTAAATTTTCAAACTTTAATAAAATTGAATTTATTAACTTGTATATATTCTCACCATTCAACAAAAATAAAAAATCCACGCAATATTCACAAATTGAGAGGAGCAAACCTCTTTTCCCACGAGCTTTTCATTCAAATTCAATTGAAGATCAAAAATATGCAAGGACATCTAGCTAGCCATGACCAGTATATAGCTTGTTGACTCTTTCAAATCAAAAAAAATATTTGAATTGACATTTTGAGTGAGATTTAGAGTAAATGTAAAATCTCATGTACACCCACACTTCAATGCTATCATCTCATTAATATTTCATCCATAAGGTCACATCCATAAACTTATTTTCCATTAAAAATAAGGTTACGTGACACTCTGTATAAGAGAAAATTTTTTAATAAAAGAAAATCATATCTCACACATTATACATCCCTATCAACAATTGATTGATACGTTGAGCACTAGAAAGCATGTATAAGAAAAATTAACTACACTTCTTGCAAGCTCGCTTAAGAAAAAAAATCAATATTAAAGAATAGTACTCACACAGCTACAAGAAGATTGTCTCAGGACCCATAGAAATTTGAGGCAACCAAATTAGTTCTCATAGAACAATGAGAGAATTAACATGTATGACCTATTGAAAATATAGACCGACAAAAGAGAGACCCCATGTCACACATCTTTCTTTTAGCAGTTTTAGCTTAAAAGTCTCTTCCCATATGTACTTAATGGTTGAATTGAAATTTGAAAAACAACAAGCGATGTTGGTGAGCGTTCACCAGTTGCTACACCTTATTAATTATAATTTAGAACTTATTGAAGTGTGAAAGAAAGAATATAGTTAGAATAGAGACAACTTATTTGTTTCATTATTTGGACATTGGGAATGCTTAAAAATTGCAATATCACTAACTCCGGAATGACAATATCAAATAGATTTCTAGCAACCATGTAATAGTGGTTAGGTTTTCAGTGGCTTGGTGTAGCTACAGTCTGTTCTGATGACGGTGATCGGGTGGTTGGCGACGGAGAAGAAGAGAACGCTGTTCATAACAGTGTTGATCATTCGGAGCAAATAGGTTTTGCCGTACTCCACACTCGGCTTAAATGTATCTGCAAATATAAGTGGCAAAGTCATTGATAGTTCAAAAAAAAATATATATAGATTTTTAGATGCCAACTTACTATTCAAAAACTGGTATTTCACATCGAAACATTGAGAATAAAGAATAAAAATTGACATTTTACTAAATTAATGGAAAGGTAAAATTAAAATATTACCAAATGTAACTTTTGATTGGTAAAAAATATGGACCTAGTCCACTCCATATTAGGGATGTCAGTGGACCGAAACTGCAGGGGGGTGTAGTCTCCATCCTCATACCCGCTTAAAAAAATTTCGTCTATCTCCAGTCTACCCCCGTTAACAGGTATAGTTTTCATCCCCACCTCCGCCCCGTCCCCCACCTTCACCTCCGCTCCCACCCTCGTCCACCTTACCTGCCCAAGCCCAAGTCAATATAATCTAAAATTTTAAATAAATCTAACATTTTAAATAACGCAAAATAATTATAGAATATCATAACATAATTAAAAGTTTGTCATTTACAACATAATATAATTTAAACCTTTACTATAACATAATCCAACATAATATAATTAAAAATTTGTATCTCTTGTAAATCCAACACAATACCATGCAACACAATATAACGTAGCATAGCATGCCCCAACATGAGAAAATATAAAAACACAAAGATCTACACTTTTACAAGCCAAAACCATGAAAAAAAACAAAATAATAATAATAATAATAATATTTAGCTAGTATAGAGTGAAGAATATTTTTTATGTTTTCTAATTTTTTTTTTCATTTCTTGATCAACTGTTCTATCATCTTCTATTGAATTCGAAGATTGTTACTTGGTTTTTTAAACATCTAGACCGTGTAGGGTTTAATTTATGGAGGGTCTATGTGGGGGTGACAGAGCAAAGGTCCTTATATATTATGGATGATACACAATTTATATTTGTTGATTTGAACACGACACGTAGATGAATCAATCAAATTATGATTAATTACCATTCCTTATCGTAACAAAAATAACACGAGTTGAACATCTAACAATTCTCATAGTCAAGAAAACAAGAGTCAATATGTACCCAAGTGGCTGTCAAGAAGAGTAAAACACATACAAGGACTCCATTCATCTTCATCATTTTGCTCCACAGATATGGCATTACATTCCTATATCAATTTCAGAAAGGGACAGATAGTCCTTGTATTTGAGACCCAATTTTATGGTCCCATATTTCCAAAAAATAAAAAATTCCATTGCTTTTAAGGCTGAAAATGAGGTGTATAAATAGTTGAATTGCCGAAAAAATATACGCTATTACATATAAAGTGATCAATGAAGCACCAATTGTTGGCTCGGAATTAAACCTTATCATTTAGAGTCAAAAAAAAAATTATTGTCAAGGTTTTCTTCGATAAATTTTACAAAATAGTCATTGACGATGTCTACAAAATAGACTCACGAATCTTGTATGATGTTTGAAGAGTCGCATTACGTCCAATAATCACAATCTTTTGAAGTTTGAAGGTTTGAAAGTTAAAAAAGTAAAATTATTATTGGGACCATGACAGAGTACACAACCTGCTTGATCAATTCTGTCACGAATGGATAGCGTTGACAGTTTTTAAAGTGATCTACCAATCACTGTTAAAAAATAAAATAATATAATATAAGTGGGGCCTGAGTAAAGTATTAAATAGTAATTGCCCACAATGTTGTTGATATATGCTTAGTTATTCTCTCGTGGAAGTGGTTGAACCAGATCGATGTATTGACGTGATTAATTTAATATTAATAAGTGAGAAACTCATTTTACATAAAATAAGTCGCACTTAAATATGTCATAGGTGACCTGTGAAGAACTTGGTTGAATTAATTTTACACTCAATAGAAATTGTTAACGTGATAGAGCCAAAGTGAAGCAAAACACATAATTTGGGAGAAAATCGATGTATAATTTTCCTTTTTATTAATGATTTATAGTTAATTTGGGTCTTCTTGCTCCATATTACAGTCAATAGGTATAAAATCTTTTTTGGATAATTTAATTCCTCGTTTCAAATCATAAACTATTTTATAAGGCATTTTACTATCAAATTTCAATAGCTAATTTATTCTTCTATCCCTTATATTACAATCAATAGTGTTAAATTATATTTTCTTACAAGGGTAGTAGCAGGCCTTCTATAAAAAAAGGTCAAACAAATTGAGTCGATTTCTCTCAAGCGATACCCCATGCGATACACAGACTTTCAAAATATTTTTGCACGTGTACATTTTTCATACATTTAGACAGATCGTACATCAAAAACATCTCTTATCTCTCATTTGAACAACTTAATTCCAATAATTAACCACTAGAGGATATATATATATATATATATATATATATATATATATATATATATATATATAGTAGCTGTCCTCCTCTGAATACACTTGAACGTACAATTTTCCATCTCTCTTGTGTACATTCTTCTATTTAAAAGCTACAGAGAATCGAATTAGGAACAAGGGATCATTATTGTTATTAATTTGATCATCAGAATCATGATTTAAAGTTTTTTGGATTACCTTATTTAATTATACGATGATTATTGGATTTGATTACATAAAATATTGTAGATTTGTATTTATTAGGGCTTGATAAACCCAACACAGGTCCACCAAGTACACCCCTCCCTAACGCTCCACCCTTCATTCCCACACTTAACCACCATGCCAACGCTCTAAACTCCACCTCTCACCAATTGTTATACCGTAATTATAATTTAGAATTTATTAAAGTGTGAAAGAAAAAATAGGGTTAAAATAGAAGTAACTTGTGATCAGTATCATTATTTGGACATTGGGAATGCTTAACAATTACAGTAACACCAACTCTAGAATGACAATATCAAATAGATTGCTAGTATAGAATATAATGATCTCTTATCTCTCATTTGAACAACTTAATATCAATAAGTAACCACCAGAGATCCACCAAGTTCATCCCTCCCTATCACTCCACCCTTTATTCTCACTTCCAAACGCACCAACTCCTAACAACCATCCCTTATAAACTGTATCCAAGAAACCCCACCCCCTCCTACCCCTAAACAATAACACAAGCCTACCTCTAACCTCCACCTCTTATCATTGTTACACCTTATTAATTATAATACAGAATTTATTAAAGTGTGAGAGAAAGAACATATAGTCAGAGAAGAAACAACTTGTGATTAATATAATTATGAGCAATGCTATGTAACTCAAATATGTATTCCAAATAAAGGGGGACCATTGAATCAGTGAGTCCTATTAAAAAAAGTCGATGAGATCCACTCATTCAATGGTCCCCCTTCATTTAATTATTTTTCTATGTAAGAATTCATCCACATCCCCAAAATCGTATCACATTTCAAAAGCGACTTAAATTTTTTAACTTTAATAAAATTGAATTAATTAACTTGTACATTTTCTCACCATTCAACAAAAATAAAAAATCCACGCAATATTCACAAATTGAGAGGAGCAAACCTCTTTTCCCAAGGGCTTTTCATTCAAATTCAATTGAAGATCCAAAATATGCAAGGACATCTAGCTAGCCATGACCAGTGTATAGCTTGTTGATTCTTTCAAATCAAAAAAAATATTTGAATTGACATTTTGAATGAGATCTAGAGTAAATGTAAAATCTCATGTAGACCCACACTTCGATGCTATCATCTCATTAATATTTCATCCATAAAGTCACATCCTTAAATTTATTTCCCATAAATTCATCCTTAAATACATCCTTATCAACAATTAATTGATACGTTGAGCTCTAGCAAGCATGTATAAGGAAAATTAACTACACTTCTTGCAAGCTCGCTTAAGAAAAAAAATCAATATTAAGGAATAGTACTTACGCAGCTACAAGAAGATTGTCTCATGGACCCATAGAAATTTGATGCAACCAAATTTGTTCTAATAGAACAATGAGAGAATTAACTTGTATGACCAATTAAAAATATAGACCGGCAAAAGCGAGACCCCATATCACACATTTCTCTTTCAGCAGTTTTAGCTTAAAAGTCTCTTCCCTTATGTACATAATGGTTGAATTGAAATTTGAAAAACAAGTGTTATTACACACGATAATGTGATAAAAAACAAGCAATGCTGGTGAGCATTCACCAGTTGTTACATCTTATTAATTATAATCTAAAATTTAGTGAAATGTGAAAGAAAGAATAAAGTTAGAATAGGAACAACTTATTTGTTTCATTATTTGGACATTGGGAATGCTTAAAATTGCAATATCACTAACTCTAGAATGACAATATCAAATAGATTTCTAGATGCCAACCTACTATTCCAAAACTAGTATTTTAAATTGAAACATTGAGAATAAGGAATAAAAATTGACATTTTACTAAATTAATGGAAAGGTAAAATTAAAATATTACCAAAAGTAACTTTTGATTGGAAAAAAGTATGGACTTAGTATGGACTTAGGGATATCAGTGAATCGAAGTGAGGGCGGGGGTGTAGTCTCCATTCCCATACCCACTTAAAAAAATATCGTCCATCTCCGGTCCACCCTCGTTAACGGGTTTAGTTGTCATCCCCACCCTCGCCCATCCCTCGCCTTCACCTTCACCTTCACCACCACCCTCGTCCACCTTACCCACTCAAGCCCAAACCAATATAATCTAAAATTTTTAATAAATCTAACATTTTAAATAATGTAACATAATTATAGAATATCATAACATAATTAAAAGTTTGTTATTTACAACATAATATAATTAAAATCTTAACTATAATATAATCCAACATAATATAATTAAAAGTTTGTATCCCTTATAAATCCAACACAATATCATGTAACATAATATAATATAACATAGTATACACCAACATGAAAAAATGTAAAAACGCAAAGGTCTACACTTTTACAAGTTAAAATCATGAAAAAAAATTAAAAAATAAAACAATTTTGTTATCGAACCCAGTGGTGTAGATCACTTACTCAACCTATTTGAGATTCCTGATATATTGCTATTTTAATAAGAAGCCAGTGGTGTACCAATGTTATACATCTACGTGACATTTCTTACTCAATTTTTTCTAGAATCATATCCTTCTCATTTTTTTTCTTCCAAGTTAAAATTATCATCACCGGTCCTATATGTGAGGAATGTTATTAAGATTTAATTTACTAACTTAATTTACTGATCTAATTCACTATAATTTTTGGATTGATTGCGGGTTCCATCAAATATTGGATCTTGATGTTGATCCAATTATTTTAATGGAGTTACATTACTCGGTCAATAAATTAGGTCAGATTTTAAAGTCTAAATAGTATTACTCCTTATATATACACGTACTAGTGGCGGTCCAGGAATACATGAAATTTATAATACCTATTACGTTATTTGAAACAAATATTTATTAATGTGCTAATGTTACATTTTATTTGTGTTAATTTTTGGCAGTTCCATTTTCAATTTATTTCATATTAATGTCATGCTCTCGTGTTAATAGAAAAATTATTCAATTTTAAAACTATTCATAGAACAATATGTAAAAATATTATGATGGCATATTTTCTTCATAAGATATCAGTTAATCGGGATTATTAGTGTTTACTATAAGGACGACCCATTTGTTATTTGTGATAAAATATCAATTCAACATTATTATCATTATATAAATTTGGAAAGTCTAATTCACGATAGGCCATGTAATTAATGCTATGTGCAACAATGACATGCATATAAAGCCAATTGAACCTTGGGTGGATATCAGAGAAAGAAGAAAATTCAAACCGGCAACCCTCATTGATGATCCTTATAACACCCATTATTTATCTAAATTAACTATTTATTATCACATTTTAAACTACACTTAATCGTTTGAATTCATAAAAACCACCCAATTTCCTTTTTATCCTTATTCAACAACCTATATCTCCTTTCACATAGATAATTGTGTGTGCGAGACATCTAATTATTATGAAGGTAGAGAAATGAGTTTGATGTTCACTCTTAAAATACTTATAATAACCCTACTTTATTCTATGTTGACATTCATAACTCACTCTTAACTGTCCATAATTACCTGAGCAATGCTTTAGATTAGGTCCAATAAAATTTTACTATAACTTTTTCACACTCTCTTTCTACTGTCATCTCTCTCTCTCTCTCTCTCTCAAAATCTCATTTTTTTACAGTCCCTCGACTATAATTTAGCCAAGACACATGGTGAAAGGAACTGACAGCGTTGAACATACTCAATTACATAAAAACATTGAATATATACAGTGAATAGCAAGCATCTTTCCAAAGAAAAGTCAACACCCGTCAGTTGGAAATATTGCACTATATATTGATCTTATTTTCTGCCTTCTTTGGCTGCATATGAAGAACTCTCTCTCTCTCTCTCTCTCTCTCTCTCTCTCTCTCTCTCTCCCCGGTTAGTCTTCTTGGAAGTTCTGCATCTTTAACATGGGAAAAGCTCAAGAACAGTCACCCTTGATTGAAGGTGAGTAGACCTTTTTCTTTCTAGTTGCTATATTAGTCAGATTAAAGAAAAAAAGTAAAAGAAAGGAACGATGGAGCTCATAGTTATTATTTGAGAAAATTTTTAGTGTGTTTAACATACGTGACATTATTAGGTAGCATACATTATCAATTAATATTTGTATATTTTCAAAAATTATTATCACTAATTAATTTGATAGAAAAAAGTTAAAAAAATTCTATTTGTGCATTGATAAGCTGGGGTTGTGGTCGCTTCTCTGAGTGTGTCCCTCTTGCACTGTCAAGCTGTATGTTAAACCCATTAAAAATTTTCTCATACGATTGTTACGAAGGGTAATTTCAGTATCTTGCAAAACATTAACCAATGATAAATGATCTTGAGTGCAGTAAAACCTGGATGATTTGGTTTAATGTCAAACAAAGGCCAAGACAAGAAATCGTAGAGTGGTCACAAAATTTAAATCCAACTAAAGTCAACCAGGAAAAAAAAAGAGTCCAACTAAACTCACAAAATTGAAATCCAACTAAACTCACAAAATTGAAATCCAACTAAACTCACAAAATTTAAGTTTAATGGACTAGCATAATTTTCATATGATTGTCTGAATTAGTGTTGAAGGCTAAAAAACGCACATTCACATATTGAGGTAATCAGATTTAGAGGTCCTTTCTTTTCCAAGGGTCTAAATCATTCCATTGATGAGAAAAGAATTGATTCCTATATAGATGAATAGTAAGAAAATAAAAAATAAAACCAGATATGTAGATGAATAGTATCGGTGGAGTTGGATGGTGTTTAATGCTGTCACTTACAGAAAAAGAGGCTTCCCCATCAAAAGTAAGAGATGCACATTAACCAACTACACAACTACATTGAATGATTTTTTTTGTAATTATTATTACAACTTTTCTCTGGTACCAAAAAAATTGTCAGTTTTGTGAATATTTTTTCACTTTTGTCGGCATTTTTATCACTGTTGTGCTAATTATTTTTATCATTTTTTTTTCGATATCACAACAATGATAAAAATACCCTAAAAAATGATAAATGTTGACACCGTAAAAAAGTGGTAATTGTTTTTAACCGTAGAGACACACACACAATGGTAAATTGTTTTTTTTACCGAAAAGTGGTACACACTATTTTTACCATCTCTCTCTCTCTCTCTCTCTTTGTTTGGAGGTTGAAGGAGTGAGATCCCTACAATAATCAGAAACATTTCCTCTTTATTTACACATTTTCTCTTTATTTCTATTATTTCTGAATCAAATACCATGAATTAATTCAGCCAGACCCATTATATCTAAGTGAATTTCTCACTTATTAAAAGTATATGATACTTTTAAGAAGAAAATTTGAGAAAAAATTATTAGATTGGAGGACTCCGTTAGACATAACTACAACTATGTGCACCAAATGGGCATGGCGTAATTTTGTTTTGTTTTCTGAGAGTGAATAAAAAAATTATTTCGTGAGAGTAGTAGAATTCATAAATCTAAAAATTTTAAAATAAATTTTCCATTATGTTATTGGACCAGGTCATGAAGCCAAAGAAGCAAGCCCACCTGAAAAGGCCAATGTCAACCACCACTTAACAGTCCCAAAGCTTAGACAATACAACTGGTGGATCCAAATGGTCATTTTCTCTCTCCTAGTCCTCTCTGGCCAATCAGCTGCCACACTCTTGGGAAGACTCTACTTTGACAAAGGTGCAAAGAGCAAATGGATGGCAACCCTAGTCCAAACCGCAGGCTTTCCCATCCTTATCCCCTTTCTCTTCGTCTCACCGACCAAAGATGGGATTGCACAAAGTAACCAAACAAAACCACCTTCTACCTTAATCCTTGTCTCTTTATATACCTTTCTTGGTGTATTCTTAGCAGCATATAGTATGTTATACACAATTGGGCTCGAATACCTTCCAGTTTCTACTTATTCTCTCATTTGTGCAAGTCAATTGGGCTTCAATGCTATTTTTTCCTACTTCCTTAATGCCCAAAAATTCACTCCTTTTATAGTGAACTCTTTATTCCTCCTCACCATTTCCTCCACTCTCCTTGTTTTCTCAAATGATGACTCTGGAGACTCCAATAAAACATCAAAAGGGAAGTACGTGATCGGGTTTATGTGCACTATTGCTGCATCAGCTGGTTATGCATTGAACCTCTCTATAACCCAACTTGCATTTCGAAAAATTCTTAAGAAGGAAACTTTTAGAGTGGTCATGAATGTAATAATCTACCAATCTCTCGTAGCGACGTGTGTGATCCTAGTGGGGCTTTTCACTAGTGGGGAATGGAGAAATTTGAGAAGAGAGATGAAGGAATATGAACTTGGTAACGTATCGTACGTAATGAACTTGGTATGGACTGCTGTGACATGGCAAGTGTTTAGCATTGGGGCAATTGGGCTGATTTTTAAGGTCTCTTCACTGTTCTCCAATGTCATAAGTACCTTGGGTTTGCCCATTGTTCCAGTTCTTGCCGTATTCATTTTCCAAGACAAGATGACTGGAGTGAAGGTGGTTGCAATGTTGTTGGCCATTTGGGGTTTTGCATCTTATATCTATCAGCATTATCTCGATGATTTGGAATCGAAACCTGAAAGCAGAATCGTTAATGACATTTCTGTTGTTGAAAGAGCTTAGGTTGCATTTGAGAATGCTGTTTACATTTATCTTTAATTGTTTGCGTATTTAACAAATTTGTTAAATTGCGATGGTTTTGGAAATTATTTTTTTCTTTTTTGTTCGACTTTTTCTTATTTTGACAAGCATAATTGTATGTATAATAATATACTCGTGCACATATGAACGTGTTGGTAAAATACTTTAATTGTCCCCTAATTATTGTTCATTTTCATTTCCATTATTTTAATTGTGTTATTAGTTCATCAATTTTTAGTTTGTGGTGACTGAGGTGTTCACGAGCATCTCACATGAGCACACTTGATGGTCACTTTGTGTTGTGAATGTGCAACATGATAAACAATTAAGAAAGAGATATTCAAGAACACAAGATTTACGTATGTTCACAAAAATAAGTTTTCCTTGATTATCATGAGAATCCAAAGGATTACATCATATTTATAGAAGCTGGTTAATAACCCCAATCATAGTCCAACTAGGAAATATAGTCCTAGTAATCAATTCCTTGTAAACTTTTTGGATTACTCCTAGTACAACTCCTACACCTGATATACATTGGAAACCTCTAATGTACCCGTTCCTTGCAGTGGAGTATTCTTTGCATCCCCTAACTTATTATTCGACCCCGACAACCAAACAATAGTTCAACTGAACTATCCCATTAACTTTTGGGTCTAATGAATATGAATCACTTATTATGTCTAACAATCTTCACCATGGTGAATAATTCACCACTCTGAAAAAATACTTTAACTTGTCTCCATCGCAAACCCATAGGTTGGGGATGTCAGTTTTCTCACGTTGAGAATTATTAACCAATTCCAAGAAAAATGCTTGAACCTATCAAAAAGAATTGGCTTTGTCAACTTGTCAGCTGCATTCTCCAAAATATGCACCTTTTCTAGTATTATCTCTTTAGAGATAATTAACTCTCTCACCTGTTGAAACCTCACATCTATATACTTTGTCTTGGCAAGATAAACTTGATATTTTGCCAAATAAATGGTGCTCTGACTATCACAATGCACATGAATTCCTCCTTGCTTTAAACCAAGCTCTTTAACCAACCATCTCAACCACAACACTTCCTTGGCAGCCTCAGTCACTGACATGTATTTTGCTTCAGTTGTAAATAGAACCACTAGTTTGTTGTCACATGTATGTCCAACAAATAGTCTCTCTTGCAATTGTAAACACATGACGTGACAAAGTGTAGGGATGGGAAGAAGAAGTCGGAAGCAAAGTCATTCCTAAAGTGGGTAAACCAACTGTGGATGCTTCTAAAAAATCTGCCGAAGTTTCGGATCCGCAGACCCATCATGGTGATGTTGTTTCTAGTCATTATGGGCAAAAGGAAGATCTTTGTCCAGCGAACCATGCCAACACCGTTGCGTGAGGGTGTTGAACAAGAGATGGAAGTTGAGGACATTTTGTCGGTGCCGACAGACAACAATGTACTGAAAGATTCACAGGAAGTGATTATTGTTCCAAACACTCCCAATGATTGGGATATTTTAGAAGCTACTATGGTGGCTCAGGGTGATAGTTTGGTGGAGGCTCCATTTTTTGTTTTGCAATCAAAATTCCAAAGAAAACGGTAGAGAATATTGAGGGACAGCTCTTATAATACCCGTTATCAGGTGGAATCTTCGCATGTTTATTGAAGGTCTTGTACTGGAATTTAAGAGGGGTGGGCAATCACCCATTTCGATGTGGTTTTTTTTTTTAAAACCACCCAGTGTGGGTAGGGGGTTTGATAGGACCCCTACCTGTATATATAACTAAAAGCAAGAATGTACAAGGGAGGAGGACATAGAGCCAAACCTTCAGAAGTAAAAGAAAGTCAAAGTAAAAGCAAGGTGGTGACTCACCGCCAGAAACAGGAAAATCCCGTTTTGATGTGTTCTCATGAATTATATCACTCATTACCAATTAGATATTATTTGTATTTCAGAGCCTATGGTGAATTTTGATTCTATCCCTGCTGCTTATTAGCATGGTCTAAATCTCGTTTATGCAGGTGGAAACACTAATCAATCTATTAATATTTGGATTTTAACCTCTTCTATGATTAATGCAGTCAGTGTAAATGTTTCTTTACAACAAGTTATGATCGGCCCAATGGTTTTTGTTTATGCGAATACATCATATTTTCAACATCGAATAGTATGGTTAAAACTTGCTAATATCAGAGCTATGGATGGTTATGAGTGATTTCAATACAGTGATGAGAGCGCATGAAAAGCGTGGTGGTATTTTACCCAAGTCTATATCTTGCAATGACTTCCTTTCTATGATTAATTCATGTGAGTTGATAGATATTGCCACTCGTGGGGCTCCATATACTTGTTCAAATGGAAGGGGTGTCCGTTCTCATATCGACATGCACTTGGACAGGAGTATGTCATGAATCAATTGGCTTGGTTCTTGGCCAAATTCTTTTTGTTCTCTATTTTTTAGGACATCATTGGATCAACACCCTTTGTTATTTTACTTTAGCAAAATGGAAAGGGTGTGACCTTCGCCTTTCCGTTTCCAAAGAATGTGGAAATTTCATGATACTTTTTTAATCGTTGTGAAGGAGTTTTGGGTCTCGGAGGGTATCTATGGCTGCCCTATGTTCATAGTTATTCAAAACCTTAAACGGTTAAAGCAATGTCTGAGGATTTGAAATACAGAGATATTTGGAAATGTTCTTGTGAAGATGGAATCAGATGTCTCCTTAATCAAGGAAATTCAAGACCGAATGGACGTTGAGGGCTTCTCAGAAGATTTATTTCCAATGGTACAAAATTGTAACGAACCATCCCAATTGTCAAGATATTGTCTGTTTTAGTGCCCATACATTCTCACAGTTTTGTTCTCTGAGGATTTTGCCCCAGAAAAAGACCTTTTGACAATTAAGGGTATGCACACCACATATATAGCCTAGTCATTCCTCTTTCCAAGTCGATGTACGTTGCAAGACATAAAGCTATAGCATCTCCTCACCTTAGAAGGACTTTTGGAAGGCTACTACACTAATTGTCGAGAGGCCTTTTAGTGTGCTCACACTTCATTGTCAAGAGGCTTATTTATTTATTTATTTATTTATTTTTGGGGGGGGGGAGCCCTAGAAAAATAAAATCGTGAGGATGTATGGCTACCAAAGCGGACAATATCTTAATAGTTAGGACAGGTCGTTACAGGTGATTTCAGAGCCGACTCTCCTACTATCGATGTGTGTGTTGGGGGGGGGCGTAGTAGCATGCCAGACGGCCTTATGACTTGAGGAGGTGCTATAGCTTTATGCGTTGCATCCCACATCGACTTGGGGGGGGGGGGGGGGCAAGAGTGACTGGGCTATATGTGGGGTGTGATTACCCTTAATTGGCAGTAGGGCTTTTCTACTGCAAAACCCCACAAAGACAAAATCGTGAGGGTGTATGGGCACTAAAGTAGATAATGTCTTGACAGTTTGGACAAATTGTTACATAAATTCATCCTATTTTTTTTTTGTCCTAAAAACATCAACTTCTTGACACGATCCCTAATGACGAGCAACAGAATCAACACACTTCCCACTGTCAAATAATCTCATTAATCAACATCTATATCTCTCTCCATTTTAATTTTAAATTGTGCAATAAAAAAAACTAAATTATTATTTAAATTACAAATATTGCAAGATCAGCTCAATTTTTGATATTGTGTGGTGTCTTTAGGTACGGACTACTGCTAGTTCATATAGACATGATATCTTATATTATTTTCAAGTTATTTTAATATATAGAAGTCGAATTTAAAGTGATGATAAGTATATTTGCCCACGTGATAAGTCGATTAGACACTTTTCTACATAGTAGGTTAACAGAACATGTACTCGACATGAAATAAGCAGCTTATGATTTACTAATTTCCGAAAATGGAAAATTACATGACCCACAAACCCAAATAATAAATGAATTAAATATTAGCAATGTCAAACATGAATAATTCTACCTTTGTAGGACAACAAATTTAGCTTGTATAGTGTGAAGAACATTTTTTATGTTTTCAAATTTTTTTTTCATTTCTTGATCAGGTATTCTACAAATTTGTATTGAATTGGTGAATTCTTACTTGGTTTTTTAAACATCTAGAGCATGTAGATTTTAATTTATGGAAGGTCGATATGTGGTAATAGAGAAAGGGTCCTTATAAATTACGGATTGTACACATGTTATGTTTGTTGACGTGAACAAGACATGTACACAAACTAGTTGAATTATGGTCAACTACCATTCCATATTGTAACAAAAATAACATAGTCGAACATCCAACAATTGTCAACCCTAGCTCAGGGCTAATTAAGTTTCTCATAGTCAAGAAAACAAGAATCAATGTGGACCCAAGTGGCTGTCAAGAGAAGTTAAAACACATACATGGACTCCATACATCATATTCATCCTTTGCTCCATAGATATGACATTACACTACTATAATTTCATGAAGGGAGAGATAGACCTTGTATTTAAGACCTAAGTTTATGGTCTCATATTTCCAAAAATAAAAGATTCCATTGTTTTTAAGGCTGAAAATGAGGTGTATTAGTAGTTAAATTTCTGAAAAAATATACCTTGTTAGATATGAGTGACCATTGAAGGACCAATGTTTGGTTCTGGACGAAAACTTATATTTAGAGGAAAAAACAAATTCCTTTCAAGATTTTCACTAATAAACTTTGAGAAAAGATCATTAACAATGTCTACAAAACGTCCTATGGCATGATCCATGGCATCCTCAAGGCCCACTCTATGATCAGGTGGGGGATGATATGCTTAGGGGCATGAGTTTTGATATTATACTAATGATAGAGTGAGTGGAATTATTAGCAATGGTACCTGGAGTTGGCCTATGACAGCAATCCAAATCCTTGCTGACATGTAACCATATCCAGAAAGAGAGGACTGTATTGAATGGTTTCTAAATATATCAGATTTTTAGCATTCAATCAGCATGGGAGACAATCAGACCTAAGGGGCAGTATCAAAGTTGGACCAGCATTGTTTGGTAAATGCAGTTCCCAGATTTTGTTTTGTCTAATGGTTTTCAATACAATAGATGCTTACTACGCATGATACAATTGTAAGCCATGGGGTGGTCCATAGTGGTCAGTGTCTTTTATGTAGATGAGAAAGTGAAACCCATAATCACCTTTTTTTCAACTGTCCTGACACTGATAGGCTATGGTTATCCCTCCAAGTGAAGTGTGTTGTTCAATGGCCTAATATTAATTGAGTTTTATTTCTTGGTTTGTTGCAACATCAATGGGAAGGGTTTGAGCAAGCTAATAAGAAAACTTACTTTATCTACTTCGTTAGAAGGGCGCTGGAGTGTTTTTCGATATGACCCCTTCGATGCTCAAGTCAGTATTCGAGAAAGGGTGGGATGCATACCTGTCCTTTTGCTTGTGTGTGCTATTTATTCCTTCTAGGAATTAACTGAGGCAGACAGTTGGGTCCACTTGGAGGGAAAGTTTCTGGTTGGTTCATACAGGGGACACTAAATGGTATGCAGACCTCGATCAAAGTGTTTGCTTTTATCTACACTAGATGATTCCGCAGGTCACCAATGGACTTTTGGTTCAATGGTACTCTTTATCTCGTGAAAAATTTGTCATCTTGAGGTCACGGGTTCAAGCCCCCTTCCCCCCTCTCCCCTAAAAAAAAAAAAAGATTATTCCACAGGTTCACACCCAAGACCTTGAGAACTTAATGTATCCATCTCTGCTCCTCTAAGCATGGAAAGTGTCTCATGCTTTTGTCAAATTATTTAATGCGCCTAAGGCATGGACATACATGCGCATGGGCATTTTAGCTAATCTCCTATTCAAGGGGTCATGTATTAATTGTTCCATGCACTGTACATCTCTATCATTGGTTATTGAATTGCTATTTCTAATCATTCTTATTGCCTTTAAGGGTTAATAACTGAGAGTCAACTTTGCCCCCAAACCGTAATGTTCAGAAACTACTTTATCTTGATCAAAAGACTGGCTTGCCTTAGTCAATTATCTCTACCTTCAAAGTCAAAGTTTATCATCTTGCAATGTGGTCGGTGCCGAGTTTAGTCATCACTGGACAGCGAAGGTATCTCCAACCGAGGAGGGGCTTCTCCATTGAGATGAGTTACCCGAGGATGCCGAAGTGTAATAGACGTCACCAAAGTACACATGACCACCATATCGAGGAAGGATTCACACTCCGAGAACTTGACTTGTGACGCGTGTTACTCTCTCACTATTCACCAAAGTGTCCCATCAACAACCCCCAACCCTTGATCTTTGTACGAATTGGGTGACGTGTTAGATGGAGATGAAAGGACTTGTGTCATTTGGCTTTTCACAAGAGGCATGTAGCCATTTTCCTGCCTTTGGGGATCGTACTGTATTTATTTGTGCTCATCTTGGAATGTGGGTAACGATGGCATCTTCGACGTATGTGAGTGTTCCACCCCCTCATTCTCTCCGTTGTCTATTCTGTGAGATCTTTTTGAAAAGTTCACTGAAAAATCTACTCAAAGGTCACCACCTTCCATTAGAAGTTCATTAGACCCCTCGAGTTTGTCGAAGAAACTTGAACACCCTCCTCTGATCGGGTCTGGGGCAGAACCAGGGGGAATAGTGCAAGAATTATGGGTGGTGGGTACTGCTGGTTTGGTTGCACCAGGTTGTGTTGAATTTTGGCTGGGTTGGTTTTTAGCTTGAGGAGGTTAGCAAATGGTATTAGTTATGGAAAATGGGCTGGGTTTGATGATGGGATGGGTAGATTGAGAGATTGGGTAAGTATGCTTATCTTTAGAATTATGGGGCTGGCATATGGTATCACTTATGGGTGGTAAATCATGCACAACTTGCCCATTTTTATGGCCAAAAGTCAAAGAATCCCCATTCATGCATATCCCCATTATCATGCTTATCCTCACGTGTAGCAACAAAATCTCTTGCAATATTTGTTTGTGCACGTGGTTCTATATAATGTCTAGGTTCAGCAACATTCAAATTAGGAGATAAATTAACTGTCCGCAAATCAAGTGATTGAGCTAAAGCCAAGGAACTAACCAAAACCTCCTTGCCTTTGCACCGACGACTCTCTATGCATGCACCAGTGGGAGCGGCCAGTGCTACATCAGAGATGGTTGCGGAGTCAACGTGATGTAGGTTGCTAGCATTGGGGTGATGAATAACTCCATCTATATAGGTGTGTGCACCAAGAAGAGGGTCCACGGGTAAGTTTAGGCCAGCTGTTGGGTCATCGTCGGCAGTCAGATTGGCCAAAGGATTAGTTGATGAGGTAGTATGTTGGTGATGTTATGCACAGTCAGTGGCTGAAAATGTGCTTTTTATTGGAGTCAGTGGTTGGCAGTCAGCGGCTGAAGTTAAAGTAATGTCAATTTCTAAATGAGAAATAAATTCATAAATTCTTTAACTTACAATGCGATGGGATATTGGTGGCTAAACATGTGTTTTTTAGTGGAGTCTGTGGCTGTCAGTTGAAACCCCATGCGATGCACGGACTTATAAAATATTTTTGCACTTGTACATTTTTCATGCATTCAGACAATTTGTACACCAAATACAAATCTTGTCTCTCATCTGAACAACTTAATTCCAATAATTAACCACTAGAGGAGATAAAGGCCTATATATAAGTGGTAGTCATCGCCATTTCAATGCACTTGAATGTACACTTTTCATGCACTCTTGCGTGCATTGGAGATTGGGGTAGAACACTACATTCTTCTATTGAAAAACTACAGAGAATTGAATTTGGAACAAGGGGTTGCTATCGTTATTAAGTTTTGATTATCAGAATCACTATTTACATATTTGTCGATTACCTTATTTAATTGTATGATGATCATTTGATTTGATTATATAGAATACACTAAATTTTTTTTTATTAGGGCTTAATAAACCCAACAGAGGTCCACCAAGTTCATCCCTCCCTAACACTCCACCCTTCATTCCCACACTTAACCACCATGCCATCCTCTAACCTCCACCTCTCACCGGTTATTACACCTTATTAATTATAATCTAGAATTTATTGAATAGTGAAAGAAAGAATAGAGTCAAAACATAAGTAACTTGTGATCAGTATCATTATTTGGACATTGAGAATGCAAAATAATTGTAGTATGGCCAATTCTAGAATGACAATATCAAATAGATTGCTAGATCCCAACCTAATATAAAAAAGTGGTATCTGCATAGAAACATTGAAAAGAAGGTACAAGAATTAACATTCTACAAAATTAATGGAAGAATAAACTTAGACTATTACCAAAAATAACTTTTGATTGGTAAAAAGTCTAGACCAAGTCCATATGACATGAATACCATCACAACCAAATCCTGTGTCAAATACACACAAATCATCCATAGCTCTTTCATTTTGCCATCAACGAACAGATCCATCTTACTTTCATATTGCAAAAAAAACATGGCTCCATTTCTCTCATATTTTTTGCATCTTATCGTTGAAAAATGGGAAAAAGGATACGTTTGAGCAGGAGGGGTAAATATTTGAAAGAGAGACTTGAATGAGTGGAGATCTATTTTTTGATAAGATATGGAGTGGAGAGTTAAAAATTGAGAAACGTGGGCAGTTTAAAAATTGCAATTATTTGTCAATTAAAAACCAAGTTATTCTTATCTAAAAGGAAAAATTAAATGATCATGCAAAAACTAAAAGAACTAATAAAAAGATGCCAAGTAATTTTTTTCTTTGAAGTTAAAAATTTAGAAAATTAGAGAATTAGGTTTGGTGTCCTTTCCTTAATTGTAGATACATTGCTATAGAATATAAAGATCACTTATCTCTCATATGAACAACTTAATACTAATAGTAAACCTCCAGAGGTCCACCAAGTTCATCCCTCCTAACACTCCACCCATCATTACGACACTTTGAGAGGCACCTACCTCCAACAACCGCCCTTTAAACACTCTATCCATGAAACCCCAACCCCCCTCCTCCCCCCCCCCCCCCCCCCGGCAAAAAAAAAAATTCAAACGCCATGCCAACCCTCTAACTTCCACCTCTCATCAGTTGTGACACCTTATTAATTATAATCTAAAATTTATTAAAACATGAAAGGAAGATTAGGGACAGAGCAGAAGCAACTTTGGAAGTGTCTCACCATCTGCAAAAACTCTTTCAATAACTCAAGCATCAAGCTCAGTGATTTGTTACTCCAATTATTGATTACCTTAAGATGAAGAAGCTTCACGAGAAGAGACAATGTTGAAAACTTCTTGCAGCCTAGGCAAAGTTTCAATTGTGCTTCCTTCAATAATCTATCAATTTTTTCGGCTTCCCATTCAGTTACATTGTCAACGCCATGGTTGTCAAATGTCTGACTTGAACAATTATCCACAAAAGTTCTCCTGTGTACTTCTTCAAGAATTTCTTGTATTTCATCAACATCTTCTTCCACCTCTATAATTCTATCATTATTAGCACCATGTCATCTTTGTTATCATCGTAATCAACGCCCACATACATGCTATAATCGAAAGTTTCCCCATAATGTACCCACCAGGTATAACTTTGTAATATCTCATTTTCAAATAGATAATCTTCAACCTTTTTTTCAAATCTAAAATAAACGTTCATGCATTTACGACACGGGCATCGAATATTATTAGCCTGACCCATATGATTACGTAAATACTCAATAAACAATTTAACTCCTTTTTTGTATGCATAAGAAAATCTATGATTTTGCTGCATCCAACTTCTATACAAACTCAAATCCCTATAACATAGTATCAAACAAGAAAAAAATGAATTAATTCACCAACAAAAAATGAATTATCTTTATATTAGATATAAATATTTACTGTAAAGGTCAATTCGTTGGGTGATAATATATATCCAACCTCCTTCACTCAATGCTAATCTAAGTCAAAAAATTTTACAGGATATTTTTGTACAAAAAAAACATTACTAAAGTCCAGTTAATTGAAATAATTTAAACTAAAATGTAATCCATAATAGCTAATTCCTAATATATGAATCCAATTAGTTAGAAAAAAAAATGTATTCCAAACAATTTGAAAAAAATTCATTTCATCACAAAATAGACAAACTTAATTTTCAAGTAATCAATCAAAATAGTTTTAATACATCACAAGTAAATTTTAAAATTTAAATCTAAAAAATTAATTTCAAATGAAATTCATAGTAACCATAACAAATTTTAAAACAATTGAGATATTTCATATAAAGTAGGGCTTCGATTTGAAACAAAACCAAATTATAACTTATAATCAGTAGGGGTTACAACTGATTATAAGTTATATGAAACCACCATGCCAACCCTCTAACCTCCACCTCTCACTGGGTGTTAAATCTTATTAATTATATCTAGAATTTATTGAGGCGGGAAAGAAAGAAAAGAGCCGAAATAGAAGAAACTTGTAATCAATATCACTATTTGAACATTAGGAATGCTTAATAATTGTAGTATCACCAAATCTAGAATGAAAATAGCAAATAGATTGTTAGATGCCAACCTAATATCAAAAAGTGGTATCCACATCAAAACATTGAGAATAAGGTATAAGAATTAACATTCTATTAAATTAATGGAAGGGCAAAGTTAGACTAGTACCAAAAATAACTTCTAATTGGTAAAAAGTACGGGCATAGTCCAGATGACATAAACTCCATCATGACCAAGTTCTATATCACACACAAACATACACAATCCATAGGTCCATAATTTTGTCGTCAACGAACAGATCCATCTTTCTCTCATATTAGAAAAAAGCATGGCTCCATTACGGTCATTCACTCTCATATCTGTTGCATCTCATCATTGGAAAATGGGAAGAGGGATACGTTTGAGCTAGAGAAGTGAAGATTGAAAAGGGAGACGTGAATGAGTGGAAATTTATTTTTAATAAGATATAGAGTGGAGAGTTAAAAATTGAGAAATGTGTGCAATTTAAAATTACAGTTATTGTGGGTTCAAAACAAAGTTATTCTCATCTAAAGGGGGAAATTAATTGATCAAGCAAAAACTAAAAGGACCAATGAAAAGGTGCCAAGTAAGCTTTTCTAAAACTTTGAAGTTAAAATTTAGAAAATTAGAAAATCAGGTTTGGAGTCCTCTCCTTATTTGTAGATACATTGATGTAGAATATAAAGATCCCTTATCTCTCATTTGAACAACTTAATACCAATAATTAACCACCAAAGATCCACCAAGTTCATTCCTCCCTAACACTCCACCCTTCATTTCCACTTCTGGACACTCCAACTTTATCCAAGAAACCCCACCCCCTCCTCCCCCTAAAAAAAAACACAAGCCCACCATACCTACCTCTAACCTCCATCTCTTATCATTGCTATAGTTTATTAATTATAATCTAGAATTTATTAAAGTGCAAAAGAAAGAACATATAGTCAGAATAGAAATAACTTGTGATCAATATAATTAAGTACAATGTTATGTAATCCAAATTTACAATCCAAATCTACATCCCAATTGAAGGGGGACTATTGAATCAGTGAGTACCATTTATAAAAGTTGATGGGACTCACTCATCCAACGGCCCCCCTTTATTTTGGGATGCAAATTTGGGTTGTAAATTTGGGATACATAGTATTTCTCTATAATTATTTGGACGTTTGGAATGCTTAATAATTGTAGTATCATCAACTCTAAAATAACAACATCAAATCGATTAACCACCAGAGATCCACCAATGTATATTTCTTAGTTGCCTAATATTCTACGTATTCACTTTTCTATTTTGACTTCAAAAAATACTAACCAATTGATATTATTTATCTTTTTCTTTGGGTTTGGCTACTATGAAATTTCTAAATGGTAGGTTCATTTATTATTTTTCTATGTAAGAATTCATCCACGTCCCCAAATTGTTTCACATTTAGAAAGCGACTTAAATTTTTGAACTTTAATAAAATTGAATTTATTAACTTGTACATATTCTCACCATGAGTAATGATATTTGTACCTAAAAATCTGACATAATTTGCTGACATAATGATGTGGCTTAATATGAATCATTGGATCAACACCATGTTTTAATGTTTGATGAGGGCTACAGCCAGTCCAAAGGTCACAATGAATTAGGTCAATAAATTAGGTCAAATTTTGTAGGTCCCAATAGCAATGTTTGTTATCACCATTCAACAAAAATAAAAAATCCACGCAATATTCACAAATTGAGAGGAGCAAACCTCTTTTCCCAAGAGCTTTTCATTCAAATTCAATTGAAAATCCCAAATATGCAAGGACAACTAGCTAGCCATGACCAGTATATAGCTTGTTGATTCTTTCAAATCAAAAAAAATATTTGAATTGACATTTTGAATGAGATTTAGAGTAAATGTAAAATCTCACGTAGACCCACGCTTCGATGCTATCAGCTCATTAATATTTCATACATAAGGTCATATCCTTAATCTTATTTCCCATTAAAAAATAAGGATACGTGACACTCTGTATAAAAGAAAAAGTTTTTAATAAAAAAAAATTGTTTCTCACACATTATACATCCCTATCAACATTTGATTGATACGTTGAGCACTAACAAGCATGTATAAGAAAAATTAACAAAACTTCTTGCAAGCTCGCTAAAGAAAAAAAAATCAATATTAAGGAATAGTACGCATGCAGCCATAAGAAGATTGTCTCATGGACCCATAGAAATTTGATACAACCAAATTAGTTCTCATAGAACAATGAGAGAATTAACATGTATGACCT
The DNA here is from genome assembly GCA_963454935.2 of Ilex paraguariensis. Lineage (NCBI taxonomy): Eukaryota > Viridiplantae > Streptophyta > Magnoliopsida > Aquifoliales > Aquifoliaceae > Ilex > Ilex paraguariensis. The sequence goes on from CAUOFW020001558.1 coordinate 241,060, forward strand.
ATTAAAAATATAGACCGACAAAAGCGAGACCCCATATCACACATTTTTCTTTAATTTGAGGACTAAAAAGAGATGTAAAATTAATTTACAATAGGGGGTGAAACTTTAAACACATTTGGTTAACAGAATATGGATTCGACATGAAATAAATGGCTTATGATTTACTAATTTCCAAAAATAGAAAATTAGTAAACATCTAAACCGTGTAGGGTTTAATTTATGGAGGGTCTATGTGGGGGTGACAGAGCAAAGGTCCTTATATATTATGGATGATACACAATTTATATTTGTTGATTTGAACATGACACGAAGATGAACCAATCAAATTATGATTAATTACCATTCCATATCGTAACAAAAATAACACGAGTCGAACATCTAACAATTGTCGCAGTCAAGAAAACAAGAATCAATATGTACCCAAGTGGCTGTCAAGAGGAGTAAAACACATACAAGGACTCCATTCATCCTCATCATTTTGCTCCATAGATATGGCATTACATTCCTATATCAATTTCAGAAAGGGATAGATAGTCCTTGTATTTGAGACCCTATTTTATGGTTCCATATTTCCAAAAAATAAAAAATTCCATTGCTTTTAAGGCTGAAAATGAGGTGTATAAGTAGTTAAATTGCCGAAAAAATATACGCTATTAGATACAAATTGATTGTTGAAGCCCCAATTGTTGGTTTGGAATTAAACCTTATTATTAAAGGGCAAAAAAAAAAAATCGTGTCAAGCTTTTCTTTGATAAATTTTACAAAAATATCATTGTCGACGTCTGCAAAATAGACACACGAATCTTGTATGATGTTTGAAGACTCGCATTACGTCCAATAATCGCAATCCTTTAAAGTTTGAAGGTTTCAAAGTTAAAAAAGTATAATTATTATTGGGACCATGACAGAGTACACAACCTGCTTGATCAATTCTGTCACGAATGGATAGCGTTGACAGTTTTTAAAGTGATCTACCAATCATAGTTAAAAAATAAAATAAAATAATATAAGTGTGGCCTGAGTAAAGTATTAAACAGTAACTGACCACGATGTTCTTGACGTGAATATTTTAGGATTGTTGCCCTTATTTTGTGAGATTTAGCATCTCCCTATTATTTTGAATCATTAATATTAATAAGTGAGAGACTGATTTTACATAAAATAAGTCTCACTTAAATATGTAATAGGTGACCCATCAAGAACTTGGTTGAATTAATTTTACACTCAATAGAAATTGTTAACGTGGTAGAGCCAAAGTGAAGCAAAACACATAATTTGGGAGCAAAATAAAATAATTTTTATTAAATTTCTAGCAAACATTAACTATTGATGTAATGTAAAACTAATAACTTAGTTGAAGCTGCAATTTTTGAGGGGGTCAGGTGAGAAAATCGATGTATAATTTTCCTTTTTATTATATGATTTATAGTTAATTTGGGTCTTCTTGCTCCATATTACAGTCAATAAGTATAAAATATTTTTTGTATATTTTTATTCCTCGTTTCAAATTATAAACTATTTTCTAAGGCTTTTTACTATCAAATTTCAAAAGTTAATTTATTCTTCTATCCCTTATATTACAATCAATAGTGTTAAGTTATATTTTCTTTCAAGGGTAGTAGCAGGTCTTCTATAAAAAAAGGTCAAACAATTTGGTGGTAAATCACCACCTTGCTTTTGCTTTGACTTTCTTCCACTTCTGGAGGCTAGGCTATATGTCCTCCTCCCTTATATTATTTTTCTTTTAGTTATATATATAGGTAGGAGTCTTGCCAAACCCCCCACCCACACTGGGCGGCTTTGAAGAAAAAAAAATTGAGTTGATTTCTCTCAAGCAATACCCCATGTGATACATAGACTTAAAAAATATTTTTGCCCTTGTGCATTTTTCATGCATTCAAATAGATTGTACATCAAAAACATCTCTTTATCTCTCATTTGACCAACTTAATTCCAATAATTAACCACAAGATGAGATAAAGTCCTATATATATATGGTAGCCATCCTCCTCTCAATACACTTGGACGTATGATTTTCCATCACTCTTGTGTACATTCTTCTGTTTAAAAGCTATAGAGAATCGAATTGGGGACAAGGGATAATTATTGTTATTAATTTGATCATCAGAATCATGTTTTAAAAAATTTTCAATTACCTTATTTAATTATATGATGATTATTGGATTTGATTACATAGAATATTGTAGATTTGTTTTTATTAGGGCTTGATAAACCCAACATAGGTCCACCAAGTTCATCCCTCCCTAACGCTCCACCCTTCATTCCCTCACTTTTTTTTTTTGGAAGGAGAGAGGGACTTGAACCCTTGACCTCAAGAAGGCAAAGCCTAACCATCATGCCAACCCTCTAAACTCACCCTCTCACCAGTTGTTATACAATAGTTATAATTTAGAATTTATTAAAGGGTGAAAGAAAAAATAGAGTCAATACAGAAGTAACTTGTGCTTAGTATCATTAGTTGGACATTGAGAATGCTTAATAATTACAGTAACACTAACTCCAGAATGACAATATCAAATCGATTGCTAAGTCTCAACCTAATATCAAAAAGTGGTATCTGCATAGAAACATTGAGAATAAGGTACAAGAATTAACATTCTACTAAATTAATGGAAGGGTAAAATTAGACTATTACCAAAAATAATTTTTGTTTGGTAAAAAGTATGGACTTAGTCTAGATGACTTCAATTGCATCACAACCAAATCCTGCATCAAATACACACAAATCACATATAACTCTTACATTTAGCCAGCAATGAACAGATCCATCTTACTTTCATATTAGAAAAAACATGGCTCCGTTATTGTCTTTCACTCTCACATTTGTTGCATCTTATCATTGAAAAATGGAAAAAAGGATACGTTGGAGCAGGAGAGGTAAAAATTGGAAAGAGAGACGTGAATGAGTGGATATCTGTTATTTGAGAGGATATGGAGTGGAGATCTGTTATTTGATAGGATATGGAGTGGAGAGTTAAAAGTTGAGAAATGTGGACAATTTAAAAATTAAAGTTATCTGTTAGTTCAAAACAGAGTTACTCTTAGCTAAAAAGCAAAATTAATTGATCAAGCAAAACCTAAAAGGACTAATAAAAAGATGCCAAGCAATTTTTTCTAAAACTTTGAAGGTAAAAATGAAGAAAATTAGAGAATTAGGTGTGGAGTCCTTTCCTTATTTGTAGATACATTGATATAGAATATAAATATCTCTTATCTCTCATCCGAACAATTTAATTCCAATTATTAACTATCAAAGGTCCACCAAGTTCATCCCTCCCTAACACTCCACCCTTCATTACAACACTTTTGAACGCACTTACCCCCAACAACTGTTCCTTAAACACTTTATCCATGAAACACCCCCCCCCAAAAAAAAAAAAACAAAACCACCATGCCAACCCTCTAACCTCTACATCTCACCAGGTATTACAACTTATTAATTATAATCTAGAATTTATTAAGGCGGGAAAGAAAGAAAAGAGTCAAAATAGAAGAAACTTGTAATCAATTTCACTATTTGAACATTAGGAATGCTTAATAATTGTAGTATCACCAAATCTAGAATGAAAATAGCAAATAGATTGCTAGATGCCAACCAAATATCAAAAATTGGTATCCACATCGAAACATTGAGAATAAGATACAAGAATTAACATTCTACTAAATTAATGGAATGACAAAGTTAGACTATTACCAAAAATAACTTCTAATTGGTAAAAAGTACGGACATAGTCCAGATGACATCAACTCCATCATGACCAAGTTCTACATCAAACACACACACACAAAATCCATAGGTGCATACTTTTGTCGTCAACCAACAGATCCATCTTTCTCTCATGTTAAAAAAAAACATGGCTCCATTATGGTCATTCACTCTCATATCTATTGCATCTAATCATTGGAAATGGGAAAAGGGATACATTTGAGCTGGAGAGGTGAAGATTGAAAAGAGACGTGAATGAGTGGAAATATAGAGTGGAGAGTTAAAAGTTGAGAAATGTGGGCAATTTAAAATTACAATTATTTGTGAGTTCAAAACAGAGTAATTCTTATCTAAAGGGGGTAATTAAATGATCAAGCAAAAACTAAAAGAACCAATGAAAAGGTGCCAAGTAAGCTTTTCTAAAACTTTGAAGTTTAAAATTTAGAAAATTGGAGAATTAGGCATGGAGTCCTCTTCTTAATTGTAGACACATTGATATAGAATATAAAGATCTCTTATCTCTCATTTGAACAACTTAATACCAATAATTAACCACCAGATATCCACCAAGTTCATTCCTCCCTAACACTCCACCCCTCATTCCCACTTCTGAATGCACCAAGTCCTAACAACCATCCCTTAAACACTTTATCCAAGAAACCCCACCCCCTCCTTCCCCTAAAAAAAACACAAGCCTACCATACATACCTCTAACCTCCACCTCTTACAATTGTTACACATTATAAATTATAATCTAGGATTCATTAAAGTGTGAAAGAAAGAACATATAGTCAGAACAGAAACAACTTGTGATCAATATAACTATGAGCAATGCTATGTTACCCAAATCTACAATCCAAATCTATATCTCAAATGAAGGGAAACCAATGAATCAGTGGATCCTATTTAAAAAAGTTGATAAACTCACTCATCCAACGGTCTCCCTTCTTTTGGGATGTAAATTTGGGTTGTAAATTTGGGATATATAGTATTTCTCTATAATTATTTGGACATTGGGAATGCTTAATAATTGTAGTATCACCAACTCCAAAATGACAACATGAAATAGATTAACCACCAGAGATCCACCAATGTATATTTCTTTGTTGCCTAATATTCTACGTATCCACTTTTGTTTTTTGATTTCAAAAAATAAAAACCAATTGATATTATTTATCTTTTTCTTTGGGTTTGGCTATTATGAAATTTCTAAATTGTAGGGTCGTTTAATTATTTTTCTATGTAAGAATTCATACACGTCCCCAAATCGTATCACATTTAGAAAGCGACTTAAATGTTCAAACTTAAATAAAATTGAATTTATTAACTTGTACATATTCTCACTATTCAACAAAAATAAAAAATCCACGCAATATTTACAAATTGAGAGGAGCAAACCTCTTTTCCCAAGAGCTTTTCCTTCAAATTCAATTAAAGATCCAAAATATGCAAGGACATCTAGCTAGCCATGCCCAGTATATAGCTTGTTGATTCTTTCAAATCAAAAAAATTTTTTTTTGGGTACATAATCAAAGAAATATTTGAATTGACATTTTAAATGAGATTTAGAGTAAATGTAAAATCTCATATAGACCCGCACTTTGATGCTATCATCTCATTAATATTTCATCCATAAGGTCACATCCTTAATCTTATTTCCCATTAAAAAATAAGGTTACGTGACACTGTATAAGAGAAAAAGTTTTTAATAAAAGAAAATATTAGGTTGAGCTCTAGCAAGCATGTATATGAAAAATTAACTACACTTCTTGCAAGCTCGCTTAAGAAAAAAACAATCAATATTAAGGAATAGTACCCATGCAGCCACAAGATGGTTGTCTCATGGACCCATAGAAATTTGAAACAACCAAATTAGTTCTCATAGAACAATGAGAGAATTAACATGTATGACCTATTAAAAATAAAGACCGACAAAAGCGAGACCCCATATCACACATTTTTCTTTTAGCAGTTTTAGCTTAAAAGTCTCTTCCCATATGTACATAATGGTTGAATTGAAATTTGAAAAACAAGTGCTATCACACACAACTATGTGATAAAAAAAACAAGCGATACTAGTGAGCGTTCACCAATTGTTACACCTTATTAATTATAATTTAGAACTTATTGAAGTGTGAAAGAAAAAATAAAGTCAGAATAGAAACAACTTATTTGTTTCATTATTTGGACATTGGGAATGCTTAAAAATTGCAATATCACTGACTCCAAAATGACAATATCAAATAGATTTCTAGATGCCAATCTACTATTCAAAAACTAGTATTTTCACATCGAAACATTGAGAAAAAGGAATAAAAATTGACATTTTATAAAATTAATGGAAAGGTAAAATTAAAATACTACTGAAAGTAACTTTTGTTTGTAAAAAGTGTGAACCTAGTCCACTTTAGATTAGGGATGTCAATGGACTGATGCGGGGGCGGGAGGTGTTGTTTCCATCCTCATACCCACTTAAAAAAATTTCGTCCATCCCGGTCCATCCTCGTTAACGGGTATAGTATTCATTCCCACTATCGCCCTGTCCCCCGCCTTCACATCTGCCCCCACCCTCGTCCACCTTGCCCACTCAAGCCCAAGCCAATATATTCTAAAAAATCTTGTATTTTAAATAATGCAACATAAATGTAAAATATCATAACATAATTAATAGTTTGTTATTTACGACATAATATAATTAAAATCTTGACTATAACATAATCTAACATAATGTAATTAAAAATTTGTATCCATTGTAAATCCAACATGAAAAGATATAAAAACACAAAAATCTACACTTTTTCAAATCAAAACTATGAAAAAAATCAAAAAATAAAACTATTTTCCTATCAAAGCCAGTGGTGTAGATCACTTACTCAATAAAAAACATAAAAAATTGTACTTGTTGAGATTATGTGAAATGATTTTTGAAAGAATAAATAACATAAAAATTAAAAAAAAAAGACCACATTAATCTTTTAGGCTCTAAAAAGTATTTGACGTGAGATCTCACATGGTGTCCCAACGTTATAAATCTACGTGACATCACTTACTCATAAAAAAATGACACCGTGTTGTATATCCTTTTAAAAATAGCACCGCTGCTGTATATCAGCGGATCTAGAATCATATCCTTTTTCTTTGTAGTTGCTATATTAGTCAGATTAAGGAAAAAAAGCAAAAGAAAGGAACGATGGAGCTCATAGTTATTATTTGAGAAAATTCTTAGTGTGTTTAACATACGTGAAATTGTTAGGTAGCGTACATAATCAATTAATATTTGTATATTTTCAAAAATTATTATCACTAACTAATTTGATAGAAAAATGTTAAAAAAATTCTATTTGTGCAGTCTGATAAGTTGGGGTTGTGGTAGCTTTTCCGAGTGTGTCTCCCTTGCACTGTCAAAGCTGTTGGTTAAACCCATTAAAAAATTTCTCATACAATTGTTAGGAAGGGTAATTTTATTATCTTGCAAAACATTAACCAATGATAAATGATCTTCGGCCGGAATAGCCTAGCTACTTGTTCTGCTTGGCCCGAATTGCCTAATTACTTACTATACTAGGCCCGGATAGCCCAGCTACTTGCTCTGCTTGGCTCGAATAGCCTAGCTACTTGTTCTGTTCTACTTGCTCGACCAACTTTAGCTCAGCCGAAGAGCCTACCTACTTGCGCGGTCATAGTAGATTCATTGCAAATAATTTTTTCAACACATGCAACGTGCGACGTGTCCAAGTCTAATTGTCAGAATTTATCGACCCCTTCACTTGCAAAACATTAACAAATGATAAATGAACTTGAGTGCAGTAAAACCTGGATGAGTTGGTTTAATGTCAAACAAAGGCCAAGACAAGAAATCGTAGAGTGGTCAAAAAATTTAAATCCAACTAAAGTCAACCAAAAAAAAAACCACATATGTAGATGAATAGTATCACTGGAGTTGGATGGTGTTTAATGCTGTCACTTATAGACTACTACATTTATCTTATTATTGTGTTCGTAATTATTTTTACCACTTTTCTCTGGTACCAAAAAAATTATCAATTTTGTGAATATTTTTTCATTTTTGTCGGCGTTTTTATCACTGTTGTAATTTTTACCCCAAAAAATGAGAAATGCCGGCACCATAAAAAAGTGGTAATTTTTTTTAACCACAGAGACACACACAATGGTAAGTTTTTTTTTTTACCGAAAAGTGGTACACACTATTTTTACCATCTCTCTCTCTCTCAGTGTTTGTTTGGAGGTTGAGGGAGTGGGATCCCTACAATAATCAGACACATTTTCTCTATATTTACACATTTTCTCTTTATTTCTATTATTTGTGAATCAAATACCATGAATTAATTCAAGCAGACCCATTATATAAAAGTGATAAAAGTGAATTTCTGACTTATTAAAAGTATATGATATTTTTAAGAAGAAAAATTGAGAAAAAATTATTAGAGAGGATCTAGACCTAACTTTGGCGACTCAGTTAGACATAACTACAACTTTGTGCACCAAATGGGCATGGCGTAATTTTTGTTTTGTTTTGTGAGAGTGAATAAAAAAATTATTTTGTGAGAGTAGTAGAATTCATAAATCTAAAATTTTAAAATAAATTTTCCAGTATGTATTGTACCAGGTCCTGAACCTGAAAATGCCGCTGTCTACCACCACTTAACAGTCCCAAAGCTTAGACAATACAACTGGTGGATCCAAATGGTCATTTTCTCTCTCCTCGTCCTCTCTGGCCAATCAGCTGCCACACTCTTGGGAAGACACTACTTTGACAAAGGTGCAAAGAGCAAATGGATGGCAACCCTAGTCCAAACTGCGGGCTTTCCCATCCTTATCCCCTTTCTCTTCGTCTCACCGACCAAACATGGGATTGCACAAAGTAACCAAACAAAACCACCTTCTACCTTAATACTTGTCTCTTTTTATACCTTTTTGGTGTAATCTTAGCAGCATATAGTATTTTATACCCAATTGGGCTCGAATACCTTCCAGTTTCTACTTATTCTCTCATTTGTGCAAGTCAATTGGACTTAAATGCTCTTTTTTCCTACTTCCTTAATGCCCAAAAATTCACTCCTTTTATACTTAACTCTTTATTCCTCCTCACCATTTCCTCCGCACTCCTTGTTTTCTCAAATGATGACTCTGGAGACTCCAATAAAACATCACAAGGGAAGTATGTGATTGGGTTTATGTGCACTGTTGTTACATCGGTTGGTTATGCATTGAACCTCTCTATAACCCAACTTGCATTTCGAATAATTCTTAAGAGGAAACTTTTAGAGTGGTCATGAATGTAATAATCTACCAATCTCTCGTAGCGACGTGTGTGATCCTAGTGGGGCTTTTCACTAGTGGGGAATGGAGAAATTTGAGAAGAGAGATGAAGGAATATGAACTTGGTAACGTATCGTGCGTAATGAACTTGGTATGGACTGCTGTGACATGACAAGTGTTTAGCATTGGGGCAATTGGGCTGATTTTTAAGGTCTCTTCACTGTTCTCCAATGTCATAAGTACCTTGGGTTTGCCCATTGTTCCGGTTCTTGTCGTATTCATTTTCCTAGACAAGATGACTGTAGTGAAGGTGGTTGCTATGTTGTTGGCCATTCGGGGTTTTGCATCTTATATCTATATGCATTATCTCGATGATTAGGAATCGAAACCTGAAAGCAAAATCATTAATAACATTTCTCTTGTTGAAAGAGTTTAGGTAGCATTTGAGAACGATGTTTACATTTATCTTTAATTGTATGCGTATTTGAAAATTTTGTTAAATTGCGCTAGTTTTGGAAATTATTTTTTTCTTCTTTGTTCGACTTTTTCTTATTTTGACAAGCATAATTGCGTGTATAATAATATACTCGTGCACATATGAATGTATTGGTAAAATACTTTAATAGTCCCCTAAATATTGTTCATTTTCATTTCTATTCTTTTAATTGTGTTGTTAGTTCATCAATTTTTAGTTTGTGGTGACTGAGGTGTTCACGAGCATCTCACATGAGCACACTTGATGGTCAATTTGTGTTGTGAACGTGTAACATGGTAAACAATTAAGAATGAGATATTCCAGAACACAAGATTTACGTAGTTCGATAGAAATTCTAATTGTGTTAACAAAAATAAGTTTTCCTTAATTATCATCAGAATCCAAAAGATTACATCATATTTATAGACGCTAGTTAATAACCCCCATTATAGTCCAACTAGGAAATATAGTCCTGGTAATCAATTCCTTGTAAACTTTTTGGATTACTCCTAGTACATCTCCTACACCTGATATACATTGAAAACCTCTAATGTACCCGTTCCTTGCAGTGGGGTATTCTTTGCATCCCCTAACCTATTATTCAACTCCGACAACCAAATAGTAGTACAACTGAACTATCTCATTAACTTTTTGGTGTAATGAATATGAGTCACTTATTATTTCTAACAATCTTCACCTTGGTGAATAATTCACCACTTTGAAAAAGTACTTTAACTTGTCTCCATCGCAAACCCATAAGTTGGGGATGTCGTTTTTCTCACATTGAGAAATATTAACCAATTCCAAGAAAAATGCTTGAACCTATGAAAAAGAATTGGCTTTGTCAACTTGTCAGCTGCATTCTCCAAAATATGCACCTTTTCTAGTATTATCTCTTTAGAGATAATTAACTCTCACCTTGTGAAACCTCACATCTATATACTTTGTCTTGGAAAGATGCACTTGATATTTTGCCAAATAAATGATGCTATGACTATCACAATGCACATGAATTCCTCCTTGCTTTAAACCAAGCTCTTAACCAACCATCTCAACCACAACGCTTCCTTGGCAGCCTCAGTCACTGACATGTATTTTGCTTCAGTTGTAAATAGAGCCACTAGTTTATTGTCACATGGATATCCAACAAATAGTCCCTCTTGCAATTGTAAACACATGACGTGACAAAGTGTAGGGATGGGAAGAAGAAGAAGGAAGCAAAATCATTCCTAAAGTGGGTAAACCAACTGTGGATGCTTCTAAAAAATCTGCCGAAGTTTTGGATCCACAAACCCATCATTTTTGTTGAACAAGGCATGGAAGTTGAGGACATTTTATCTGTGCCGACAGACAACAATGTACTGACAGATTCACAAGAAGTGATTATTGTTCCAAATACTCTCAATAATTGGGATATTTTAGAAGCAACTATGGTGGCTCAGGGTGATAGTTTGGTGAAGGCTCCATTTTTTGTTTTGCAATCAAAATTCCAAAGAAAACGATAGAGAAGAATGAGGGACAGCTCTTATAATACCCGTTATCAGGTGGAATCTTCGCATGTTTATTGAAGGTCTTGTACTGGAATATAAGAGGGGTGGGCAATGGCCCGTTTCGAGGTTTTCTTTTTTTTTTTAAAAAACCACCCAGTGTGAGTAGGGGATTTGGTAGGACCCCTACCTGTATATATAACCAAAAGCAAAAATGTACAAGGGAGGAGGACAAAGAGCCAAGTCTCTAGAAGTGGAAGAAAGTCAAAGCAAAAGTAAGATAGTGACTCACCACCAAAAGCAGGAAAATCCTGTTTCGATGTGTTCTCATGAATTATATCACTCATTACCAACTAGATATTATTTGAATTTCAGAGCCTATGGTGAATTTTGATTCTATCCCTGCTACTTATTGGCATGGTCTAAATCTCGTTTATACGAGTGGAAACACTAATTAATGCAGTCATTGTAAATGTTTCTTTACAACAAGTTATGATCGGCCTAATGGTTTTTGTTTATGCGAGTACAACATATTTTCAACATCGAATAGTATGGTTAAAACTTACTAATATCAGAGCTATGGATGGTTTTGAGTGATTTCAATACATGTTCTGAATGATTTCAATACAGTGATGAGAGCACATGAAAAGCGTGGTGGTATTTTACCCAAGTCTATCTCTTGCAAAGAATTACTTTCTACGATTAGTTCTTGTGAGTTGATAGATATTGCCACTTGTGGGGCTCCGTTCTCATATCGACATGCACTTGGACAGGAGCATGTCATGAATCAATTGGTTTGGTTCTTGGCCAAATTCTTTTTGTTCTCTATTTTTTAGGATATCATTGGATCAACACCCTTTGTTATTTTACTTTAGCAAAATGGAAAGGGTGTGACCTTCGCCTTTCCATTTCCAAAGAATGTGGAAATTTCATGATACTTTTCTAATCGTTGTGAAGGAGTCTTGGGTCTCAGAGGGTATCTATGGCTGCCCCTATGTTCATAGTTATTCAAAAACTTAAACAGTTAAAGCAATGTCTGAGGATTTGAAATAAAGAGATATTTGGAAATGTTCATGTGAGGGTGGAATCGGCTGTCTCCTTAATCAAGGAAATTCAAGACCGAATGGTCGTTGAGGGCTTCTCGGAAGATTTATTTCCAATGGTACAAAATTTTAACAAATCATCCCAATTGTGAAGATATTGTCTGTTTTAGTGCCAATACACTCATGATTTTGTTCCCGAGGATTTTGCCCCAGAAAAAGGCCTTTCGACGATTAAGGGTATGCACACCACATATATAGCCCAGTCATTCCCCCTGCCAAGTCAATGTATGTTGCAAGACATAAAGCTATAGCATCTCCTCACCTCAGAAGGACTTTTGGTAGGCTACTACACTAATTGTCAAGAGGCCTATTAGTGTGCTCACGCTTAATTGTCAAAAGGCTTTTTTTTTGGGGGGGGGGGGGGGGGGGGAGCCCTAGAAAAACAAAACCATAAGGATGTATGGGTACCAAAGCGGACAATATCTTAATAGTTAGGGCAAGTCGTTAAAAGTGATTTCAGAGCCGACTGTCCTACTGTCGGTGTGTGTGTGTTGGGTAGGGGGGGGGGGGAGGGGGTAGACCTCGCTTGGGCCTCACGAGGACATGTGGTTTCTAAGAGGGTCAAGTGTAGTAGCTTGCCAGACGGCCTTATGACTAGAGGAGGTGCTATAGCTTTATGCGTTGCATCCCACATCGACTTGGGGGGGGGGGGGGGGGGGGGCAAGAGTGACTGGCCTATATATGTGGTGTGATTAGCCTTAATTGTCAAAAAAGGCTTTTTTGTGGCAAAACCCCAGAAAGACAAAATCGTGAGGGTGTATGGGCACTAAAGCAGATAATATCTTAATAGTTTGGACAAATTGTTACATAAATTCATCCTATTTTTTTTTGGTCCTAAAAACATCAACTTCTTGACACGACCCCTAATGACGGGCAACAGAATCAACACACTTCCCACTGTCAAATAATCTCATTAATCCACATCTATCTCTCTCTCCATTTTAATTTTAAATTGTGCTATAAAAAAAACTAAATTATTATTTAAATTACAAATATTGCAAGATCAGCTCAATTTTTGATATTGTGTGGTGTCTTTAAGTACGGACTACTGCTAGTTCATATAGACATGATATCTTATAGAATTTTCAAGTTATTTTAATATATAGAAGTCGAATTTAAAGTGATGATAAGTATATTTGCCCACGTGATAAATCGATTAGACACTTTTTCTACATAGTAGGTTAACAGAACATGTACTCGACATGAAATAAACGGCTTACCATTTACTAATTTCCAAAAAAGGAAAATGATATGACCCACAAACCCAAATAATAAATGAATTAAATATTAGCAGTGTCAAACATGAATAATTCTACCTTTGTAGGACAACAAATTTAGCTTGCATAGTGTGAAAAACATTTTTTATGTTTTCTAATTTTTTTTTCATTACTTGATCAGGTATTCTACAAATTTTTATTGAATTGGTGAATTCTTACTTGGTTTTTTAAACATCTAGAGCATGTAGATTTTAATTTATGGAAGGTCAATATGTGGTAATAGAGAAAAGGTCCTTATAAATTACGTATGGTACACATGTTATGTTTGTTGACGTGAACAAGACATGTACATAGACTAGTCGAATTATGGTCAACTACCATTCCATATTATAACAAAAATAACATAGTCGAACATCCAACAATTGTTAACCCTAGCTCAGGGCTAATTAAGTCTCTCATAGTCAAGAAAACAAGAATCAATGTGGACCCAAGTGGTTGTCAAGAGAAGTTAAAACACATACATGGACTCCATACATCATCTTCATCCTTTGCTTCATAGATATTGCATTACACTACTATAAATTTCATGAAGGGAGAGATAGACCTTGTATTTAAGACCTAAGTTTATGGTCTCATATTTCCAAAAATAAAAAATTCCATTGCTTTTAAGGCTGAAAATGAGGTGTATTAGTAGTTAAATTTCTGAAAAAATATACCTTGTTACATATGAGTGACCATTGAAGCACCAATGTGTGGTTCTGGACTAAACCTTATATTTAGAGGGAAAAAAAATTCCTGTCAAGATTTTCACTGATAAACTTTGAGAAAAGATCATTAACAATGTCTACAAAAAGTCCTATGGCATGATCCATGGCATCCTCAAGGCCCACTCTATGATCAGGTGGGGGATGATATGCTTAGGGGGCTTGAGTTTTGATACTATACTGATGATAGAGTGAGTGGAATTATTAGCGATGGTTCCTGGAGTTGGCCTAGGACACCAATCCAAATCCTTGCTGACATGTAACCATATCTAGAAAGAGAGGAATGTATTGAATGGTTTCTAAATATATCAGGTTTTAGCATTCAATCAGCATGGGAGACAATCAGATCTAAGGGGCAGTATCAAAGTTAGACCAGCATTGTTTGGTAAATTCAGTTCCCAGATTTTGTTTTGTCTTATGGTTTTCAATACAATAGATGCTTGCTACGCATGATAGAATTATAATCCATGGGGTGGTCCATAGTGGTCAATGTCTTTTTTGTAGATGAGAAAGTGAAACCCATAATCACCTTTTTTTTCATCTGCCCTTACACTAATAGGTTATGGTTATCCCTCCAACTGAAGTGTGTTGTTCAATGGCCTAATATGAATTGACAGAGTTTCATTCCTTGGTTTGTTGCAACATCAATGGGAAGGGTTTAAGCAAGCTAATCAGAAAACTTACTTTATCTACTTCGTTAGAAGGGCACCGGAGTGTTTTCCGGTGTGACCCCTTCGATGCTCAAGTCAGTATTCGAGAAAGGGTGGGATGCATACCTTTCCTTTGGGCTTAAGTGTGCTATTTATTCCTTCTAGGAATTGACTGAGGCAGACAGTTGGGTCCACTTGGTGGGAAAGTTTCTGGTTGGTTCATACAGGGGATAACAAATGGTATGTAGACCACGATCAAAGTGTTTGCTTTTATCTATACCAGATGATTCCATAGGTCATCAATGATCCTTTGATTCAACGGTACTTCATACCTTGTGAAAATTTTGTCTTCTTGAGGCAAGGGTTCAAGCCCCCTTTCCCCCTCCCCCCTAAAAAAAAGAAAAGATTATTCTACAAATTCACACTCAAGACCTTGAGAACTTAATGTATCCATCTCGGCTCCTCTGAGCATGGAAAGTGTCTCTTATTTTTTCCAAATTTTTTAATGCGCCTTAGGCATGGACAGACATACGCATGGGCATTTTAGCGAATCTCCCATTTGTGGGGTCATGTATTAATTGTTTCATGCACTATACATCTCTATCATTGGTTATTCAATTGCTTTTTCTGATCATTCTTATTGCCTTGGAGGGTCAATAACTGAGAGTTAACCTTGCCCCCAAGCCGTAATGTTCAGAAACTACTTTATCTTGATCAAAAGGCAGGCTTGCCTTATTCAATTATCTCTACCTTTGAAGTCAAAGTTTATCGCCTTACAATGTGGTCGGTGCCGTGGTGAGTCATCAGTGGACGCCAAAGGTATCTCCACCGAGGAGGGGCTTCTCCACTTAGATGAGTTACCTGAGGATGTCGAAGTGTCATAGACGTCGCCGAAGTACACATGACCCCATACCGAGAAAAGATTCACGCGCCAAGAACTTGACTTGCGACGCGTGTTGCTCTCTCATTATTCGCCAAAGTGTCCCATCAACAACCCCCAACCCTTGATCTTCGTACGAACTGGGTGACGTGTTAGATGGAGATGAAAGGACTTGTGTCATTTGGCTTTTCACAAGAGGCGTGTAGCCATTTTCCCGCCTTTGGGGATCGTACCGTATTTATTTGTGCTCATCTTGGAATGTTGGTAACGATGGCATCTTCGACGTATGTGAGTGTTCCACCCCCTCAATCTGTTCGTTATCTTCTCTGTGAGACCTTTTTGAAAAGTTCACTGAAAAATCTACTCAAAGACCACCGCCTTCCATTAGAAGTTCATTAGACCCCTCGAGTTTGTCGAAGAAACTTGAACACCCACATACATTAGACTCCTTTGATCGGGTCTGGGGCTGAACCAGGGAGTGTAGTCCAAGAATTATGGGTGGTGGGTACTACTGGTTTGTAGCACCAGGTGGTGTTGAATTTTGGGCGGGTTGGTTTTTAGCTTGAGAAGGTTGGCAAATGGTATTAATTGTGGAAAATGGGTCGGGTTTGATGATGGGATGGGCTGATTAAGAGATGGGCTGAGTATGCTTATCTTTCGAATTATGGGGCTGGCATATGGTATCACTTATGGGTGGTAAATCATGCACAACATGCCCATTTTTATGGCCAAAAGCCAAAGAATCCCCATTATCATGCTTATCCTCACGTGTAGCAACAAAATCTCTTGCAATATTTGTTTGTGCACGTGGTTCTATATAATGTCTAGGTTCAGCAACACTAAAATTAGGAGATAAATTAATTGGCCGCAAATCAAGTGATTGAGCTAAAGCCAAGGAACTAACCAAAACCTCCTTGCCTTTGCACCAACAACTCTCTATGCATGCACCAGTGGGGGCGGCCAGTGCTACGTTGGAGATGGCAGCAAAGTCAACGTGATGTAGGTCGCTGGCAGTGGGGTGATGAATAACTCCGTCTATATAGGTGTGTGCACCAAGAGGAGGGTCCAGGGGTAGGTCTAGGCCAGCAGTTGGGTCATCGTCGGCGGTCAAATTGGCCAAAGGATTAGTTGATGAGGGTAGTATGTTGGTGATGTTATGCGCAATTGGTGGCTGAACATGTGTTTTTTATTGGAGTCGATGGTTGGCAATCGATGGCTGGTAAGTTAAAGTAATATCAATTTCTGAATGAGAAATAAATTCATAAATTCTTTAACTTACAATGCGATGGGGTATTGGTGGAGTCTGTGGCTGGCAGTTGATACCCCATGCGATGCACGGACTTATAAAATATTTTTGCACTTGTACATTTTTCATGCATTCAGACAATATGTACACCAAAACATCTCTTGTCTCTCATCTGAACAACTTAATTCCAATAATTAACCACTAGAGGAGATAAAGGCATATATATAAGTGGTAGTCATCCCCCTTTCAATGCATTTGAAAGTACAACTTTCATTCACTCCTGTGTGCATTAGAGATTGGGGTAGAACACTTCATTCTTCTATTGAAAAGCTACAGAGAATTGAGTTGGGAACAAGGGGTTGCTATCGTTATTAAGTTTTGATCATCAGAATTACTATTTTCATGTTTGTCGATTACCTTATTTAATTATATGATCATTGGATTTGATTATATAGAATACACTAAATTCATATTTATTAGGGCATAATAAACCCAACAGAGGTCCACCAAGGTCATCCCTCCCTAACACTCCACCCTTCATTCCCACACTTAACCACCATGCCAACCCTCTAACCTCCACCTCTCACCAGTTATTACACCTTATTAATTATAATCTAGAATTTATTGAATAGTGAAAGAAAGAATAGAGTCAAAACATAAGTAACTTGTGATCAGTATCATTAGCTGGACATTGAGAATGCAAAATAATTGTAATATGGCCAATTCTAGAATGACAATATCAAATAGATTGCTAGATCCCAACCTAATATCAAAAAGTGGTATCTGCATAGAAACATTGAAAAGAAGGTACAAGAATTAACATTCTATGAAATTAATGGAGGAATAAACTTAGACTATTACCAAAAATAACTTTTGATTGGTAAAAAGTATAGACCAAGTCCATATGACATGAATACCATCACGACCAAATCCTACTTCAAATACACACAAATCATCCATAGCTCTTTCATTTTGCCATCAACGAATAGATCTATCTTACTTTCATATTACAAAAAAAAAAAACATGGCTCCATTATTCTCATATCTTTTGCATCTTATCATTGAAAAATGCGAAAAAGGATACGTTTGAGCAGGAGGGGTAAAAATTCGAAAGAGAGACTTGAATGAGTGGAGATCTGTATTTTGATAAAATATGGAGTGGAGAGTTAAAAATTGAGAAACATGGACAGTTTAAAATTTGCAATTATTTGTCAATTCAAAACAAAGTTATTCTTATCTAAAAGGAAAAATTAAATGATCATGCAAACACAAAAGAACTAAAAAAAAGATGCCAAGTAAATTTTTTCTAAAACTTTTAAGTTAAAAATTCAGAAAATTAGAGAATCAAGTTTGATGTCCTTTCCTTAATTGTAGATACATTGCTATAGAATATAAAGATCTCTTATCTCTCATCTGGACAAATTAATACCAATAATTAACCTAGAGAGGTCCGCCAAGTTCAACCCTCCTAACACTCCACCCATCATTACAACACTTTTGGAGGCACCTACCTCCAACAACCGCCCTTCCAACACTCTATCCATGAAACCCCAACCCTCGTCCACCCCTACCCCCCCCCCTCCCAAAACAAAACACTATGCCAACCCTCTAACTTCCACCTCTCATCAGTTGTGACACCTTATTAATTATAATCTAAAATTTATTGAAGCGTGAAAGGAAGATTAGGGATAGAACAGAAGCAACTTTGGAAGTGTCTCACCATTTGCAAAAACTCTTTCAATAACTCAAGCATCAAGCTCAGTGATTTGTTACTCCAATTATTGATTACCTTAAGATGAAGAAGCTTCACGAGAAGAGACAATGTTGAAAACTTCTTGCAGCTTGGGCAAAGTTTCAATTGTGCTTCCTTCAATAATCTATCAATTTTTTCAGCTTCCCATTCAGTTACATTGTCAACGCCATGGTTGTCAAATGTCTGACTCGAACAATTATCCATAAAAGTTCTCCTGTGTACTTCTTCAAGAATTTCTTGTATTTCATCAACATCTCCTTCCACCTTTATAATTCTATCATTATTAGCACCATGTCATCATTGTTATCATCGTAATCAACGCCCACATACATGCTATAATCGAAAGTTTCCCCATGATATACCCACCAAGTGTAACTTTGTAATATCTCATTTTCAAATAGATAATCTTCAACCTTTTTTACAAATCTAAAATACACGTTCATGCATTTACGACATGGGCATCGAATATTATTACCCTGACCCATATGATCACGTGCATACTCAATAAACGATTTAACTCCTTTTTTGTATGCAAAAGAAAATCTATGATTTTGCTGCATGCAACTTCTATACAAACTCAAATCCCTATAACATAGTATCAAACAAGAAAAAAATGAATTAATTCACCAACAAAAAATGAATTATCTTTATATTAGATATAAATATTTACTGTAAAGGTCAATTCGTTGAGTGATAATATATACCCAACCTCCTTCACTCAATGCTAATCTAAGTAAAAAATTTTACAGGATATTTTTGTACAAAAAAAAATTTACTAAAGTCCAATTAATTGAAATAATTTAAACCACAATGTAATCCATAATAGCTAATTCCTAATATATGAATCCAATTATTTAGAAAAAAAAATTATTCCAAACAATTTGAAAAAAATTTATTTCATCACAAAATAGACAAACTTAATTTTCAAGTAATCAATCAAAATAGTTTTAATACATCACAAGTAAATTTTAAAATTTAAATCTAAAAAATTAATTTCAAATGAAATTCATAGTAACCATAACAAATTTTAAAACAATTGAGATATTTCATATAAAATAGGGCTTCAATTTGAAACAAAACCAAATTCTAACTTATAATCAGTAAGTGTTACAACTGATTATAAGTTATATGAAACCACCATGCCAACCCTCTAACCTCCACCTCTCATCGCGTGTTACATCTTATTAATTATAATCTAGAATTTATTGAGGCGGGAAAGAAAGAAAAGAGCCGAAATAGAAGAAACTTGTCATCAGTATCACTATTTGAACATTAGGAATGCTTAATAATTGTAGTATCACCAAATCTAGAATGAAAATAGCAAATAGATTGCTAGATGCCAACCTAATATCAAAAAGTGGTATCCACATCGAAACATTGAGAATAAGGTATAAGAATTAACATTCTAGTAAATTAATGGAAGGGCAAAGTTAGACTAGTACAAAATAACTTTTGATTGGTAAAAAGTACGAACATAGTCCAGATGACATAAACTCCATCATGACCAAGTTCTATATCACTCACACACACACACAGAATCCATAGGTCCATAATTTTGCCGTCAACGAACAGATCCATCTTTCTCTCATATTAGAAAAACACATGACTCCATTACGGTCATTCACTCTCATCATTGGAAAAATGGAAGAGAGATACGTTTGAGCTGGAGAGGTGAAGATTGAAAAGAGGGACGTGAATGAGTGGAAATTTGTTTTTAATAAGATATAGAGTGGAGTTAAAAGTTGAGAAATGTGGGCATTTTAAAATTACAGTTATCTGTGAGTTCAAAACAAAGTTATTCTCATCTAAAGGGGGTAATTAAATAATCAAGCAAAAACTAAAAGGACCAATGAAAAGGTGCCAAGTAAGCTTTTCTAAAACTTTGAAGTTAAAAATTTTGAAAATTAGAGAATCAGGTTTGGAGTCCTCTCCTTATTTGTAGATACATTGATATAGAATATAAAGATCTCTTATCTCTCATTTAAACAACTTAATACCCATAATTAACCACCAGAGATCCACCAAGTTCATCCCTCCCTAACACTCCACCCTTCATTCGCACTTCTGAATGCACCAAGTCCTAACAACCATTCCTTAAACACATTATCCAAGAAACCCCACCCCCTCCTTCCCCTAAAAAAAACACAGGCCTACCATACCTACCTGTAATCTCCACTTATTACAATTGTTAAACCTTATAAATTATAATCTAGAATTTATTAAAGTGTGAAAGAAAGAACATATATTCAGAACATAAACAACTTGTGATCAATATAACTATGATCAATTTGGGATATATAGTATTTCTCTTTAATTATTTGGACATTGGGAATGCTTAATAATTGTAGTATCACCAACTCCAAAATGACAACATGAAATAGATTAACCACCAGAGATCCACCAATGTATATTTCTTAGTTGCCTCATATTCTTCGTATCCACTTTTCTATTTTGATTTCAAAAAATAATAACCAATTGATATTATTTATCTTTTTCTTTGGGTTTGGCTATTATAAAATTTCTAAATTGTAGGGTTTAATTATTTTTCTATGTAAGAATTCATACACGTCCCCAAATCGTATCACATTTAGAAAGAGACTTAAATTTTCAAACTTAAATAAAATTGAATTTATTAACTTGTACATATTCTCACCATTCAACAAAAAAAAAATCCATGCAGTATTCACAAATTGAGAGGAGCAAACCTCTTTTCCCAAGAGCTTTTCCTTCAAACTCAATTAAAGATCCAAAATATGCAAGGACATCTAGCTAGCCTTGACCAGTATATAGCTTGTTGATTCTTTCAAATCAAAAAAATATTTTTTTTTTTGGTACATAATCAGAAAAATATTTGAATTGACATTTTGAATGAGATTTAGTTTTTTTTGGTACATAATCAGAAAAATATTTGAATTGACATTTTGAATGAGATTTAGAGTAAATGTAAAATCTCATGTAGACCCACACTTCGATGCTATCATCTCATTAATATTTCATCCATAAGGTCACATCTTTAATCTTATTTCCCATTAAAAAATAAGGTTACATGACACTCTGTATAAGAGAAAAAGTTTTTAATAAAAGAAAATCGTATCTCACACATTATACATCCCTATCAACATTTGATTGATACGTAGAGCTCTAGCAAGCATGTTTAAGAAAAATTAACTACACTTCTTGCAAGCTCGCTCAAGAAAAAAAAAGATCAATACTAAGGAATAGTACCCATGCAGCCACAAGAAGGTTGTTTCATGGACCCATAGAAATTTGAAACAACCAAATTAGTTCTCATAGAACAATGAGAGAATTAACATGTATGACATATTAAAAATATAGACCAACAAAAGTGAGACCCATATCACACATTTTTCTTTTAGCAGTTTTAGCTTAAACGTCTCTTCCCATATGTACATAATGGTTGAATTGAAATTTGAAAAACAAGTGCTATCACACACGACAATGTGATCAAAAAACAAGCGATGCTGGTGAGCGTTCACCAGTTGTTGCACCTTATTAATTATAATGTAGAACTTATTAAAGCGTGAAAGAAAGAATATAGTTAGAATAGAAACAACTTATTTGTTTCATTATTTGGACATTGGGAATGCTTAAAAATTGCAATTTCACTTACTCCAGAATGACAATATCAAATAGATTTCTAGATGCCAACCTACTATTCAAAAACTAGTATTTCACATCGAAACATTGAGAATAAGGAATAAAAATTGACATTTTATTAAATTAATGGAAAGGTAAAATTAAAATATTACCAAAAGTAACTTTTGATTGGTAAAAAGTATGGACCTAGTCCACTTTAGATTAGGGATGTCAGTGGACCGAAGCGGGGGGGGGGGGTAGTCTTCATCCCCATACTCACTTAAAAAATTTTCGTTTATCCCCGGTCCACCCTCATTAACGGGTATAATTTTTATCCTCACTCTCGCCCCATCCCCCACCTTCACTTCTGCCCCCACCCTCGTCCACCTTACCCGCTCAAGCCTAAGCTAATATATTCTAAAATTCTAAATAAATATAGCATTCTAAATAATGCAACATAATTATAAAATATCATAACATAATTAAAAATTTATCATTTACGATATAATATAATTAAAATCTTGACTATAACACAATCTAACAAAATATAATTAAAAATTTGTATCCCTTATAAATTTAACACAATATCATACAATACAATATAATGTAACATAGCATACCCCAATATGAAAAAATATAAAAACACAAAAATCTACACTTTTACAAATCAAAACTATGAAAAAATAAAAAAGTAAAACAATTTTCTTATCGAAGCCAGTGGTGTAGATCACTTACTCAACCTATTTTTGATTCCTGAAATATTGCTATTTTAATAAGAAGCCAGTGGTGTACCAACGTTGTACATCTACGTGACATCACTTACTCAACCATTTTGAGATACCAGATATATTGCTATTTGAATAAGAACCCAGTGGTGTACCGAACAAAAGTAAACAAAAAAAAAAAAGAATGGTGTACTTATCGAAGGAAACAAAGAACAATGATTGCACAAAGATGACAATAATTGTTTGGTTCCTCGTGATAAACGAAAAGATAGCAGGTACAGAATCCTTTTCTTTTGCTCTCTCTTCTCTCTCTCTCTCTCTCTCTCATATCTGGATCCACTGCAATTAATTTTTTAACACCAGGAATGCTATTCACAAAAAAATTGACACCGTGTTGTATATCCATCTAAAAATTGCACCGCTGTTGTATATCAGCGGATCTAGAATCATATCTTTCTCATTTTTTTTTCTTCCAAGTTAAAATTATCATCATGAGTCCTATATACGAGTAATACTATTAAGATCAAATTTATTAATTTGATTTACTAATTTAATTCACTATAGTTTTTGAGTTGATTGTGAGTTCCATCAAATCATTGATCTTGATGTTGATCCAATTATTTTAATGGAGTCGCATTACTAGGTCAATAAATTAAGTCAGATTTTGAGATTTAAATAGTATTACTCGATATATATACATGTACTAGTGGCGGTCCAGGAATACATGAAATTTATAATACCTATTAAGTTATTTGAAAAAAATATTTATTAATGTGTTAATGTGACATTTGATTTGTGTTAATTTTTGGCAGTTCCATTTTCAATTTATTTCATATTAATGTCATGTACTCGTGTTAACAGAAAAATGATTCAATTTTAAAACTATCCATATAACAATATGTAAAAAAATTATAATGGCATATTTTCTTCATAAAATAACAGTTAATCGGGATTATTAGTGTTTACTATAAGGTAGACCCATTTGTTATTTCTGCTAAAATATCAATTCAACATTATTATCATTATATAAATTTGGAAAGTCTAATTCAGCATAGGCCATGTAATTAATGCTATGTGCAAAAATGACATGGATATAAAGCCAATTGCAACTTGGGTGGATATCAGAGAAAGAAGAAAATTTAAACCGGCAACCCTCATTGATGATCCCCACCCTTAGTTGTGTACTCTTAAAAATACTTATAACACCCTTTATTTACCTAAATTAACTATTTAATATCATATTTTAAACTACACTTAATCGTTTGAATTCATAAAAACTACCTAATGTCCTTTCTAACCTTATTCAACCACCTATATCTCCCTTCACATAGATAATTGTGTGTGCGCGAGACATCTAATTATTATGAAGGTAGAGAAATGAATTTGACATTCACTCTTAAAATACTTATAATAATCCTACTTTATTCTATGTTGACATTCATAACTCACTCTTAACTGTCCATAATTACCTGAGCAATACTTTAGATTAGGTCCAATAAAATTTTACTATAACTTTTTCCCACTCTCTCTCTCTCTTTAAATCTCATTTTTTTACAGTCCCTCGAATTTAATATAGCCAAGACACATGGTGAAAGGAACTGACAGCGTTGAACATACTCAATTACATCAAAAGATTGACTATATACAGTGAATAACAAGCATCTTTCGAAAGAAAAGTCAACATCCGTCAGTTGGAAATATTGCACTATATATTGATCTTATTTTCTGCCTTCTTTGGCTGCATATGAAGAACTCTCTCTCTATCTCTCCCCTTAGGTTAGTCTTCTTGGAAGTTCGTCATCTTTAACATGGGGAAAGCTAAAGAACAGTCACCAAAGATTGAAGGTGAGTAGACTTTTTTCTTTCTAGTTGCTATATTAGTCAGATTAAAAAAAAAAGCAAAAGAAAGGAATGATGGAGCTCATAGTTATTATTTGAGAAAAATTTTAGTGTGTTTAACATACGTGATATTGTTAGGTAGTGTATATAATCAATTAATATTTCACTATAAGAAAATGGACTTTTAGTGGTAGTATTTAATTTGCGGCTAAAAATGTTGCCACTAGAAATATGTTATTAGTGGTGAAAAATTATTATTGTTCTTAAAAATAGAATGTGAATCTAATTAGTGACAATTTTAATATTGCAGCAAAAGCAATCACTAATTCGTCACTAATATTCAATATCTAGTGACAACAATTTAGATTGCCACTGATTGCCTATAATTTTAGTGGCAACAATTTTTTCTCGCTACAATTTTTTCTAGCCTCTAAATGTCATAATTTTATTGGCAACAATAATTGCCACTACTTAATCTAAACAAATTTAATCACCCGTAACGACCTCATTTTAAAATGAAAGGACATTTTGCTTCCTATTTCCCTCACTCTCTGTTTCTTTCAACATCGAGATTCAACTCTCAAACTTTCCCCCCCTTTCTCGATCGACAATCTTGCATATCAAAGGTGCCGCCTGCAATCGTCCGAGCACCATGAGTGTGGTTTCTTGCGTTGTTGTCCTCCTGTCATCTCTGTGTTTGTGTTGAAGCTTTGAGGTAGGATTTTCCTTTGGATTTTTCTATTTTTGCCTTCAGATTTTCTATTTTCGTTTTCAGATCTTCAATTTTCATCCTCCCATTGATAATGCTCATTTCTGTCCCTTGGAATGGTGGATATCATGTCTAATTTATTAAATTCAAAGTTGATTATGACCTTTGGTTCTAGTTTTTTGTTGATTTTGAAATATTTGGTATTTGATTGATGGAATCTTAAACTTTCTCAGTTAATTGTTTGATAAAATTTTTGCACAAGCAATATAATAGTGAGGTTGATGTGTTGGGATGTGGTTTCGTGCTCTGATTGATCAGGAAATTCAGGATCTCCGATTGATACTAATTCCTTCTATGTGGCGGGTGATTATTGAGAAGAAAGCCTAATTAGGATTTCCGTATTGGAATCCGGCTCGTCCCAATGCTCCGTTCTTCACATCCGGTAACATCGTAAAAGAATTTATCGCCAAACAGGTTTCTTCTTTTTTCTTCTTTTCTTTTCTTCTTATCTTTGTATGTGTGTGGTTAAGTGCATGTTGTTTTGTGTTCTAATTTATCCCTTCTCTCTTTTTTTTTTTTTGTGGTTTACAAGTGGATACCTATCTGACAAGCTCTTAGATGTTCTTTTGCTTCCAATTCTATTTGTATACTTAATTCCTCTATATCGAGTATTTTTGCAATGCAAATCTTGTTCATGCTTAAACATTTTTATACAACTCCCTAATAAATGTATGATGACATCTTGCATCTCTTTACCTTTTTTGTTTGACACCATGTCCATTTTGTTCATGAATGATAATAGGCTGATTCGATGCATGTTCATGGTGCTGTGATCACAAGAATAGATGGCATCCAAATGTTTGACCGCATTGGGGCTCAAATATAGGTGAAGCATACACAAGTTATAACCATTCAATTCGTTATGCCATCTCTAGGTTCATTCAATTGGTTATACACAAATATAGAACGCATATTTCTTGTCTGATCCAAGTCAATTGATGATTTCCTTCTTTATTTGATTGGTAAATTGCCTTCTGTTCAGCCTGCAAATACATTATAACCATTCAATTTGTGATCACAATGGTTCTCCTATAGAATTCAGGATCAAGCTAAGAAATCTCTACATGAAAATTAAATGGCTCCTTATATATCTTGCCTTTACAGCCTCCAGAAGTTTTGGATCATCGCAGAAAAGAACCCATGTCATGACACTGGCAGTGGTGTCTTGAGCAGTAAAAAGAACTCCAATTATGTTGTCTGAAATTTGTTCTTCATTTCTCTCTCTTATTACAAAATGGTCTCAAAGCAGCTTTTGCACCTCTGTAATGACTGATGCACATCAGTGAAGGATAAAGTGGAGACTGAGGAGAGGACAAAGAAAGCAAAGGTTGAGAGCAGTGGCGAGGCTGAGAAGCAAGTAAAGGTGGAGCCTGTTGCGGGGACGTCGACGCCGGCAACGGAAGTGAAGCAGGAAGGTGAGGGAGAGCCAAAGAAGGAGGATTTGAAGATGACTGACGCTAAGGAGGACGAGAAGAATGGGCCTCCAGGTTCTTCTCTTTAATCTCAACACCTTTTCAATAGGTCTCTGTTTGTGTGTATAAATGTGTTCATATACCCTAATTTTAGTTATTTATTTATGCTCATGATATATCGATGTTCATTGGCGATGAACAACATAAGGGGTTTTGTTCCTAAAGCCTGAAACGTAGCTCTATTCTGTGGGTGTGTGTTGTGTGTTTGTTTTTGTGCCTAATTTTACTTGTGCGTATTAATTTCAGGAATATTAATTTTAATCCATTTGGTTGCCGATTAAAACTAAAAAATGTAATGTGAATTTGCTCTAGATTTGCTTAATATGGATAGGGCGAAAGGGTGCACGAGATTCTTTTCCTAAATGTTGGAACTTGCTTTATTATATGTGTATATGTCTGATTATGTTTTGCATTTACGTTTGTGTTTGTGTTGTATATTCCCTGGCCTTGTATTTATTTGTGATGATTGGGAAAAGAGAAAAAGAATGAACTGTGATATTTTTGTGGCTTTATCCTTGTGGATTTTCATTTTGCTAATGGATGCTACCATACTAAGATATATAGTAGTTAAACTTAAGTTTTTTTTTACACAACTTGGATCTATTGATGCTGCAGGATATGGTGACTGATGAACTTAATTCTAGAGCTAAATGATAATGTTGTTTTGATTGATAGAATCGTGGGAGAAGTTGATGTGCTCTTTGTACAAGTTCACACTTCCCTTCTTAAAACTGTTCTTTACAATTTGTTACCTTCATAATGGTTTTCTGTGAAGTTAGAAGACAGAACTTTTGTAAAATAATGATGAATGCTTGATTGCTTAGATTGGGATCAAAACAGATTGAAAAGTGAAAATCTCGTGAGAGGGTTTAATTGAATTTCTAAATATGAAACTTCATCAGTTTTTTAGGACTTGCTATGAATAGTTTTCGTAGAGAAAATTCGAGACTGATGCTACCAGAAACATGGATCAAAATCTAATGTGGAGTAGTCCCCCTTAATCTTGAGATGTTACAAGGGTGCCCGCTCTTTGGAATTATTTGTGGGCCCTGTGAGAAGTGTGATTTCTATGACTTCGCTAAGAATGTTTGTTTGTTTTTTGGGGGGAGGATAAATTGGCAAATGCTGTTATTTTGCATTACTGATTACTGTTTTTTTCGTTTCTTCGTTTTATTAATTGGCCAGCTCCCAATAAAGGCAATGGCCTTGGTCTTGAGAAGTATTCTTGTGTCCGCTCTTTGCCAGAGGTCACTATTAATGTCCCTCGACCTTCTGGAACAAAATCGGTGTCTGTTGTGTGCGAAATAAAGAAGAACCATCTGAAAGTAGGTCTCAAGGGTCTGCCTCCGATAAATGATGTAAGTTTGTTGAGATGTTTTTCTTTTATTTGGGTGATGTTGTGGAGTAAGATTATTTCGAATATTGTATATCTGTCAGTTTGATATCTTCACGTCAAATCATGTTTGTTCACATACTTGCAGGGTGAGCTCTATAAACTTGTAAAACCTGATGATTGCTATTGGAGTCTAGGTATCTTTCTTCACTGACAGTCCTCTACATGGCCAATTTCTTAAAAACTGAGCAACATTTGATTTGGGGATCAGTACATTGTCTCTATGTTGGGCGTGTTCATATTCCAATTTGGAGAGAAATGCTTTTTCCATTAATTTTTGGTGATTTCAACTAATTTCATTTCAAGAATTCTGATACAGATGCTCGTTTTTTGTGAACTGGGTACAGAGATGCTGACTGATGCACATTTCCCTCTCTTCAGGTTTTAGTGGTTAAACTGTCCAACAGTGGTCACCACTATAGCTTGAAACTTACTTTTAATTATTGAATGCAAAAAATGAGCAAAAGAAACAAGGTGAACCGAGCAAAACAGGACATGGGCCATATTGTTGGGGTGAAGAGTTTTGCTCCGTAAGTTGTTTTTTAAATGTCTATTGCACTTGTGTGATTAGCTATACACATGTATACATTCATATTTATTTAAATTTTTTCTATTAATGTTTAATGCATGACAGCATGATCTCAAGATTGAAGAGGGGCCCAACCATACAGAACTGTGGTTAGCAACCAAGTTTAGTAAGAAGAGGAATGCTTGGGTTGGCAGGAGATCAAGAAATCCAATAACCTTCCAAAAATAGAATATATAGTTGTGACTTGAGACTTTATGATGATTGTTATGTAATTACTTTCTTTTGAGTGAGTATCATTGTTTAGTTGCAATGACAATTTGAAATTGTGATCATAACATTTTTTGTTCATTTATAGTATTTGATGATTATGCGTTGTATACATACAATTTAGTGATACTAATATCAGAATATTATTTTCACGTAATTTGATTTAAAAATTATATCTTTGAAAGTGAGTGTTTATTATGTTATTTGTTTCCTTATTAGGTATATATATATATATATATTGATTCATTAAAGTATAACATGTATGTGAAATTGGAAAATATTCAACAATAAATTCTTTCAAATATGTTATAGATTTTTTTTCTATTAATTTCAATGTATTAACCGCGACAATAAGTTGTCACTAAAAGCATGTTCTAAATTTTAGTGGTAATTTTAGTTGTAGGTAAAATGTATATTTTTAGCCGCGATTAATTGTTGTCACTAATAGTCAAGTTTTAATCGAATTTTTAGTGGTGACAAGGTACATTTCAGTGGCAAAATTACGGTAACTTGCTACAATAATTATTGCGGTTAAATATTTCATATTTAGTGACATTTTTCATGTTGCGGCTAAAAAATTTATTTTTAGTGGCAACAAATTAAATGTTGTAGCTAAATGATTTAGCGACAGACATAAAACTGCGGCCTAGTGGCAATAAAAAAATTGTCACTAAAATATATAGTGACAATTTTTATACATTTAGCCGCAATAATTTTTGCGGCTAAAAGACCAATTTCTTGTAGTGTTTGTATATTTTCAAAAATTATTATCACTAATTAATTTGATAGAAAAATGTTAAAAAAATTCTATTTGTGCGTCTGATAAGTTGGGGTTGTGTTAGCTTCTCCAAGTGTGTCCCCCTTGCACTGTCAAGCTGTATGTTCAACCCATTAAAAATTTTCTCATACGATTGTTACGAAGGGTAATTTTAGTATCTTGTTGTAAAGGGTAAAAATTAAGGATACCTCCTACAACAATAAAGATTGAACGTTTCTGATAAGGGTAAGTTCTGAACTTAATCTCCCAATATTTGCTTCTTGCAAAACGAACAAACTGCCCAAAATCAAAGTACTTCAATCGAAGGCACTCCGATGCTTAAGTCAGTAATAGAATTGAAAAAATTGCAAGAAGACAAAGAGAGTTCAGCGTATCTTTCACCTTGGCTCCTTATGTCTTTTATAGAGGCTTTTTTCAGTTAGGGTTTCCATGATTTTTGATTCAAGGTGGTACATATTCCCCTAATCAGGTGATTCTGTTCAGAAAATTGCTAAGATCTCTCCCGCAATTCCTTCTACTAAGCCTATTCATTTAACCAGAATGCCTGAATTGTAGGCATCTTTTTAGCACCACGTTACTGTTTTAAACAGTTTGATCGTGACAAAGACCGAGCTCATTCCTTCCTTTCCAAGCTTTTTGATCGGCTCAATTGTTATTTGATGACAACTTGGTCGAATCTCATCCTCTACTCGGCCGGGACAACCTAGTTGTCTGTTCGGTTGAGTTTTATCCTCTACTAGATTGGACCAATTTTAGCTCGGGTGGGATAACCTAACTACTTGCTCTGCTCGGTCCGGATAGTCTAGCTACTTACTCTCCTCGACCCAGATAGCCTAGCTACTTGTTCTATTCGGCCCGGATAACCTAGCTACTTGCTCTGCCCCAGCTCGGATAGCCTAGTTACTTGTTCTGCTCGACTCGGATTACCTAGCTACTTGTTCTACTAGGCCCGGATAGCCTAACTACTTGCTCTGTTGTAACGCCTCAAAAATCACCTTAGAAGACATTACCTTCTAAAATCATTCATACCATGAGAACAACAAATAAAATCCATAAATAACTGGGAGTCCTTAATTTAATAAAATTTAGGCAGAGTCTCCTTTATTCGAGGAGTTCTACCCAAAACACAACCTGTGTAATTATACTACATTGACCACATCGGGTCCATTTATCCCTAAAATATTTATAACATTATCCAAAAGAATAAGCCTAAACCAGGCTACTACATCAAAAGAATTACATTTGAACTTAGCAGCGGAATAAATAAAATATTAGACTTTATATAATTGTACATAATCGTTCCTAATCTAGCACAAAAATAAACGACATCTCTAGATGTCCCACTCGAGATCCAAATACCCCTCTAATGAGGCTTCTCTATGGCTTGGCTCGTTAGCACTGAGCTCTTCTTCTGGCTCATAATCTGTAAAATGTTTAACCGTAGGGGGTGAGCACGAAGTTCTGTAGGAAAAATTCTCCCAAACTCGAACAAGATTTAGAAAACAGATAAAAATCGGTCGGTCTCATTTCGTAAATAACATATATCAATTTTGAAGGAAAAACATGACATTTTAAATAGATTCCAAGTTTAAGCCATAACAATAATCAAGTACAAGAGTAAAGTCAATCCCACCATAAATAACCATTTCAAAGAGTAATTATTTTCATAACAATTTTCAAGATAATCATATCCAAAAGATAACGCAATAAACAATAACCACAATGTATCTCAAGTCTGATGTAAAATAATCACATGAATAAACACATAGAGAATATCCTGGCCCACACACACACAATTCATCGCAAGGATATCAACTTCGGGCAGGGCGCCTACCGACGCATTGTCTCATACCAATGCACCGACAATAACGAATCCGACCCAGACATAGTATACTAATCCTCTGACACGGAACCCGTGAGCTAATAGTGGTTTGGTCCTCGCAAGGCACCAACCCCACTACGAGTGGTAAGAAAAGTTCAAACCCGCACGGAGTAAGAACCACGCACATCTATCCACTCTATGATACCCGGTCAACGACCACCCATGGTCATTCAAACACCTCTATGAGATACAATTACCAACAATTTCTCAACAAAAGTTTATAATTTTCAAAACCCCCAAATTCCATAGGTATTTCTCAAATCACATTAAATCTCAAAAATCCCCAATTTTCTCCCATATAATTCCAATAGAACAACTTAAGAAAAATATGCAAGAGATCATCAAACATATATTTTTATTGTTAAAACAAAGCACTAGGGTTTTAAAATCAAGAATTAAGGAATATCAAGTAGAAAAATCTCTATTTCTTAAAAGAAACAAGAGTTTTGAGATTTCAAGGATTTCATGACTATCAAACTATAACTTTATTTCAAACATGATAATATTTGCAAGAGTATCAAAAAAATAATAATTTCATAACATATATCTAAGATTTAGAAGCAACATATACATAGATATAAATCATAACCTCAATGTAGGAGAATGAGAAGAAATTCCTACCTTGAATCAAAGTTCCAAACCAAAACCCAAGCTTTAGAGCCTTTCTTCTTCCCTTTTCTTTTTCCCTTTTTCTTCTCCTATGGTTCTAAGAGGTTTGGGGTGAAAGATGTGGGAAAAAAATGGAAGAAAATGGCTGAAATCTGTGTTTTAAACACAGCAGTCCCCGATAGTATCTGTTCACAGGCTGATTTTTGGGTTTTCTCCAAAATTACGGTTTTACCATTAAAAATTTTCAATTTGATCCATATGACTACCTTAAAGTTTTTCGACGTTCCAGATTCATTTTTAATGTTATTTTAACCTAAAAATATTTATTTTTATGATTTATTTCAAAATTAAAATAAATTTACACTCGAAACATTAAAATTACTATTTTATTCCTCCTCAGTATTTATTCTTATGGTTTCAATATATATAGTTTATTCTTACGTCATTACATATATAAGAATCACTAAACAAGTACATTACTATATTAATATAAACATGTGAGAGTTTACACCTTCTAAGTCTAAGAAGAAAGCACAACACTTTACTATCCAAATAACACCACAGTGCAGATTTTTTTATCAACTTCGGAGAATAAACTGATTTGACTCAGGTAGTTCTAGTATATGGTTGAAAAAATATACGAGTTAGGGTTCTAGCAAAAATAACGGTGCACAATTTGGACTTTCCAACAAAGAGTTATGATCAAATTGGTGAAAGGTAGTCTGCCGGACTGCTTGGTTCTTATATACTTATTTGGCATCAAAATATACTTATTATTCTTATATTTTGATTTAGAATGTAAATAAAGACGTTAAATGCAAAACGAAGCTAATTGGACGATTGTTGATAGTTTAGAAATGTGGGGGTTTACTATTGAATAGCCTAGCTACTTGTTCTACTCGGCTCGACCAACTTTAGCTCGGCCGAATAGCCTAGGTACTTGCTCGGTCATAGTAGAGTCATTGTAAATAACTCTTTTCAACATGTGCAACGTGTCACGTGTCCAAGTCTAATTGTCAGATGATGGTTAGAATTTATCGACCCCTTCATTTGCCCCCAGAGAATATATTTCATGTGCCACACTGAAAGATATTCTTTGTTTACAATCCTCTCTCATTAATTGCCTTTGTATTATTCATTATGAAAATATGCTTTTTTGTGTCCTCTTTCCGTAGCAAAGAGGTGTTACATCAATGAAGAGCTCGGGAGTTCAATACTTAAAAATTTCAATCATGGCCCCCTTCCCCTAGCCAAGAGGACCTGCCTCTTTGAAGGGTTCGGACATCAATTCTTGGTCGCTTATTGTGACCTTTGCACCGATCCGCCGATCTAATCGGTCTTCAAACTTTACCCGTTTGGCTTACACCATCGTGCCTAGCCGTGAGCCTAAGTTTGATCGAATGGCTGCACTTGAGCTAGGTCCCTCCCTCTACTAGGAATTTTTTCCTTCCTGCCTTAGCAGTAGGTTATCTTATGCCCGAGCCTTCTCGGGTCTTTCATGTGGCAGGTACTCCACAAAAG
This sequence comes from Ilex paraguariensis, assembly GCA_963454935.2. Lineage (NCBI taxonomy): Eukaryota > Viridiplantae > Streptophyta > Magnoliopsida > Aquifoliales > Aquifoliaceae > Ilex > Ilex paraguariensis. Next base: position 275,023 of record CAUOFW020001558.1, read on the forward strand.
AATTAGCTCTGAAGCTTAATCCTATTTGTTCACTGTAAGTACTCCATGGTGATGTTGTGACATCTCTCATATGGTAGGTACTCTTCAAAAAGATTAGCTTTGAAACTCAACCTTATCAATTCGCGGGGGGTACTCCGCTGTTAGATGTCTTTCGTGTGGCAGGTACTCCACAAAGATTAGCTCTAAAGCTCAATCTTATCAATTCACAGGAGGTACTCCGCTGTTAGATGTCTTTCATGTGGCAGGTACTCCACAAAGATTAGCTCTAAAGCTCAATCTTATCAATTTGCGGGAGGTACTCCGCTGTTAGATGTCTTTCATGTCGCAGGTACTCCACAAAGATTAGCTCTAAAGCTCAATCTTATTCATTCACAGGAGGTACTCCACTGAAAGTGATATGGCATCAGTTATCCCAACTCAAGAGCTCAAGCATATCATTTATAAAAGAATGTTGATTCTTATTTTGGCTTGTATCAGTTGTTTGGTCCAAATAGAGGGGTTGAGCACGGTACAACCCGACCTTAATTTTTCCATACTTGAAGATCTCGGCCCCCATGTCAACTAGCTATTGTGGTAGATAATAATTCAAGTAGCTATAAGTGCGTGTGTAACATGAAGCCTCACAAAAATTTCTTCAATATCAACGATGGAATCATGATTGCTCGGGCTTCGTGTCGCATGTTTATCTTTGATCTTTCGACCTCCTCTTCTGGTCCAGATGTCCTCTCGACATATCTCCAGTTGTTGGTATCGGTGTAAAAGTTTCTGGATGCTTTGAAAGGATTTTCAGGACTAATGGAAGTCATGGACATAGCACGAGAGGCGGGCTATTGGTGTTCGTCCAAATGCTTCTATGGTTCTTTCGCATGATAGTTTTGGCAATAGTACATGCTGTTTGGTTACTAAAAGTCTTGTTGCAAGCACCCCTTGTTGCTGATCTCATGTGGAAACAACTCAGGTTGCCAAAACTCCACTAAGTTTTCACTTGTTTTGCTTTATTCAAGGTAGTCTCTGAAACTCTGACATATACAGACAAGCTATGCTCTTGGTTACTCCGCAATACAAGAAAAGTCCTTGCCCAATATTGTATCCCTTGGGTGTCTTTTTCTAATTGATTAACCTCATTCATCATCGTGATAAAGTAGATAGCTTTAATAAATATGTTATGAGATTCTGACCCATGATCCATGTGTGATGTAAGCTCAAATAGATAATCAAACCAAAGCTTTCTAAGAATTCTTCATAGTTCATAATCCGGTGGGCTAAGAGAAGACCCTTTGGACTCTTGAAGCCACAAGAGAGTTTATTTGGAAATACTGAACCATCATAACAATATATCTCCACAGATTTGTAACTTGAGTAATATTCCATTTAGGAGAAGCTTGATCTTAAGCCAATGTTCATCGGGCATAGTGGCACACTACACCGACAATGGATGCTGCTTACTTCCAACAAGATCATGTGTAGTTAAATTCTTGAGTCTCACCAATGTCCATTGAGAGTTTCACCGATGTCCATAGAGAGTTTCACCAATGTCCATTGAGAGTTAATTTCTACTCATGTAGATCCTTCATATTAGGAATTGAGTGGTACACTCTAACTTGCCTCAAATTCATAAAATTTAATTCTTATTGGTTGACACTTCAAGTCGAATATCAAGCAATTGACCCTCTTGCATTTCTTTCAATAACAAGTAATTGATCCTCTTGGATCTTTGTCATATCGATTTTTATGTCTTCTTGGATCTCTTTCTCATTGGCCAACTCCATCGTAAAATTGGATCATCTCAAAGACTCCATGTGCCATTATTTATAGCATATAAAATACAGTTATCTCCGAAACATAATATAGCAAAATGGAAAAAATCAAATATCATGACAATCAAAATTATCTCTGGAAAAATTAATATTTTTCTCATAGATCTCTTACCCCTCAAAGCATGCCAAATTATGGGTGTCACACATTCATCACACATATGTACACTCCTCAGATTACCAGCATGTCAAATATGCAAAGTCAAGTCAAAGGATTCTCATACCATTGGGCAGTTGCGTAGGGCTTATATGAAGAGATCCAACTTCCTTTTATCTCCATAGATGTCTAATACACAATAAATTTGATCGCAACCATCTTTGCAGTATTGATTACTCACTCTAACGAAGGAGCCATACTCCACTGATTTCTCATGCAGCCTGTGAGTACTTGGTTCAATACCAAAACCACCAATTTGGTAGAGAGTTAGTCTCTTTTTTATGTATGTACTGTCTACTGGGAATCAAGGAATCAAGTGGCACACTTGGATCCCTCTTTATAGTCGTCCTATATAATTCTCATTGATTGACCTCTTCGGTTGAATATCAATTCTTGGGTCTCTTTCTCATAGGCCGACTCTATTAGTCAAGTACTTCTTCGTATTTGGATCAAGATTGGTCAAAAACCATTGTAAAAATTATATCATCTAAAAGGCACCATGTGTCATAATTTATCTCCCATGTGCAAGATTAATGCCAAACATGTGTCGGATCCATAAAAAGATTGAGTATCAAGTGTGATACAGGCAAAGGCAATAGAAAAGTTCTACGATAAAAACTAGAGAATATATATTGATATAAGGCATAAAAATTAATTTTGTCATATGATGTTGAACTTCATCACCTGTGTACTGGGAATCAAGTGGTACACTCTGATTCCTCTCGGAGTCATCACATTCAATTCTAATTAGTTGACCCTGCGTCGGTTTAAGTAATTGACCCTCTTGGGTCTTTTTACGGTATCAAACAATTGACCTTCTTGGGTTTCTTTATTATATGGTCAAGATGATTCAATTATGTTAAAGACATTATATATCATATTTCAGGTCAATCACATATTAACTAGTCTTGTATTATAGGTAAAACTAACCTTTAAAATATTCTTTGGCATCAAAGACATACCAGAAAGTCCCAGACTTGTCTCTTTGTGCTGGTCACATGGAACCCAAATAAAGGGTAGCAGACTTTGTTATAAAAACAAATTTCATGGAAGAGAAATACAACAACCAGCAATTTATGCTTCTGGAAGATGAATAATTCTTCTTGCTTCATGAGACGGCGTCTATCACGCAAGGCGAAAATACGGAAAAACCATGATGAATGTTCCAGATGCACGTTTCTCCTCACTTTTGTATGCTATGGACGCGATCTCGATTGTTGCACACACAAATCTATTTACAATGCTCATTCTCTTCTAGGGCAAGATTGATCGAATACTTATATATCTATATTTCAAGGAAACTTGATCATCGTTTCCCACAGACGATGCCAAAATGTAAGGGGCAAAAATTGAGGATACATCCTACAAGAATAAAGATTGAACGTTTTCTGATAGGGGTGAGTTTTGAACTTAATCTCCCAATATTTTCTTTCTGCAAAACGAACAAACTGTCCAAGATCAAAGTGCTTCGATCGAAGACACTCCGATACTTAATTCAGTAATAAAACTGAGACAATTGCAAGAAGACAAGTAGAGTTCAACGTACCTTTCACTTTGGCTCCTTATGCCTTTTATAAAGTCTTTTTTCAGTTAGGGTTTCCATGATTTTTGACTTAAGGCGGTACATCTTCCCCTAATCAGGTGATTCTGTTCAGGAAGTTGCTAATATCTCTCCCGCAATTCCTTCTACTAAGCCTATTCGTTTAACTAGAATGCCTGAATTGTAGGCATCTTTTTAGCACCACATTACTGTTTTAAACAGTTCGGTCGTGACGAGGACCAAGCTCATTCCTTCCTTTCCAAGCTTTCTGATCGGCTCAGTTGCTATTTGATGACAACTTGATCAGATCTCATCCTCTGCTCTGCTGGGACAACCTAGTTGTCTGTTCGGTCGAGTTTTATCCTCTACTAGGTCGGACCAATTTTAGCTCGGTCGGGATAGCCTAGCTACTTCTTCTGCTCGGCCTAGATAGCCTAGCTACTTCTTCTGCTCGGCCCGGATTGCCTAGCTACTTGCTATACTAGGCCCAGATAGCCTAGCTACTTGCTCTGCTCGGCTCGAATAGCCTAGCTACTTGTTCTGTTCTGCTCGGCTCGACCAACTTTAGCTCAGCCGAAGAGCCTAGCTACTTGCTCGGTCATAGTAGAGTCATTGCAAATAACTCTTTTCAACACGTGCAACGTGCCGCATGTCCAAGTCTAATTGTCAAATGATGGTCAGAATTTATCGACCCCTTCACTTGCAAAACATTAACCAATGATAAATGAACTTGAGTGCAGTAAAACCTGGATGAGTTGGTTTAATGTCAAACAAAGGCCAAGACAAGAAATCGTAGAGTGGTCACAAAATTTAAATCCAACTAAAGTCAACCAGGAAAAAAAAAAGAGTCCAACTAAACTCACAAAATTTAAGTTTAATGGACTTGCATAATTTTCATATGATTGTCTGCATTAGTGTTCGGGGCTAAAAAACCCACATGCACATATTGAGGTAATCAGATTTAGAGGTCCTTTCGTTTCCAAGGGTCTTAATCATTCCATTGATGAGAAAAGAATTGATTCATATATAGATGAATAGTAAGAAAATAAAAAATAAAACTAAACATGTAGATGAATAGTATCACTGGAGTTGGATGGTGTTTAATGCTGTCACTTGTAGAAAAAGAGGCTTCCCCATCAAAAGTAAGAGAGGCACATTAACCAACAACACTACTAAATTGAATGGATTTTTTATCTTGCACCATGTTCAGAGAGTTGACACATAGATAACAAAAAAAAATTTCACTTTTGTTTGTATTCTTATTATTGTGTTTGTAATTATTTTTACCAATTTTCTCTGGTACCAAAAAAATTATCAGTTTTGTGAATATTTTTTCATTTTTGTTGGCGTTTTTATCATTGTTGTGCTAATTATTTTTATCATTTTTCTTCGGTATCACAACAATGATAAAAAAATAACCTAAAAAATGATAAATGTCAGCACAGTAAAAAAGTGGTAATTTTTTTTAACCGTAGAGAAACACACACAATGGTAAATTTTTTTTACCGAAAAGTGGTAAAAAAAATGATGACTCTGTTTGTGGTAAATTTTTTTTACCGAAAAGTGGTAAATTTCTCTCTCTCTCTCTCTCTCTCTCTCTCTCTGTTTGTTTGGAGGTTGAGGGAGTGAGATCCCTACAATAATCAGACACATTTTCTCTTTATTTACACATTTTCTCTTTATTTCTATTATTTGTGAATCAAATACCATGAATTAATTCAGGTAGACCCATTATATATAAGTGAATTTTTCACTTATTAAAAGTATAAGATATTTTTAAGAAGAAAAATTGAGAAAAAATAATCAGAGAGGATCTAGACCTAACTTTGGAGGACTCAGTTAGACATAACCACAACTTTGTGCACCAAATGGGGATGTCGTAATTTTGTTTTGTTTTGTGAGAGTGAATAAAAAAATTATTTCGGGAGAGTAGTATAATTCATAAATCTAAAAATTTAGAAAAAAAATTTCCGTTATGTTATTGTACCAGGTCATGAAGCCAAAGAAGCAAGCCCACCGGAAAATGCCAATGTCAACCACCACTTAACAGTCCCAAAGCTTAGACAATACAACTGGTGGATCCAAATGGTCATTTTCTCTCTCCTAGTCCTCTCTGGCCAATCAGCTGCCACACACTTGGGAAGACTCTACTTTGACAAAGGTGCAAAGAGCAAATGGATGGCAACCCTAGTCCAAACCGCAGGCTTTCCCATCCTTATTCCCTTTCTCTTCGTCTCACCGACCAAACATGGGATTGCACAAAGTAACCAAACAAAACCACCTTCTACCTTAATCCTTGTCTCTTTATATACCTTTCTTGGTGTATTCTTAGCAGCATATAGTATGTTACACACAATTGGGCTCGAATACCTTCCAGTTTCTACTTATTCTCTCATTTGTGCAAGTCAATTGGGCTTCAATGCTCTTTTTTCCTACTTCCTTAATGCCCAAAAATTCACTCCTTTTATAGTGAACTCTTTATTCCTCCTCACCATTTCCTCCGCACTCCTTGTTTTCTCAAATGATGACTCTGGAAACTCCAATAAAACATCACAAGGGAAGTACGTGATCGGGTTTATGTGCACTGTTGCTGCATCTGCTGGTTATGCATTGAACCTCTCTATAACCCAACTTGCATTTCGAAAAATCCTTAAGAGGGAAACTTTTAGAGTGGTCATGAATGTAATAATCTACCAATCTCTCGTAGCGACGTGCGTGATCCTAGTTGGGCTTTTCACTAATGGGGAATGGAGGAATTTGAGAAGAGAGATGAAGGAATATGAACTTGGTAACATATCGTACGTAATGAAGTTGGTATGCACTGCTTTGACATGGCAAGTGTTTAGCATTGGGGCAATTGGGCTGATTTTTAAGGTCTCTTCACTGTTCTCCAGTGTCATAAGTACCTTAGGTTTGCCCATTGTTCCGGTTCTTGCCGTGTTCATTTTCCAAGAAAAGATGACTGGAGTGAGGTGGTTGCAATGTTGTTGGCCAATTGGGGTTTTGCATCTTATATTTATCAGCATTATCTCGATGATTTGGAATCGAAACCTGAAAGCAAAATTGTTAATGAAGTTTCTCTTGTTGAAAGAGCTTAGGTAGCATTTGAGAACACTGTTTACATTTATCTTTAATTGTTTGCGTATTTGACAAATTTGTTAAATTGCGCTACTTTTGGAAATTATTTTTTCTTTTTTGTTCGATTTTTTCTTATTTTGACAAAAGCATAAATGCATGTATAATAATATACTCGTGCACATATGAATGTATTGGTAAAATACTTTAATAGTCCCCTAAATATTGTTCATTTTCATTTCCATTCTTTTAATTGTGTTATTAGTTCATCAATTTTTAGTTTGTGGTGACTGAGGTGTTCACGAGCATCTCACATGAGCACACTTGATGGTCACTTTGTGTTGTGAATGTGCAACATGGTAAACAACTAAGAAAGAGATATTCAAGAATATAAGATTTACGTAGCTCGATAGAAATTCCACCTATCTTCACAAAAATAGCGTTTCCTTGATTATCATCAGAATCCAAAGGATTGCATCATATTTATAGACGCTAGGTAATAACCCCAATCATAGGCCAACTAGGAAATATAGTCCTAGTAATCAATTCCTTGTAAAATTTTTGGATTACTACCAGTACATCTCCGACACCTGATATACATTGGAAACCTCCAATGTACCCGTTCCTTGCACTGGGGTATTCTCTGCATCCCCTAACCTATTATTCAACCCCGACAACCAAACAGTAGTACAACTGAACTATCCCATTAACTTTTGGGTTTAATGAATATGAGTCACTTATTATTTCTAACAATCTTCACCTTGGTGAATAATTCACCATTCTGAAAAAGTACTTTAACTTGTCTCCATCGCAAACCCATAGGTTGGGGATGTCATTTTTTTCTCACATTGAGAAATATTAACCAATTCCAAGAAAAATGCTTGAACCTATCAAAAAGATTTGGCTTTGTCAACTTGTCAGCTACATTCTCCGAAACATGCCCCAATTCTAGTATTATCTCCTTATAGATAATTAACTCTCTCTCCTTGTGAAACCTCACATCTTTATACTTTTTTTTATTCGGAAAGTAAAATATATTGCATATGAAAAACATTTACAAAGCTGTAAAGGCAATGAAAAACAAAAGACAGCAACCAGCCTAACAATCACAAAAGACAACAACCAATGAAACATCCAGCTACAGCTGCCAAAGAAACCAGCTGCACAGTAAGGTGAACAGTGGTAACAGGGCAGCAACAGAAACACAACGATAGCAAGGTGGGCTGCATCAGAACACAAAAGACAACAAGGTGTGCTACCAAAAAATCCAGCAAGGTGAGATTCCAAGGGAAGTTAGTGATTGACCACTTCCAGACAAATACCACCCAAATAGATCAAAGGAATCCACTAGAACAGGGAGAGAGGATTAGAAGAGACAGCTCTGAGGAAGTCTCCACTTTTGAACTATTTGGATGTTGCTACATGATGTCTTGAATTTTAGAGAAGTCAGTCGACGCCACATTGTCAGCAGTATAAGACGGGTAACAGTGCTTGAATCAGTATACTGATTTCTGAATCTTCTATTATTTCTCTCCATTCACGAGTGATAAACTATGGCAACCAAGCATATTTTGCAAATCAAGTTCTTCATCGAATCACCCTTCCAGTTAGTAGCAGTCCAATCCACAAAGTCATCCCAAGGTTTAGGCTGCCAAATCTCCCCCAACAAATGAGAGAGTAGCAGACCAAATACTAGAGGAATATGAGTAAGCAAAGAATAAATGAGGAAGAGTTTCAGGAAAATTCCTGCACAGAATACAACCTGTTCCCAAGTGAGCAACATAGGATTGCAATCGAACAAGTGTGCTGAGGTTGCACTTTATTGCCAGCCAAAGAATGAAGCACATTTTAGGGATGGATTTCCCAGACCATACCAGCTTAAACCAGCAAACAGGCGATCCCCTTTGTCTGATGTGATCCCAAGCAGAATTGGAGCTAAATCCCAATATATTATTGGGGGTCCACTTGACGGTATCCTCATTAGTAGGATTGGGTTGGTAGGTAGGCATGGAATTAACCACAACCTGGATGAGAGTGGAATTTGGTGGCCATTGTTAATAATACTGCTAACAGGCTCCTCCACATTGAGGTGAAAGTCCTCAAATCCATGCATACAGACAAATGAATCCAGAGGCCCCATAGGATACCAATTATCATAGCAAAGCATTGTAGCTTGCCCATTCCCAATTGCATGCTTGATGAATGGCCTGGTTAAGGATCTTAATTTAAGCAAACTATGTCAATTCCAAGAGCTTGATTGAGTGGCTTTAAGTCTCTAGAAACTTCTGCCCCTTAAGTGATAAATGTGAGTCTATATACTTTGTCTTGGTAAGATACACTTGATATTTTGCCAAATAAATGGTGCTCTAACTATCACAATACACATGAATTCCTCCTTGCTTTAAACCAAGCACTTTAACCAACCATCTCAACCACAATGCTTCCTTGGCAGCCTCAGTCACTGACATGTACTTTGCTTCAGTTGTAAATAGAGCCACTAGTTTATTGTCACATGGATATCCAACAAATAGTCGCTCTTGCAATTGTAAACACATGACGTGACAAAGTGTAGGGATGGGAATAAGAAGTAGGACTCATTCCTAAAGTGACTAAACCAACTGTGGATGCTTCTAAAAAATCTGCCGAAGTTTCGGATCCGCAGACCCATCATGGTGATGTTGTTTCTAGTCATTATGAGCAAAAGGAAGATGTTTGTCCAGCGAACCATGCTAAAACCGTTGGGTGAGGGTGTTGAACAAGACATGGAAGTTGAGGACATTTTATCGGTGCCGACAGACAACAGTGTACTGAAAGATTTGTTCCGTACACTCCCAATGATTGGGATATTTTAGAAGCCACTATGGTGGCTCAGGGTGATAGTTTGGTGGAGGCTCCATTTTTTATTTTGCAATCAAAATTCCAAAGAAAACTATAGAGAAAAATGAGGGACAACTCTTATAATACCTGTTATCAGGTGGAATCTCTCCATGGCTAATGAAGGTCTTGTACTGGAATATAAGAGGGGTGGGCAATGACCCGTTTCGATGTGGTCTCATGAATTATATCACTCATTACCAACTAGATATTATTTGTATTTTAGAGCCTATGGTGAATTTTGATTCTATCCCTGCTCGTTATTGGCAAGGTCTAATTTTTATTTTTTTTTAAAATTAAGCCCATTTAGGGCAATTTTTTATTGATCACGCAAATTCTTGTACCTTATTTTCAATGTTTCCATGCAAATACCACTTTTTGATATTAGGTTGGGATCTAGCAATCTATTTGATATTGTCATTCTGGAGTTGGCCATACTACAATTATTATGCATTCTAAATATCTTGACAGTTTGAACAAATTGTTATCTAGCAATCAATTTGATATTGTCTTTCTCGGAGCCCTTTTTTTTGTCATCAAAAAAACATCAACTTCTTGACACGATCCCTAATGACGGACAACAGAATCAACACACTTTCCCACTGTCAAACAATCCCATCAATCCATATCAATCTCTCCATTTTAATTTTAAATTTTGCAATAAAAAAAACCAAAATATTATTAACACTATAAAAAAAAGTATTTTTTTGCGACGTCTTTTTTGCGAAAATTTTTTAAAAACGTCACAAATAAACTTTTTACTTAAATAAAAGATTTGAAAAAAATAATTTAATTGATTTTTCAAACATTTTTTAAAAATGTCGCAAATAAACTTTTTACTTAAATAAAAGATTTGAAAAAAATAATTAAGTGATTTTTTGCAACGTTTTTAAAAAACATCGCAAATAAACTTTTTACTTAAATAAAAGATTTGAACAAAAAATAATTTAATTGATTTTTTCCGACGTTTTTAAAAAACGTCGCCTATAAACTTTTTACGTAAATAAAATATTTGAAAAAACAATTTAATTGATTTTTTGTGACATTTTTTAAACTTTTTACTTAAATAAAATATTTGAAAAAAAATAATTTAATTGATTTTTTGCAATATTTTTAAAAACGTCGCAAATAAATTTTTTACTTAAATAGAAGATTTGAAAAAAGAAATAATTTAATTGATTTTGCGCGACATTACTAAAAAATGTCGCCAATAAACTTTTTCGTAAATAAAAGATTTGAAAAAAATAATTTAATCGATTTTTTGCGACGTTTTTAAAAAATGTCGCAAATAAACGTTTTAGTTAAATAACAAATTTTAGAAAAAAATAATTTAATTAATTTTTCGTGACGTTTGTTAAAAACGTCGCAAATAAACTTTTTACGTAAAATTAAAGTTTTGAAAAATAACAATGTAATTGATTTTTCGCGACGTGTTTAAAAAACGTCGCAAATAAAATTTTTACTTAAATAAAAGATTTGAAAAAAAAAACAATTTATTTGATTTTTCGCAACGTTTTTAAAAAATGTCGCAAATAAAGTTTTTACTTAAATAAAGATTTGAAAAGAAAAATAATTTAATTGATTTTGCGCGATGTTTTTAAAAACGTCGCTAATAAATTTTTTACGTAAATAAACGTTTTGAAAAAAAAAAATTAATTGATTTTTCGCGACGCTTATATCGCAAATAAACTTTTTACTTAAATAAAAGATTTGAAAAAAAAAATAATTTTATTGATTTTTCGAGACGTTTTTAAAAAATGTCGCAAATAAACTTTTTACTTAAATAAAGATTTGAAAAAAAAAAACAATTTAATTGATTTTGCGCAAAAACGTCGCCAATAAACTTTTTACGTAAATAAAAGATTTGAAAAAAAAATAATTTAATTGATTTTTCGCTACGTTTACGTTGCAAATAAACTTTTTACTTAAATAAAAGATTTGGAAAAAAATATTGTAATTGATTTTTCGAGACGTTTTTAAAAAATGTCGCAAATAAACTTTTTACTTAAATAAAGATTTGAAAAAAAAAAATTTAATTGATTTTGCGCAAAAACGTCGCCAATAAACTTTTTACGTAAATAAAAGATTTGAAAAAAAATAATTTAATTGATTTTTCGCGACGTTTTTAAAAAACGTAGCAAATAAACTAGTAAACATTAAATTAATCAAATAAACTTTCAATTTCATTCAATGAGCACTGAATTCATTAAATTAACATTCAAATTTTCAAATTAACATTCAGATTCAACTAATTAATATTAAATTAATCAAATAAACTTTCAATTTCATTCAATGAACACTCAATTCATCAAATTAATTTTCAAAATATTAAATTAACATTCAGATTTATCAAATTGAAATACAATTTCATCAAATTAACATGTAATTTCATTAAATTAACACCAAATTAACATGTTAACTAGTTGAATTTGAATGTTAATTTAGTGAATTAAATGCTTATTAGAAAAAATTGAATGTTAATTAGATGAAATTGAATGTTAATTTGATGTTAATTTGATGAATTGAATGTTAATTTGATGTCGATTTGATGAAAGTACGTGTTAATTTGATGAAATTGAATGTCAATTTGATAAATCTGAATGTTCTGGTTTTAATTAATTTAATGTTAATTTGATGAATTGAATGTTAATTTAATGAAATTGAAAGTTTATTTGATTCATTTAATGTTAATTAGTTGAATTAACATGTTAATTTAGTGAATTAAATGCTTATTAGAAAAAAATAAGTGTTAATTAGATGAATTGATTGTTAATGTGGTGTTAATTTGATGTCGATTTGATGAAATTACATGTTAATTTGATGAAATTGAATGTCAATTTGCTAAATTTGAATGTTATGGTTTTAATTTGAATGTTAATTTGATGGATTGAGTGTTAATTTAATGAAATTTGAATGTTAATTTGGTGAATTAAATGCTTATTAGAAAAAATTGAATGTTAATTAGAAAAAATTGAGTGTTAATTCAAAAAATTGAATATTAATTTGTTGAATTGAATGTTAATTTGGTTTTAATTTGATAAATTAAATTTTAATTGGATGAAATTACATGTTAATTTGGTGTTAATTTGAGGAAATTACATGTTAATTTGGTGTTAATTTGAGAAAATTGCATGTTAATTTGATGAAATTGTATGTCAATTGATAAATCTGAATGTTAATTTGATAATTTGAATGTTAATTTAGTGAATTAAATGCTTATTAGAAAAAATTGAATGTTAATTAGATAAAATTGAGTGTTAATTTGGTGTTAATTTGATGAATTGAATGTTAATTTGGTGTTAATTTGATAAATTAAATTTTAATTGAATGAAATTACAAGTTAATTTGATGTTGATTTGATGAAATTACATGTTAATTTGATAATTTGAATTTTAATTTGATGAATTGAGTATTAATTGAATAAAATTTAAAGTTTATTTGATTAATTTAAATGTTTACTATCTGCAATGTTTTTTCAATTTTGTCGCAAATTTTATTTTTTGGCAATTTTATTTGTGACAATTTTTAAAAACGTCGCTAAAAAAGTGATGCCCTCCCAATTGTTTTTGGTCCGAGAGATGGCTGGAATTGATAAATTTTAGTTATTAAAGCAAATAAAATATTAATACTTTTTTGCGACGTTTTTAGGAATACGTCGCAGATAATAATTTTTATGTTTGGATTAAATAAAATTATTATGTAGCGATGTTTTTATATCTGTCGCAGAATTCAATTTATACTCAAAACGACGTCGTTTTTGAGTATTTAAATACGTCCATTTGGCCCAAGCAGCCCCTTCTTCTTCACAATCCCCTTTCCACTTTCCACACTCTCTCTCTCTCACTCACCGTCTCCCTCTCTCTTTGTTTTTCTGTCTCATTACCCCCCTCTTTGTTCCCTCTCTTTTTACTTCGTTAGTCCCTTCTCTCTCTCTCTCTCTCTCTCTCTCTCTCTCTCTCTCTTAATCCGAACCGAACCAAAGACAGCTACCACCTCCGGCACCATCAACACCTCACCTACGGAACCGTAGCTTGAATCGGCATTGTGGAGAAGCAGTAACCCTAGCTTTAATTGGCGATCTTTGAATTCCAGAGTGAGAGCTTGAATCAGGTTTCAATCTCTCTTCTCTCGATCTGATTTTTTTTTTTTTTGCTTTTTTTTCTGTATATATTGGATTGTTCGGTTAGTAAACTTGAATGCCGGTTTAATTTCATTTCTATTAAAGTGAGATTTTTTTTAAATTTTGGGCATTTTCTATTTTTTCCCCTTTTGTTTTGCCCTAAATCGTTCCAGACCAGCGACCACAGCCTCCCCTTTTGTTGAATCCCTAACATTATCCAGCTGACTGTTTGTTAAATTTAATTTTTTTGACCTTACTATTTCTTAGTTTCTTTGTAAATCAAAAATCCTTTGTATATTGGACTTTTAGTCTGCTTAGGACACAACCCTCATGATAGCTATGGCTAAGACGGGACTCTACAGTTGTAAGTGGGGAAGAATGCCAGTTGTGTATTGTGGGAAATTGACAACCTTGTGCATTCATAGCCCATTATGTCCTTAGATTACAAGAACAATTGTAAGAGGCCTAGCTTTGATATCGTATTAGAGCATCTAATTCAAAACTAATCGGGAATGGGAAGAGTGTCCCTCTCGAGTATGTAAATAATCTTGTTTGTTCCTAATTTTTTGTTGTGGGATACAAGCTCTCTTTACCCTAGGCAACTAAGTGGCTTAAATCTGTTGAAAGACTTTATGACAGTTATTTAGTTGACAACATAGCCTTGGACATTTGGAAGACAACCTTGCGTTAAAGTTTATCAAGGTTGCAATTCCAAGTGTGATGCTCCTGTATGCTTTTTTGAATGGTTTGTATTGTTCATCGTATTTCATGCCTTAACACCAAATTGGATATTCTGGGAAGATTTCACTTATCTGGATGTATCTCAATGCATGTTGAACAAAACCATTTTGCATGTGGCTGGAAAATACTTGGAGCCAGACATATCAGGATGTCTAGGACAATTTCTTGCCCTTGGTACCAAGGTTTATGTTCCGTTCCACTGTATATTCACTTGATTAGGTTGTTGGGTGTTTGTCATGGCATAACTTTATATGTTGAGTATGTGTATTAGGCAAGCATATGGTGTGGAAAACATTTAAAGATGACACATATATCAACCGAGGAAGCTTAAAACAGAGGTGGGATGATTTGAGTTGGTATACTCGAATTACGGCACTGAATTAATATATATATATATATATATATATATATATATATATATATATATATATTCATCCTTTTATTCTGCGTGTGTTGAATAGAATTGGATGGTGCTTCGTGAAATGCCCGTCCACTATTGTTTGCTTGTGTGTGTCTGTGAGAGAGAGAGGGAGAGAGTGTGTGTGTTGTGTGTTTGGGGGGGGGGTGTTTGTGAGTGACATATTTGTGTCTATGTTTGACTTTTAGTTTACTTTTCTTGAATTTTCCTGATTGTGTAGAGGATATACTTGGGGCTTTTGAGAGGTGGAGTCATAGAGAGACCTTACCTGCTGATGCACATAAGAAGGTTGGTTAAGTAGTGTTGGTGTAATAGTGTATTTTGGATTGCTACTCTTATATTTGGATACTGAATATGCATGTTAGGTTAATGTGCTCCTATTGTAAGAGGCATAATGAAACCGAAGTCCCAGATCCTTACCATGGTGGATCGCAAGGCTTCATAAAGGTAACGCATAACTGATTCTTCTTTCTGTTGCTAGGAGATATGATATCAGGAACAAATTATATTAGTTATTTTGAAAACCTGAAGAATCCAAAAATGTTTATATGAAGTGTTCCTGATGAGTTTTTACTTTCACAACTGCTTTCTTGGAAGTTTTAAGAGGTGAGACATGATGATTTCCTCACAATCATAAGATGCATCACCTTACATGACGAAAAGTACACAGACCTTTTAGAACAACATATGAACATAACAATTATTAGGAACTCATGTATCTAGAAGCCCCTGAGCATGGAACACCCACTTCCCATGGATGTATCGGCAAAACCAATGTTAAACAGTAGCACGTAGCCATGATGAACCAGTTCCACTGTTCTGTTGTGCATAGAAAATTGTTTTATGCTAATTGATCCCTTGTTCATAATGCCAAACCCACATCTAACTATAGTGAACCTATTGTGGTCACCATGGCGGCCTATTGTTTTTCTGAAATTATTCATTGATTGGGATATTACCCTATGTTTTGCATCTTGGTTGGTACATGAGGATGAAAGCATTGTAGCCTTTTTTTCCAGATAAGTGTAATTTGACACCCCCCCACCCGCGGTTTCCTAATTGGTTCTTCCTGGGTTCAAGCATCAAGGCTATAATGATGAAACTTAAAAATGGGGCTTTCTCCTCTTGGCTAGTTATTGAAGGCCAATCTCTTCATTGTAAATGTGCCCGAAGAAGTCCCAGCTTTCATCCATGATCCTTTAATCTGCTTTAAGTTAAGCAGCTTTTGAAAACTTGCTTTCCTATATCTAACTGGTATGGATAGATGGCCCTTATATAATTGTTCTTTAGCAGGTGCACTAACATGGAGCCCTATTATTCATTATTGCTTGCAGGTTTAACCAACTTATCCAAATTTTAGTAATGTTTATACCCCTTGAATTTTGACTGGACGTTGTATATTTGGAATGAAATTGCACTCATTCACTTGTTTTGTATGTAACAGAAAAGAAAGGACAACTATTCAATTTCTACCAAGTACTAAATGGAGAAAAAATTTGCCCTATTCAGCCTTTGAGTTCACACTATTAGGCTCACCCCATGAGCAAAATGCACCATTCCTTATGCAATTGGTGTTATTTCAGACAATTATCTTTTTTTATGCACACAGAAAAGGTGTCATTCTGTTTCTTCATGTCTTGTTTGAGATTGGTAGTTAATTCTGCTCATGTAACTATGTTTCTTATTTTATGCTTTAAAAGATTTCTTTTTTTATTCTTTTGAGGTGAACTGGGAACTTCAACATGTCTGATGAAATATGAACATTGAGTATTGGGAAATAATCCAAGGAAAATTAATTTTGCAAGGGGATTTTCCTGTAAAATATGTTGTATAGGAAACAGCTAGCTAACGCTGTGATCCTTTGTTTGGTCTTCGAGCTAACCTTGTACATTTTTTCACTGTGATTGAATAAGTTTTCCTTCCTCACTATTAACAGTTTTCCCTCATTATAATTTTGCTTTCTTAATGCTAGGTATGAAATATTTGTCATGGTGCAAGGTTTGTGCTTGCTGTAGGCTGTATTATTAATTCAGGAAACCTTACCAAATCTGACATGCGCACAAATGTTTTGAAGCTATCATCTGTCCTCTGACATCCTTAAACTTTCTTTTCAGCTACTCTTGGATTTTCTGATCTTCTCTGCTGCTAGTTTTTCGCCTTTGATGAGGTATCCTGCTCTGGGTGACAAGGAATTGATGGCTATTGTTGAGAAATTCATTTTGGAAAATTAAACTTGATAGAAGTTTCAATATCATCAAGTTATAAAATTTTACCTTTGTTAAAAAAAAAATGATACTGTTCATTTCTCCAATGAACAAAATATCCACCAGTTAGATTCTTGGGATCTATGACAGTTTCACTTATATTAATCGTTCAAATTTTGTCTGTGGCATTTCTGGTGCCTTTGTCATTATTTGGAGGTTCTGGAAACTATGACTCCGCTTTGTACATTGTAGCTTTGTACATTGTAGCAGTAAAAGCTAATGCATTGGAAAAGGTTGAATCCGAGTTTTTTGACCTTGTTGAGGCTTCAAAGAAAAGACCCACATTTTCTCAATTCACGAAGGATTCGTCAGTACCTGATGATACTAGAGTAAAGACTATTAATGAAGTTTGTGCTCAACCTAAATTTTCGGACTTCACAAAAAACTTTTTTGTTATGATGATTTGTTAGTGATCACTTTTGTTAATGTATTAAAATATTTTGGGAAACTTGTATGTAAATTACGTTGTTGGATATTTTGATGATTTGTGTAACTTTTATTTAGTGTATTATATTTTATGTTTTTTTGTAGTATGATATTTGATGTTAGTTTGTGTTGGTTGTTGGATGGAAAAGATGTGAAATGTATTAATTATGTTAGTTTTTTATTGAACACATATATTAGTGGTGTATATGTGAAAATTTTTATTGGAATACAATTTTTTATGAAGGATTATTTTTTTTAAAAATGAACTTTTTGCGACGAAATTAAAACTAAAAATTGTATGAACAATCTTTTTAGCGACGATTTTTTAACGTCGCAAATGTATTTATTCAATTATTTTTTATATTATTAATTTATATAAAAATTTATTAGTTACGATTTTTTTTACGTTGTGAAAAATTAATTAAATTATTATTTTTTTACATATTTTATTCATGTAAATTTATTTGCGACGTTTTTTTATGTCGCAAAAAATTAATTAAATTATTATTTTTAAAAATTTTTTATTTATGAAAAAATTATTTGCGACGATTTTTTTACGTTGTGAAAAATTATTTAAATTATTATTTTTTATATTTTTTATTTATGTAAAAATTTATTCGCGACAATTTTTTGCGTCGCGAAAAATTAACTAAATACATTTTTTTATTTTTTTACGTTGTGGAATAGATTTTAGCGACATTTTTTTAAATTTTAGTGACATTTTTTTTTCGTCGCAAAATATATTTTTTTGCGATAAAAATAAAATTGTGTCACAAAATACTTTCTGCGACGAGGATATTGTGACAAACCCACGACGAAAAAAACCGTCACAAAAAACAATTGGTGACAATTTTTTTTTTTATTTTGTGACGAACAAAATCGTCGCAAATTTTTTTTTTTTGTAGTGTTAAATTACATATATTGCAAGATCAGCTCAATTTTTGATATTGTTTGGTGTCTTTAGGTACAGACTACTGCTAGTTCATATATACATGATATCTCATATCATTTTCAAATTATTTTAATATATAGAAGTTGAATTTAAGGCGATGATAAATATATTTGCCCACGTGATAAGTCGATTATACACTTTTCTACATAGTAGGTTAACAGAACATGTACTCGACATGAAATAAGTGGCTTATCATTTACTAATTTCCAAAAATGGAAAATAATATGACCCACAAACCCAAATAATAAATGAATTAAATATTAGCAGTGTCAAACATGAATAATTCTACCTTCGTGGGACAACAAATTTAGCTTGTATAGTGTGAAGAACATTTTTTATATTTTCTATTTTTTTTTTTTCATTTCTTGATCAAGTATTCTACAAATTTCTGTTGAATTGATGGATTCTTACTTGGTTTTATAAACATCTTAGACCAGGTAAATTTTAATTTATGGAAGGTCGATATGTGGTAATAGAGAAAAAGTCCTTATAAATTATAGATGGTACACATGTTATGTTTGTTGACGTGAACAAGACATGTACATAGACTAGTCAAATTATGGTCAACTACCATTTCATATTGTAGCAAAAATAACACAGTCGAACATCCAACAATTGTCAACCCTAGCTTAGGGCTTATTAACTCTCTCAAAGTCAAGAACACAAGAATCAATGTGGATCCAAGTGGCTGTCAAGAGAAGTTAAAACACATACATGGACTCCATACATCATCTTCATCCTTTGCTCCATAGATATGGCATTACACTACTATCAATTTCATAAAGGGAGAGATAGTCCTTGTATTTAAGACCTTATTTTATGGTCCCATATTTCCAAAAATAAAAACTTCCATTGCTTTTAAGGTTGAAAATGAGGCGTATTAGTAGTTAAATTGCTGAAAAAATATACACCATTAGATATGAGTGACCATTCAAGCACTAGTGGTTGGTTCTGGACTAAACCTTATATTTAGAGGGAAAAAAATTCCTATCAAGGCTTTCACTGATAAACTTTGCGAAAAGATCATTAACAATGTCTACAAAAAGTCTTATGGCATGATCCATGGCATCAATCAGGTGGGGAATGATACGCTTCGGGGCTTGAGTTTTGATACTGATGATAGAGTGAGTGAAATTATTAGTGATGGTTCTTGGAGTTGGCCTGGGACAACAATCCAAATCCTTGATGACATGTAACCAAATCCAGAAAGATACATTAGGTTTTAGCATCCAATCAACATGGGAGGCAATCAGACCTAAGGGGCAGTATTAGAGTTAGACCAGCATTGTTTGGTACTCAAATGCAGTTCCCAGATTCAGTTTTGTCTTATGGTTTTCAATACAACAGATGCTTGCTACTGATGAGAGATTTATAAGCCATGGGATGGTCCATAGTGGTTAGTGTCTTTTCTGTAGAGGAGAAAGTGCAACCCACATTCATCTTTTTTTCAACTGTCCTTACACTCATTGGCTATGGTTATCTCTCCAAGTGAAGTGTCTTGTTTAATGCACTAATATGAATTGACATAGTTTCATTCCATAGTTTGTTGCAAACATGAAGGGGAAGGGTTTGAGCAAGGTAATCAACAAACTTGCTTTATCTACTTTAATTTACTTAATTTGGAGAGTGAGGAATTATAAAAGTTTTAAGAACAACTTCAAGGATGTTAATTCCTTAATAAACAAGGTAATTGAGAATATAAGATATAACTTCATCTAATCAAAGGTGTTAGCAAAAATATGCCAAATCTCTTGTTTATTAAGGAACCCCTCTTGTGCAATCCAAATCCTTGCTGACATGTAACCAAATCCTGAAAGAGAGGACTGTATTGAATGGTTTCTAAATATATCAGGTTTTAGCATTCAATCAGCATGGGAGACAATCAGACCTAAGGAGCAGCATCAGAGTTGGACCAACATTGCTTGGTTAATGCAGTTCCCAGATTTAGTTTTGTCTTATGATTTTCAATGCAACAGATGATTTCTACCCATGATATAATTATAAGCCATGGGGTGGTCCATAGTGGTCTATGTCTTTTCTATAGAGGAGAAAGTGAAACCCATAATCAACTTTTTTTTCAATTGCCCTTACACTGATAGGCTATGGTTATCCCTCCAAGTGAAGTGTCTTGTTCAATGGCCTAATATGAATTGACAGAGTTTCATTTCTTGGTTTGTTGCATTATCAATGGGAAGGGTTTGAGCAAGCTAATCAGAAAACTTACTTTATCTACTTCATTTTACTTAATCTGGAGAGAGAGGAATTATAGAGTTTTTAAGAACAACTTCAAGGATGTTAATTCCTCAATAAACAAGGTAATTGAGAATAGAAGATATAACTCCATCTAATCAAAGGTGTCAACAAAAATATGCCAAATCTCTAGCTTTAAAAGCAATGGGGATTTGCCAGAAACGATTTTTGAGCCTCCTTGAGAGGATGTAGTGTGCGGAATGATTTTTGCACAATAAATGAGATGACAGATCTCTCTCTTGGTGAGCTTGCATCTATTTGGAATGTCTTCTAAATAGAACCCCTCTTGTGCTCCGACCATGAACGGTTATGGAGACCTCTCACTTGAGAGAGAAGAGTTAGAAGGGCGCCAGAGTGTTCTCCGGTATGACCCCTTTGATGCTCAAGTCAGTATTCGAGAGATGGTGGGATAGATACCTTTCCTTTGAGCTTGAGTGTGCTATTTATTCCTTCTAGGAATTGACTGAGGCAGACAGTTGGGTCCCCTTGAAGGGAAAGTTTCTAGTTGGTTTATACAGGGGACAACAAATGGTATGGTATGCAGATCTCGATCAAAGTGTTTGCTTTTATCTATGCCAGATGATTCCGCAGGTTCGCACTCAGGAACCCGAGAACTTAATGTATCCATCTCGGCTCCTCTGAGCATGGAAAGTTTCTATTGCTTTTGTCAAATTATTTAATGCTCCTAAGGCATGGACATACATGCGCATGGGCATTTTAGCCAATCTCCCATTTGAGGGGCCATGAATTAATTGTTCCATGCACTGTACATTTTTATCGTTGGTCATTGAATTGCTTTTTTGATCATTCTTATTGCCTTGGATGGTCAATAACAGAGAGTCAACCTTGTCCCCAAGCCGTAATGTTTAGAAACTACTTTATCTTAATCAAAAGGCATGCTTGCCTTAGTCCATTATCTCTACCTTTGAAGTCAAATTTTGTCGTCTTGCAATGTGGTCGGCCCCGAGGTGAGTCATCACTGGACGCCGAAGGTATCTCCAACCGAGGAGGGGCTTCTCCACTGAGATGAGTTACTCGAGGATGCCTAAGTGTCATAGACATTGCCAACGTACACATGACTCCCATAACGAGGAAGGACTCACACGCCAAGAACTTGACTTGCGACGCGTGTTGCTCTCTCACTATTCGCCAAAGTGTCCTATCAGCTACCCCCAACCCTTGATCTTCGTACGAACCGAGTGGCGTGTCAGATGGAGATGAAAGGACTTGTGTCATTTGGCTTTTCACAAGAGGCGTGTAGCCATTTTCCTGCCTTTAGGGATCGTACCGTATTTATTTGTGCTCATTTTGGAATGTGAGTAATGATGGCATCTTCGATGTTTATGAGTGTTCCACCCCCTCATTCTCTTCATTCTCTTCTCTGTGAGACCTTTCTGTAAAGTTCACTGAAAAATCTACTCAAAGACCACGACCTTCCATTAGAAGTTCATCAGACCTCTCGAGTTTGTCGAAGAAACTTGAACATCCACATACATTAGACCCCTATGGTCTGGTTTGGGGTGGAACCGGGGGGTCGGGTCCAAGAATTATGGGCGGTGGGTACGACTGGTTTGGTAGCACCAAGTTGTGTTGGGTTTCGACTGTGTTGGTTTTTATCTTGAGGAGGTTGGCAAATGGTTTTAGTTTTGGGAAATGGGCAAGGTTTGATGATGAGATGGGCAGAGATTGAGAGATGGGCTGGGTTTGCTTATCTTGAGAATTATGGGGCTGGCATGTGGTATCACTTATGGGCGGTAAATCGTGCACAACATGCCCATTTTTATGGCCAAAAGTCAAACAATCCCCATTATCATGCATATCCACATGTGTAGCAACAAAATCTCTTGCAATATTTGTTTGTGCACGTGGTTCTACATAATGTCTAGGTTCGGCAACATTAAAATTAGGAGATAAATTAACTGGCCGCATATCAAGTGATTGAGCTAAAGTCAAGGAACTAACCAAAACCTCCTTGCCTTTGCGCCGGCGGCTCTCTATGCATGCACCAGTGAGGGCAGCCAATGCTACGTCGGAGATGGCCGCGGAGTCGACGTGATGTAGGTCGCTGGCAGTGGGGTGGTGGATAACTCTACCTGTATAGGTGTGTGCACCGGGAGGAGGGTCTGGGGGTAGGTTTAGGCCAGCGATTGGGTCATCGCCGGCGGTTAGATTGGCCATGGGATTGGTTGATGAGGGTAGTATGTCGGTGATGTTATGTGCAGTCGGTGGTTGAACATGTGTTTTTTATTGGAGTCGGTGGCTCGAAAGTTAAAGCAATATCAATTTCTGAATGAGAAATGAATTCATAAATTCTTTAACTTACCTTGCGATGGGGTATTTGTGGTTGAACATGTGTCTTTTAGTGGAGTCTGCGGCTGGCAGTTGATACCCCATGCGATGCACAGACTTATAAAATATTTTTGCACTTTTACATTTTTCATGCATTCAGACAATTCGTACATCAAAAACATCTCTTGTCTCTCATTTGAACAACTAAATTCCAATAATTAACCATTAGTGGAGATAAAGGCCTATATATAAGTGTTAGTCATCTCCCTTTCAATGCACTTGAATGTACAAATTTCCATCACTCCTGTGTGCATTAGAGATTGGGGTAAAGCACTACATTCCTCTATTGAAAAGCTACAGAGAATTGATTTGGGAACAAGGGGTTGCTATCGTTATTAAGTTTTGATCATCAAAATCACTATGCACATATTTGTCGATTACCTTAATTAATTATATGATGATTATTGGATTTGATTATATAAAATACACTAAATTCGTATTTAATAGGGCTTAATAAAACCAACAGAGGTCCACCAATTTCATCCCTCCCTAACACTCCACCCTTCATTCCCACACTTAACCACCATGCCAACCCTCTAACCTCCACCTCTCACCACTTATTACACCTTATTAATTATAACCTAGAATTTATTGAATAGTGAAAAAAATAATAGAGTCAGAACATAAGTAAATTGTGATCAGTATCATTATTTGGACATTGAGAATGCATAATAATTGTAGTATGGCCAACTCTAGAATGACAATATCAAATAGATTGCTTGATCCCAACCGAATATCAAAAAGTGGTATTTGCATGGAAACATTGAAAATAAGGTACAACAATTAACATTCTCAAAATTAATGGAAGAAAAAAATTAGACAATTACCAAAAATAACTTTTGATTGGTAAAAAGTATGGACCTAGTCCATATGACATCAAGACCATCACGACCAAATTCTGCATCAAATACACACAAATCATCCATAGCTCTTTCATTTTGCCATCAACGAACATATCCATCTTACTTTCATATTACAAAAAAACTTGGCTCCATTATGGTCTTTCACTCTCATATCTTTTGCATCTTATCATTGAAAAATGGTAAAAGGGATACGTTTGAGCAAGAGGGATACAAATTCGAAAGAGAGACTTGAATGAGTGGAGATCTGTTTTTTGATAAGATATGTAGTGGAGAGTTAAAAATTGAGAAACGTTGACAGTTTAAAAATTGCAGTTATTTTTCAGTTCAAAACAAAAATATTCTTATCTAGAAGGGAAAATTAAATGATCATGCAACAACTAAAAGAACTAATAAAAAGATGCCAAGTAATTTTTTTCCTAAAACTTTGAAGTTAAAAATTCAGAAAATTAGAGAATCAAGTTTGGAGTCCATTCCTTAATTGTAGATACATTGCCATAAAATATAAAGATTTCTTATCTCTCATTTGAACAACTTAATACCAATAATTAACCTCTAGAGGTCCACCAAGTTCATCCCTCCTAACACTCCACTCATCATTACAACACTTTTGGAGGCACCTACCTCCAACAACCACCCTTTAAACACTCTATCCATGAAACCCCAAACCACCTTCCTCCCCCCCAAAAAAAAAAAAAAAAAAAAAACACCATGCCAACCCTCTAACTTCCACCTCTCATCAGTTGTGACACCTTATTAATTATAATCTAGAATTTATTGAAGCGTGAAAGGAAGAATAAGGTCAGAACATAAGCAACTTTGGAAATGTCTCACCATTTGCAAAAACTCTTTCAATAACTCAAGTATCAAGCTCAGTGATTTGTTACTCCAATGATTGATTATCTTAAGATGAAGAAGCTTCACGAGAAAAGACAATCTTGAAAACTTCTTGCTGCCTGGATAAAGTTTCAATTGTGCTTCGTTCAATAATCTATCAATTGTTTCGGCTTCCCCTTCAGTTACATTGTCAACGCCATGGTTGTCAAATGTCTGACTTGAACAATTATTCATAAAAGTTCCCCTATGTACATCTTCAAAAGTTTCTTGTATTTCATCAACATCTTCTTTCACCTCTATAGTTCTGTCATCATTAGCGCCATACACGTTCACGCATTTACGCATACACGTTCACGCATTTACGACACGGGCATTGAATATTATTAGCCTGACCCATATGATCACGTGTATACTCAATAAACGATTTAACTCCATTTTTGTATGCATAAGAAAATCTATAATTTTGCTCCATCCACATACTCAAATCCCTATAGCATAGTATCCAACAAGACAAAAATGAATTAATTTACCAACAAAAAATGAATTATCTTTATATTAGATATAAATATATACTGTAAAGGTCAATTCGTTGAGTGATAATATATATCCAACCTCCTTCACTCAATGCTAATCTAAGTAAAATTTGTTTATAGGATACTTTTATATAAAAGAAAATTACTGAAGTCCAGTAAATTGAAATAACTTAAACCAAAATGTGATCCATAATAGCTACTTCCTAATATACGAATCCAATTAGTTAGAAAAAAAAAATTTATTCCAAACAATTTGAAAAAAATTCATTTCATCACAAAATAGACAAACTTAATTTTTAAGTAATCAATCAAAGTAGTTTTAATACATCACAAGCAAATTTTAAAGTTTAAATATAAAAAATTAATCTCAAATGAAATTCATAGTAACCATAACAAATTTTAAAAAAATTGAGATCTTTCATATAAAATAGGGCTTCGATTTGAAACAAAACTAAATTATAACTTATAATCAGTAGGTGTTACAACTAATTATAAGTTATATGAAACCACCATGTCAACCCTCTAACCTCTACCTCTCACCAGGTGTTACAACTTATTAATTATAATCTAGAATTTATTGAGGTGGGAAAGAAAAGAGTCAAAATAGAAGAAACTTGTAATCAGTATCACTATTTGGACATTAGGAATGCTTAATAATTGTAGTATCACCAAATCTAGAATGAAAATAGCAAATAGATTGTTAGATGCCAACCTAATATTAAAAAGTGTTGTCCACATCGAAACATTGGGAATAAGGTATAAGAATTAACATTCTATTAAATTAATGGAAGGGCAAAGTTAGACTATTACCAAAAATAACTTTTGACTGGGAAAAGGTATGGACATAGTCCAGATGACATTAACTCCATCATGACCAAGTTCTACATCAAACACACACACACAGAGAATCCATAGGTCCATAATTTTGCCATGAACGAACAGATCCATCTTTTTCTCATATTAGAAAAAAATATGGCTCCATTATGGTCATTCATTCTCATATTTGTTGCATCTCATCATTGGAAAATGGGCAGAGGACATTTGAGCTGGAGAGGTGAAGATTGAAAAGAGAGATATGAATGAGTGGAAATTTGTTTTTAATAAGATATAGACTGGAGAGTTAAAAGTTGAGAAATGTGGACAATTTAAAATTACAGTTATCTCTTTTCTAAAGGGGGTAATTACATGATCAAGCAAAAGCTAAAAGGACCAATGAAAAGGTGTCAAGTAAGCTTTTCTAAAACTTTGAAGTTAAAAATTCAGAAAATTAGAGAATCAGGTTTGGAGTCCATTCCTTAATTGTAGATACATTGCTATAAAATATAAAGATTTCTTATCTCTCACTTAAACAACTTAATACCAATAATTAAACACTAGAGATCCACCAAGTTCATCCCTCCCTAACACTCCACCATTCATTCTAGTTCTGAACACACCAACTCCTAACCACCATCCCTTAAAAACTTTATCCAAGAAACCCCACCCCCTCCTCCCCCTAAAAAAAACATAAGCCAACCATGCCTACCTCCAACCTCCTCCTCGTACCATTGTTACACCTTCTTAATTATAATCTAGAATTTATTAAAGTGTGAAAGAAAGAACATATAGTCAGAAAAAAAACAACATATGATCAATATAATTATGAGCAATGCTATGTAATCCAAATTTATAATCCAAATCTACATCTCAAATAAAGGAGGATCATTGAATCAGTGGATCCCATTTAAAAAAGTTGATGAGACTCACTCATCCAACGGTCCCTCTTTATTTGGGATGCAAATTTGGGTTGTAAATTTGGGATATTTAGTATTTCTCTATAATTATTTTGACATTGGGAATGCTTAATAATTGTAGTATCACCAACTCCAAAATGACAACATCAAATAGATTAACCACCAGAGATCCACCAATGTATATTTCTTAGGTGCCTAATATTCTATGTGTCCACTTTTCTATTTTGATTTCAAAAAATAATAACCAATTGATATTATTTATCTTTTTCTTTGGGTTTGGCTATTATGAAATTTCTAAATTGTAGGGTCATTTAATTATTTTTCTATGTAAGAATTCATCCACGTCCCCAAATTGTATCACATTTAGAAAGCGACTTAAATTTTCAAACTTTAATAAAATTGAATTTATGAACTTGTACATATTCTCACCATTCAACAAAAATAAAAAATCCTTGCAATATTCACAAATTGAGAGGAGCAAACCTCTTTTCCGAGGAGCTTTTCATTCAAATTCAATTGAAGATCCAAAATATGCAAGGACATCTAGCTAGCCATGACCAATATATAGCTTGTTGATTCTTTCAAATCAAACAAAAATATTTGAATCGACATTTTGAATAAGATTTAGAGTAAATATAATATCTCATGTAGATCCACACTTCGATGCTATTTTCTCATTACTATTTCATCCATAAGGTCACATCCATAAACTTATTTTCCATTAAAAAATAAGGTTAAATGACACTCTATATAAGAGAAAAAAATTTTAATAAAAGAAAATCTTATCTCACACATTATACATCCCTATCAACAATTGATTGATACATTGAGCTCTAGCAAGCATGTATAAGAAAAATTAACTACACTTCTTGCAAGCTCGCTTAAGAAAAAAAAATCAATATTAAGGAATAGTACCCATGCAGCTACAAAAAGATTGTCTCATGGACTCATAGATATTTGATGCAACCAAATTAGTTCTCATAGAGCAATGAGAGAATTAACATGTATGACCTACTAAAAATATAGACTGACAAAAGCGAGACCCCATATCACACATTTTTCTTTTCGCAGTTTTAACTTAAAAGTCTCTTCCCATATGTACATAATGGTTGAATTGAAATTTGAAAAATAAGTGTTATCACACACAACAATGTGATAAAAAACGCAAGCGATTCTGGTGAGCGTTCACTAGTTGTTACACCTTAGTAATTATAATCTAAAACTTATTGAAGCGTGAAATAAAGAATATAGTCAGAATAAAGACAACTTATTTGTTTCATTATTTGGACATTGGGAATGCTTAAAAATTGTTATATCACTAACTCTAGAATGACAATATCAAATAGATTTCTAGATGCCAACCTACTATTCAAAAACTGGTATTTCACATCGAAACATTGAGGATAAGGAATAAAAATTGACATTTTACTAAATTAATGGAAAGGTAAAATTAAAATATTACCAAAAGTAACTTTTGATTGGTAAAAAATATGGACCTAGTCCACTCCAGATTAGGGATGTCAGTGGATCGAAGCGGGGGGCGAGAGTGTAGTCTCCATCCCCATACTCACTTAAGAAATTTTTGTCCATCCTCAGTTCACATTCGTTAATTGGTATAATTTTCATCCCCACCTCTGCCCCCGTCCCCCTCCTTCACCTCCGCTCCCACCCTCGTCCACCTTATCCGCCCAAACCCAAGTCAAAGCCAATATAATCTAAAATTATAAATAAATAAAACATTTTAAATAATGTAACATAATTATAGAATATTATAACATAATTAAAATTTTGTCATTTATGACATAATATAATTAAAACCTTGAGTATAACATTATCCAACATAATATAATTAAAAATTTGTATTTCTTGTAAATCCAACACAATAACATGCAACACAATATAATGTAATATAGCATACCCCAATATGAGAAAATATAAAAACACAAAGATATACACTTTTACAAGTTAAAACTATGAAAAAAGGTCAAAAAATAAAATAATTTTTAAAAAGAAAAAATCATTCAATAATATGTAGATTTGAATTCACAACATGTATGTATATATAATAATAATAATAATAATAATAATAATAATAATAATAATAGTAATAATAATAATAATAATAACGGGTAAAGAGGGGCGGGGAGGGAAGGAATGGGGCGGGGGTAAGTGTTAGTTCGTCCTCGCCTTCATTCCCCGCACTAGTTTATACAGGTATTTTCGTATACGTCTACCGTCCAATACGTATAGGTCCATCTCCGATCCAAACGGGACATATCTACTTTTACCCGGTCCACTGCCATCCGTACTTCGGATGGCATCAACTCTTTCAATTTAGGGGAAATCGCACTTTAGACCTCAAAACATTTCAAAAAAAATTATTTTGTATATCGCAATATGATATTTTTGTTAGTTTCTCTTACTCATTTTGTTAGCATTAATGTAGTAATTTTTGATAGAATAAATAACATAAAAATTAGAAGAAATATCACATTAATCTTTTAGGCTCTAAAATGAAATTGACCCTTCAATTTATTTTTTATTTGACGTGAGATCTAACATGGTGTCCCAACGTTCTAAATCTACGTGACATCACATACTCAACCTATTTGAGATTCCTGATATATTGCTATTTGAATAAGAAGCCAGTGGTGTACCGAACAAAAGTAAACAAAAAAAGAATGGTGGACTTATCGAAGGAAACAAAGAACAATGATTGCACAAAGATGACAATAATTGTTTGGTTCCCCGTGATAAACGAAAAGATAGCAGGTCTTTTGCTCTCTCTCTCCTCTCCCTCTCTTATATCTGGATCCACTGCAATTAATTTTTTAACAACAGTACTGCTATTCATAAAAATTGTCTAAATCTTTACCCACAATACAAACATGGTCACTAAATATAAAGTATTTCGTCACAATAATAATTACAACAAATTAAGGTGATTCTAACACTAAAACCAACTACTTTGCTACTAAGGGCTCATTTGGTTACTATATTAAAAACAGATATATTAGATAAAATATTACAATCTAATATAATACATATGGATAAAAAATAAGATTATATAGGGTATTAGAATAATACATAATTTTATCTAGTATTTGATGATACATAACATAAATATTGGATAAAAGTTATTTAATCCAACCAACTGTTTGGTTAGGATATTATTTTATGGTATTGATATTGAATTAACAAAAATATTATCAATCAGTGTTTGTTACATTGATGATAACTGGATTTTATCAGTTAGAGAGCTATAATAATAAATGTGTAGAATAATATGTTTGAGTTGGATTATAATACCACATCTCTTGGTGATATTAAAATATCTCCATAATACAGATATATCGTATAATAAATATATGATCAGAATACAATTAATAAACATTTTTAAAATTAATACAGTATCAAATTTGTTTACCAAACCAAGTATTATGATCGATTAATTAAAAAATAGTACAATCAAATATTTAATCTCTTCATAATACATCTACAAACGAGCCCTAAAAATACCAAATAAAGGATTAAAATTTAATTTTTAGTGGCAATATTTAATTGTGGCTAAAAGTTTATTTTTTACCCACAATTTTAAATTACCACTAAAAAACTCAAACATAATTTTAGTGAAACTTATTATCACAGCTAAAAACTCAAAATTCTTCTACTCACGTACGCATTCGCCACACACACACACACATTTATATAATGAGAAAATGGGAATACAGTTTGCAGTCATCACTAAAATATAATTCACATTAGTGTAACATCGAGATACGAGTATTCTTAAATTGTATATGTACAACTCAACATCATAAGAAGACAAAAACAAAAATAAGCAAAGCAAGGTCATGATCACTGGACTTTACCAATCAGCTCATGTCTATGCTTCAAGAGTAAAGCAGAACCAAAAGAAGCTTTGCCAATCTGCTCTAACACTTCATAATTTTTCATGCTTTCAGCCAATCACTCTCTTATCTCAATCCGGACAAGAATCTGCTTAATGTTGCAAAATCCTTGTTCAATCATTGTCCATAAACACCGCATACTTTTTTTTTTTTTTTTACCTTTTTTCTCTTTTATATTTTCTTGGTCTCATGAAAAACAGACAGGTGCACTCAAGCTCTTACCATCAATAATGAGAGACAAATCAGTTACCATCTAATCTAAGTGGTAATAGGTCTTTTAACTTTGTTAAGTCCTAGCTGGAAATCTTATGGAATACACCAATAATTTAGGGAGAGATTAGCAGGACTCCAACATCATGTTTGGTTCTCAGCTTATTAGACTATATCCGGGGGTCAACACTAGTTGCTTTCATCCCCCGAAGGGCCTTGCACGTTATTCGTCAGACAGGTTTGCAACCAGATAGGCATTCACATGCATACACATATATCTAATATTATAATACCACTGGGACACTGGTGGTCTAGTGGTAAGACATGCTCGTCTTTGAGTCATACTTTAACTCCCACGTGATTAGTAAGCATAGTTCGATCCACAGAGTTCTCATGTCTTTACTACTTAGGCTCCAGTGGTTGTTTGATAACGGGCTATTCCAAAAGGGTCTATAGCTATGGTTTTACATCAGGGGAGGCCCTCATGATCACGTCCAGAGGGGATTACTACCTATTGGTCACCCCTTCCTCTTCCAAAAAAAAAATTATAATTGAAAATTTGAATTCTCAATTTATAAATACATAACAACGGTCAGGATTGAACTAATCTTCATCTATTTTGATTCAATGGTGTAAAATTTATCTCAAATTTTTTTTTTTCTGCCCAAAAATATCAACTTCTCTGCAAATCCCCAATACCAAACAACTCAATCAATACACTCCCTAATGTTAAACAATCTTCATCAATCCACACCTAAGTCTCTCTTCATTTTAATTTTAAATTGCGTAATTAAAAAAAATTAAATTATTATTTAAAATACAAATATTGCAAGATCAATTCAATTTTTGATATTGTATAGTGTTTTTAAACACGGAGTTATTGCTTTATATATATGCGATATCTTGTATCATTTTCAAGTTATTTTAATATATAGATGTTGAATCTAGAGTGATGATAATTATATTTGCCCACGTGATATGTTAATTTGAGGACTAAAAATGGATGTAGAATTAATTTACAATAGGGGGTGACACTTTTAAACACTTTAGGTTAACAAAATATGGACTCGACATGAAATAAACGGCTTATGATTTACTAATGTCTGAAAATAGAAAATGATATGCCTCACAAACCCAAATAATAAATGGATTAGATTAGCACGGTCAACACATGAATAATTATATCTTTGTATGACAAAAAATTTAGCTAGTATAGAGTGAAGAATATTTTTTATGTTTTCTAATTTTTTTTTTCATTTCTTGATCAACTGTTCTACCAACTTCTATTGAATTGGAAGATTGTTACTTGGTTTTTTAAACATCTAGACCGTGTAGGGTTTAATTTATGGAGGGTCTATGTGGGGTGACAGAGCAAAGGTCCTTATATATTATGGATGGTACATAATTTATATTTTTTGACTCGAACACGACATGTAGATGAACCAATCAAATTATGATTAATTACCATTCCATATCATAACAAAAATAACACGAGTCGAACATCTAACAATTGTCATAGTCAAGAAAACAAGAATCAATATGTACCCAAGTAGTTAAATTGCCGAAAAAATATACGCTATTATATACAAAGTGATTATTAAAGCACCAATTGTTGGTTTGAAATTAAACCATATTAATTAGAGGCAAAAGAAAAAAAAAATCTTGTCAAGGTTTTCTTCGATAAATTTTACAAAAACATCATTGACAATGTCTACAAAATAGACCCACGAATCTTGTATGATGTTTGAAGAGTCGCATTACGTCCAATAATTACAATCCTTTGAAGTTTGAAGGTTTCAAAGTTAAAAAAGTATAATTATTATTGGGACCATGACAGAGTACTCAACCTGCTTGATTAATTTTGTCATGAATGGATAGCGTTGACAGTTTTTAAAGTGATCTACCAATCACTGTTAAAATATAAAATAATATAAACGTGGCTTGAGTAAAGTATTAAAGAGTAACTAACCACGATGTTCTTGATTTATGCTTAGCTATTCTCACGTGGAAGTGGTTGAACAGATCGATGAATTGACGTGAATATTTTAGGATTGTTGCCCTTATTTGGTGGGATTTAGCATCTCCCTATTATTATTATTTATTTATTTATTTATTTAGTGAGTCATTTAATATTAATAAGTGAGAGACTCATTTGACATAAAATAAGTCTCACTTAAATTGGTCATAGGTGACCCGTCAAGAACTTGGTTGAATTAATTTTACACTCTATAGAAATTGTTAACGTGGTAGACCCAAAGTGAAGCAAAACACATAATTTGGGAGCAAAATAAAATAATTTTTCGTTAAATTTCTAGCAAACATTAATTACTGATGTAATGTGAAACTATGTATAATTTTCCTTTTTGTATAACACTATTGAGGGGGTCAGGTGAGAAAATCGATGTATAATTTTCCTTTTTATTATATGATTTATAGCTAATTGGGTCTTCTTGCTCTGTATTACAGTCAATAAGTATAAAATCTTTTTTGGATATTTTAATTCCTCATTTCAAATCATAAACTATTTTATAAGGCTTTTTACTATCAAATTTCAAAAGTTAATTTATTCCTCTATCCCTTATATTACAATCAATAGTGTTAAATTATATTTTCTTTCAATGGTAGTAGCAGGTCTTCTATAAAAAAAGGTCAAACAAATTGAGTCGATTTCTCTAAAGCGATACCTCATGCGATACACAGACTTATAAAATATTTTTGCACTTGTACATTTTTCATGCATTCGGACAGATCGTACATCAAAAACATCTCATATCTCTCATTTGAACAACTTAATTCCAATAATTAAGCACTAGAGGAGATAAAATGCTATATATATATATGATAGCCATCCTCCTCTCAATACACTTGAACGTACGATTTCCCATCACTCTTGTGTACATTCTTCTATTTAAAAGCTACAGAGAATCGAATTGGGAACAAGGGATCATTATTGTTATTAATTTGATCATCAGAATCATGATTTAAAGATTTTTCGATTACCTTATTAAATTATACGATGATTATTGGATTTGATTACATAGAATATTGTAGATTTGTATTTATTAGGGCTTGATAAACCCAACATAGGTCCACCAAGTTCTTCCCTCCCTAACGCTCCACTCTTCATTCCCACACTTAACCACCATGCCAACCCTTTAAACTCCACCTCTCAGCAGTCGTGTACAATAATTATAATTTAGAATTTATTAAAGCGTGAAAGAAAAAATAGAGTTAGAATAGAAGTAGCTTGTGATCAGTATCATTATTTGGACATTGGGAATGCTTAATAATTACAGTAACACCAACTCCAAAATGACAATATCAAATAAATTGCTAGATCTCAACCTAATATCAAAAAGTGGTATCTGCATAGAAACATTGAGAATAAGGGAGAAGAATTAACATTCTACTAAATTAATGGAAGGGTAAAATTAGACTATTACCAAAAATAATTTTTGATTGGTAAAAAGTATGGACTTAGTCTAGATGACATCAATTGCATCACGACCAAATCTTGCATCAAATACACACAAACCTATAACTCTTACATTTAGCCGGCAATGAACAGATCTATCTTACTTTGACATTAGAAAAAACATGGCTCCATTATTGTCTTTCACTCTCACATTTGTTGCATCTTATCATTGAAAAATGGAAAAATGGATATGTTTGAGCAGGAGAGGTAAAAATTGGAAAGAGAGACGTGAATGAGTGGAGATTTGTTATTTGATAGGATATGGAGTGGAGAGTTAAAAGTTGAGAAATGTGGATAGCTTAAAAATTGAGTTCAAAACAGAGGTATTCTTATCTAAAAAGGGATATTAATTGATCAAGCAAAAACTAAGGACTAATAAAAAGATGCCAAGTAATTTTTTTCTAAAACTTTGAAGTTAAAAATTTAGAAAATTAGAGAATTAGGTTTGGAGTCATTTCCTTATTTGTAGATACATTGATAAAGATCTCTTATCTCTCATCCGAACAATTTAATTCCAATTATTAACTATCAAAGGTCCACCAACTTCATCCCTCCCAAACGCTCCACCCACCATTCCAACACTTTTGAACGCACTTACGGTCAACAATTGTCCCTTAAACACTTTACCCATGAAACACCCCCCACCCCCAAAAAAAAAAAAATAAAACAAAACAAAACCACCATGCCAACCCTCTAACCTCCGAGAAAATATTCATTACAATGGTGACACCACGTGGTAAGCTGATATAGTATCACCAACCAATAATACTAAAACAAATAAGCAAATAGACTCCACAAAAATCAATAATTAACCTGTCATGTAAATAAATAACTCTCTACCTTTCTACCATTTAAGTCCAAGTGGGGTTTATCTTTCTCATTTGGG
This sequence comes from Ilex paraguariensis, assembly GCA_963454935.2. Taxonomy (NCBI): domain Eukaryota; kingdom Viridiplantae; phylum Streptophyta; class Magnoliopsida; order Aquifoliales; family Aquifoliaceae; genus Ilex; species Ilex paraguariensis. The sequence continues at coordinate 310,448 of CAUOFW020001558.1, forward strand.
ATTTTATTATTGGTTAGTGATATCATATCATCACTGGTGATATGGTATCACCGTTGCATTCAATAGTTGCTCCTAACCTCCACCTCTCACTAGGTGTTACAACTTATTAATTATAATCTAGAATTTATTGAGGCAATAAAGAAAGAAAAGAGTCAAAAGAGAAGAAACTTGTAATCAGTATCACTATTTGAACATTAGGAATGCTAAATAATTGTAGTATCACCAAATCTAGAATGAAAATAGCAAATAGATTGCTAGATGCCAACCTAATATCAAAAAGTGGAATCGACATCGAAACATTGAGAATAAGGTATGAGAATTAACATTCTACTAAATTAATGTGAGGGCAAAGTTAGACTATCACCAAAAATAACTTCTGATTGGTAAAAAGTATGGACATAGTCCAGATGACATCAACTCCATCATGACCAAGTTCTACATCAAACACACACATAGAGAATCCATAGGTCCATAATTTTGCCATCAACGAACAAATCCATCTTTCTCACATATTAGAAAAAAACCATGGTTCCATTATGGTCATTCACTCTCATATCTGTTGCATCTCATCAATGCAAAATGGGAAGAGGGATACGTTTGAGCTGGAGAGGTGAAAATTGAAAAGAGAGACGTGAATGAGTGGAAATCTGTTTTTGATAAGATATAGATTGGAGAGTTAAAAGTTGATAAATGTGGGCAATTTAAAGTTACAGTTATCTGTGAATTCAAAATTGAGTTATTCTTATCTAAAGAGGGTAATTAAATGATCAAGTAAAAACTAAAAGGACCAATGAAAAGGTGCCAAGTAAGCTTTTCTAAAAATTTGAAGTTAAAAATTCAAAAAATTAGAGAATCAAGTTTGGAGTCCTCTCCTTGTAGATACATTGATATAGAATATTAAGATCTCTTATCTCTCATTTGAACAACTTAATACCAACAATTAACCACCAGAGATCCAATAAGTTCATGCCTCCCTAACACTCCACCCTTCATTCCCACTTCTGAACGCACCAACTCCTAACAATCATCCATTAAAAACTTTATCCAAGAAAACCCACCTCCTCCTCCCTCTAAAAAAAACACAAGCCTACCATGCCTACCTCTAACCTCCACCTCTTACTATTGTTACACCTTATTAATTATAATCTAGAATTTATTAGAGTGTGAAAGAAAGAACATATAGTCAGAACAGAAACAACTTGTGATCAATATAATTATGAGCAATACTATATAACCCAAATCTGCATCTTAAATGAAAGGGGAACCATTGAATCAGTAGGTCCCATTTAAAAAAGTTGATGAGATCTACTTATCCAATGATCCCCTTTTATTTGGGATGCAAATTGAGGTTGTAAATTTGGGATATTTAGTATTTCTCTATAATTATTTGGACATTGGGAATGCTTAATAATTGTAGTATCACCAACTACAAAATGACAACATCAAATAGGTTAACCACCAGAGATCCACCAATGTATATTTTTTTGTTGCCTAATATTCTATGTATCCAATTTTTTATTTTGATTTCAAAAAATAATAACCAATTCATATTACTTATCTTTTTCTTTGGGTTTGGCTATTATGAAATTTCTAAATTGTAGGGTCATTTAATTATTTTTCTATGTAAGAATTCATCCACGTCCCCAAAATTTTATCACATTTCGAAAGCGACTTAAATTTTCAAACTTTAATAAAATTGAATTTATGAACTTGTACATATTCTCACCATTCAACAAAAATAAAAAATCCACGGAATATTCACAAATTGAGAGGAACAAACCTCTTTTCCCAGGAGCTTTTCATTCAAATTCAATTGAAGATCCAAAATATGCAAGGACATCTAGCTAGCCATGACCAATATATAGCTTGTTGATTCTTTCAAATCAAAAAAAGTATTTGAATTGACATTTTGAATGAGATTTAGAGTAAATGTAAAATCTCATGTAGACCCATACTTCGATGCTGTCATCTCATTAATATTTCATCCATAAGGTCACATTCTTAAACTTATTTTTCATTAAAAAATAAAGTTACGTGACACTTTGTATAATAGAAAAAGTTTTTAATAAAAAAAAAATTGTATCTCACACTTTATACATCCCTATCAACAATTGATTGATATATTGAGCGCTAGCAAGCCTGTATGAGAAAAATTAACTACATTTCTTGCAAGCTTGCTTAAGAAAAAAAAACCAATATTAAGGAATAGTACCCACGCAGCTACAAGAAGATTGTCTCATGGACCCATAGAAATTTGATGCAACCAAATTAGTTCTAATAGAACAATGAGAGAATTAACATGTATGACCTATTACAAATATAGACCGACAAAAGCCAAACCCCATATCACACATCTTTCTTTCATTAGTTTTAACTTAAAAGTCTCTTCCCATATGTACATAATGGTTGAATTGAAATTTGAAAAACAAGTGTTATCACACACGACAATATGATAAAAAAAACCAGCGATGCTGGTGAGCGTTAACCAATTGTTACACCTTGTTAATTATAATCTATAATTTATAGAAGCGTGAAAGAAAGAATAAAGTCACAATATAAACAACTTATTTGTTTCATTAATTGGACATTGGGAATGCTTAAAAATTGCAATATCACTAACTCCAGAATGACAATATCAAATAGATTTCTAGATGCCAACCTACTATTCAAAAACTGGTATTTCACATCGAAACATTGAGAATAAGGAAGAAAAATTGACATTTTACTTAATTAATGGAAAGGTAAAACCAAAATAATACCAAAAGTAACTTTAGATTGGTAAAAGTATGGATTTAGTCCACTTCAGATTAGAAATGACAGTGGACTGAACCGGGGGCGGGGACGAGGGGTGTAGTCTCCATCCCCATACCCGTTTAAAAAATTTTTGTCCATCTTTGTTAACGGGTATAGTTTTTATTCCCATCCCCGTCTCATTCACCGCCTTAACCTCCGCTCCCAAGCCCAAACCAATATAATTTAAAATTCTAAATAAATCTAACATTCTAAATAATACAACATAATTAAAAATTTGTCATTTACGACATAATATAATAAAAACCTTGAGTATAACATAATCCAACATAATATAATAAAAATTTTGTATTTCTTATAAATCCAACACAATATCATGCAATACAATATATTATAACATAACATACCCCCACATTAAAAAATATAAAAATACAAAGATCTACATTTTAACAAGTCAAAATCATGAAAAAAATAAAAAAAAAATAATTTTCAAAAAAAAAGAATTATACAATAATATGTAAATTTGTATTCACAATAACATGTATATATTATAAATCTACGTGACATCACTTACTCAACCTATTTGAGATTCCTGATATATTGCTATTTTCATAAGAAGCTTGTGGTATCAAAAAAAAAAGTAAACAAAAAAAGAAGGAGGGACTTATCGAAGGAAACAAAGAACAATGATTGCACGAAGATGATAATAATTGTTTGGTTCCTCGTGATAAACGAAAAGATAGCAGGTAGAAAAAAATATTTATTAATGTGTTAATGTTACATTTGATTTGTGTTAATTTTTGGCAGTTCCATTTTCAATGTATTTCATATTAATAGAAAAAATATTCAATTTTAAAATTATCCATAGAACAAAAAATATTATGTTGGCATATTTTCTTTATAAGGTAATAGTTAATCGGGATTATTAGTGTTTACTATAAGGATGTCCCATTTGTTATTTGTGTTAAAATATCAATTCAACATTATTATCAATATATAAATTTGGAAAGTCTAATTCACCATAGGCCATGTAATTAATGTTATGTGCAACAATGACGTGCATATAAAGCCAATTGCAACTTGGGTGGATATCAGAGAAAGAAAAAAAATTCAAACAGGCAAACCCTCATTGATGATCCTGACCCTTAAAAATACTTATAACACCCTTTATTTATCTAAATTAACTATTTCTACTGTCATCTCTCTCTCTCCCTCTCAAAATCTCATTTTTTTGCAGTCCCTCGACTATAATATAGCCAAGACACATGGTGAAAGGAACTGACAGCGTTGAACATACTCAATTACATCAAAACATTGACTGTATACAGTGAATAGCAAGCATCTTTCCAAAGAAAAGTCAACACCCGTCAGTTGGAAATATTGCAGTATATATTGATCTTATTTTCTGCCTTCTTTGGCTACATTTGAAGAACTCTCTCTCTCTCTCTCTCTCCCTCCTAGGTTAGTCTTCTTGGAAGTTCTGCATCTTTAACATGGGGAAAGCTCAAGAACAGTCACCAAAGATTGAAGGTGAGTAGACCTTTTTCATTCTAGTTGCTATATTAGTCAGATTAAAGAAAAAAAAGCCAAAAGAAAGGAACCATGGAGTTCATAGTTATTATTTGAGAAACTTTTTAGTGTGCTTAACATTTGTGACATTGTTACGTAGTGTACATAATCAATTAATATTTGTATATTTTCAAAAATTATTATCACTAATTAATTTGATAGAAAAATGTTAAAAAAATTCTATTTGTGCATCTGATAAGCTGGGGTTGTGCTAACTGCACCGAGTGTGTCCCCCTTGCACTGTCAAGCTGTATGTTAAACCCATTAAAAATTTTCTCATACGATTGTTATGGGTAATTTTAGAATCTTGCAAAACATTAACCAATGATAAATGCTCTTGAGTGCAGTAAAACCTGGATGATTTGATTTAATGTCAAACAAAGGCCAAGACAAGAAATCGTAGATCTTGAGTTAGGGTACAACAAAAGTCAACCGGCAAAAAAAAAAAAATGGAGTCCAACTAAACTCACAAAATTTAAGTTTAATGGACTTGCATAATTTTCATATGATTGTCTGCATGAGTGTTCGGGGCTAAAACACCCACATGCACATATTGAGGTAATCAGATTTAGAGGTCCTTTCTTTTCCAAGGGTCTTAATCATTCCTGAGAAAAGAATTGATTCATATATAGATGAATAGTAAGAAAATAAAAAATAAAACCAGATATGCAGATGAATAGTATCACTGGAGTTGGATTGTGTTTAATGCTGTCACTTATAGAAAAAGAGGCTTCCCCATCAAAAGTAAGAGATGCACATTAACCAACTACACTACTACATTGAATGATTTTTTTTTTTAATTATTTTTACCACTTTTCTCTGGTACAAAAAAAATTATTAGTTTTGTGAATATTTTTTCACTTTTATCAGTGTTTTTATCACAACAATGATCAAAAAATACCATAAAAAATGATAAATGTCGGCAACATAAAAAAGTGGTAGTTTTTTTTAACCGTAGAGACACACACACAATGGTAAATTTTTTTTACCGAAAAGTGGTACACACTATTTTTACCATCTCTCTCTCTCTCTTTGTTTGGAGGTTTAGGGAGTGAGATCACTACAATAATCAGACACATTTTCTCTTTATTTCTATTATTTGTGAATCAAATACCATGAATTAATTCAGGCAGACCTATTATATATAAGTGAATTTCTCACTTATTAAAAGTATATGATATTTTTAAGAAGAAAAATTGAGAAAAAATTATTAGAGAGGATCTAGACCTTACTTTGGAGGACTCAGTTAGGCATAACTACAACTTTGTGCACCAAAAGGGCATGTCGTAATTTTGTTTTGTTTTGTTTTGTAAGAGTGAATAAAAAAATTATTTCGTGAGAGTAGTAGAATTCATAAATCTAAAAATTTAGAAATAAATTTTCCATTATGTTATTGTACCAGGTCATGAAGCCAAAGAAGCAAGCCCACCTGAAAATGCCAATGTCAACCACCACTTAACAGTCCCAAAGCTTAGACAATACAACTGGTGGATCCAAATGGTAATTTTCTCTCTCCTAGTCCTCTCTGGCCAATCAGCTGCCACACTCTTGGGAAGACTCTACTTTGACAAAGGTGCAAAGAGCAAATGGATGGCAACCCTAGTCCAAACCGCAGGCTTTCCCATCCTTATCCCCTTTCTCTTCGTCTCACCGACCAAACATGGGATTGCACAAAGTAACCAAACAAAACCACCTTCTACCTTAATCCTTGTCTCTTTATACACCTTTCTTGGTGTATTCTTAGCAGCATATGGTATGTTATACACAATTGGGCTCGAATACCTTCCAGTTTCTACTTATTCTCTCATTTGTGCAAGTCAATTGGGCTTCAATGCTCTTTTTTCCTACTTCCTTAATGCCCAAAAATTCACTCCTTTTATAGTGAACTCTTTATTCCTCCTCACCATTTCCTCCACACTCCTTGTTTTCTCAAATGATGACTCTGGAGACTCCAATAAAACATCACAAGGGAAGTATGTGGTCGGGTTTATGTGCACTGTTGCTGCATCTGCTGGTTATGCATTGAACCTCTCTATAACCCAACTTGCATTTCGAAAAATTCTTAAGAGGGAAACTTTTAGAGTGGTCATGAATGTAATAATCTACCAATCTCTCGTAGCAACGTGTGTGATCCTAGTGGGGCTTTTCACTTGTGGGGAATGGAGGAATTTGAGAAGAGAGATGAAGGAATATGAACTTGGTAACATATCGTACGTAATGAACTTGGTATGCACTGCTGTGACATGGCAAGTGTTTAGTATTGGGGCAATTGGGCTGATTTTTAAGGTCTCTTCTCTGTTCTCCAATGTCATAAGTACCTTGGGTTTGCCCATTGTTCCGGTTCTTGCCGTGTTCATTTTCCAAGACAAGATGACTGGACTGAAGGTGGTTGCAATGTTGTTGGCCATTTGGGGTTTTGCATCTTATATCTATCAGCATTATCTCGATGATTTGGAATCAAAACCTGAAAGCAGAATCATTAATGAAGTTTCTCTTGTTGAAAGCGTTTAGGTGGCATTTGAGAACGTTGTTTACATTTATCTTTAATTGTTTGCGTATTTGACAAATTTGTTAAATTGCGCTAGTTTTGGAAATTATTTTTTTCTTTTATGTTCGACTTTTTCTTATTTTGACAAGCATCAATGCATGTATAATAATATATTCGTGCACATATGAATGTATTGGTAAAATACTTTAATAGTCCCCTAAATATTGTTCATTTTCATTTCCATTCTTTTAATTGTGTTATTAGTTCATCAATTTTTTGTTTGTGGTGACTGAGGTGTTCACGAGCATCTCACATGAGCACACTTATTGGTCACTTTGTGTTGTGAACGTGCAACATGGAAAACAATTAAGAAAGAGATATTCAGGAACACAAGATTTACGTAGTTCGATAGAAATTCTACCTATGTTCACAAAAATAACTTTTATTTGATTATCATCAGAATCCAAAGGATTACATCATATTTATAGACGCTAGTTAATAACCCCAATCATAGGCCAACTAGGAAATATAGTCCTAGTAATCAATTCCTTGTAAACTTTTTGGATTACTCCTAGTACAACTCCTACACCTGATATACATTGGAAACCTCTAATGTACCCGTTCCTTGCAGTGGGGTATTCTTTGCATCCCCTAACCTATTATTCGACCCCAACAACCAAACAGTAGTACAACTGAACTATCCCATTAACTTTTGGGTTTAATGAATATGAGTCACTTATTATTTCTAACAATCTTCACGTTGGTGAAAATTCACCACTCTGAAAAAGTACTTTAACTTGTCTGCATCTCAAACCCATAGGTTGGGGATGTCATTTTTTTCTCACATTGAGAAATATTAACCAATTCCAAGAAAAATGCTTGAACCTATCAAAAAGAATTGGCTTTGTCAACTTGTCAGTTGCATTCTCCGAAACATGCCCATTTTCTAGTATTATCTCCTTAGAGATAATTAACTCTCTCACCTTGTGAAACCTCACATGTATATACTTTTTTTTCGAAAAGTAAAATATATTGCATATGGAAAACATTTACAAAGGTGTAAAGGTAATGAAAAACAGGACAACAACCAGCCTAACAGTCACAAAAGACAGCAACCAAAGAAACATCCAGCTGCAGCTGCCAAAGAAACCAGTTGAACAGTAAGGTGAACAGTGGTAACAGGGCAGCAACAAAAACACAAAGACAACAAGGTGGGCTTCCAAAGAATCCATCAAGGTGGGATTCAAAGGGAAGTAAGTGATTGACCACTTCTAGAAAACTACCACACAAATAGAGAGCAAAGGAATCCACTAGAACAGGGGAAAGGATTAGAAGAGACAGCTCTGAGGAAGTCTCCACTTCTAAACTATTTGGATGTTGCTACATGATGTGTTGAATTTTAGTGAAGCCAGTCGACTGCACACTGTCAACAGTATAAGGCGGGTAACAGTGCTTGAATCCTTATGCTGATTTCTGAATCTTCTATTTTTTCTCTCCATCCACAAGTGATAAACTGTGGCAACCAAGCATATTTTGCAAATCAAGTTCTTCATCGAATTACACTTCCAGTTAGTAGCAGCCCAATCCACAAAGTCATGCCAAGGTTTAGGCTGCCAAATCTCCCTAGCAAATGAGAAAGTAGCAGACCAATCACTAGAGGAATATGAGTAAGCAAAGAATAAATGAGGAAGAGTTTCATGAAAATTCCTGCAAAGAATACAACCTGTTCCCAAGTGAGCAACATAGGATTGCAATCGATCAAGTGTGTTGAGCCTGCACTTTATTACTAGCCAAAGAATGAAGCACATTTTAGGGATGGATTTCCCAGACCATACTAGCTTAAACCAGCAAACAGGGGATCTCGTTTGTCTGATGTGATCCCAAGTAGAATTGGAGTTGAATCCCAATCTGCTATTGGAGGTCCACTTGATAGTATCCTTATTAGTAGGATTGGGTTGGTAGGTAGGCATGGAATTAACCACAACTTGGATGAGAGCGGAATTTGGTGGCCATTGTCATTGGCCATTGTTAATAATACTGCTAACAGGCTCCTCCACATTGAGGTGAAGGTCCTCAAGTCCATTCATACTGACAATGAATCCAGAGGCCGCATAGGACACCAATTATCATACCAAAGCATTGTAGCTTGCCCATTCCCAATCACATGCTTGATGAATGGCCTGGTTAAGCATCTTAATTTAAGTAAACTCTGCCAATTCCAAGAGCTTGATTGGCTTTAAGTCTCCATAAACTTCTGCCTCTTAAGTGATAAATGTGAGTCTATATACTTTGTCTTGGCAAGAAACACTTTATATTTTGCCAAGTAAATGGTGCTCTGACTATCACAATACACATGAATTCCTCCTTGCTTTAAACCAAGCTCTTTAACCAACCATCTCAACCACAACGCTTCCTTGGCAGCCTCAGGCACTGACATGTATTTTGCTTTAATTGTAAATAGAGCCACTAGTTTATTGTCACATGGATATCCAACAAATAGTCCCTCTTGCAATTGTAAACACATGACGTGACAATGTGTAGGGATGGAAAGAAGAAGTCAGAAGCAAAGTCATTCCTAAAGTGGGTAAACCAACTGTGGATGCTTCTAAACAATCTGGCAAAGTTTCGGATCCGCAGACCCATCATGGTGATGTTGTTTCTAGTCATTATGAGCAAAAGGAAGATGTTTGTCCAACGAACCATGGTAACACCGTTGGGTGAGGGTGTTGAACAAGACATGGAAGTTGAGGACATTTTATCGGTGCCGACAGACAACAATGTACTGAAAGATTCACAAGAAGTGATTATTGTTCCGAACACTCCCAATGATTGGGATATTTTAGAAGCTACTATGGTGGCTCAGGGTGATAGTTTGGTGGAGGCTCCATTTTTAATTTTGTAATCAAAATTCCAAAGAAAACGATTGAGAAAAATGAGGGACAACTCTTATAATACCCGTTATTAGGTGGAATCTTCGCATGTTTAATGAAAGTATTGTACTGGAATGTAAGAGGGGTGGGCAATGACCCGTTTCAATGTGTTCTCATGAATTTTATCACTCATTACCAACTAGATATTATTTGTGTTTCTGAGCCTATGGTGAATTTTGATTCTATCCATGCTGCTTATTGGCAAGGTCTAAATCTCTCTTTTTTTTTAAATTAAGCCCATTTAGGGCAAATTTTTATTGATCACGAAAATAGAGTGGAGGATATAACCCTTGCCCCTTTACATAACCGAGTAATTCAACTAAAAAAGGGGTCCAACCTAAGAAGTCTAGCGGAAGGAGGAACAACAATTTCCAAAAGATCCCAGCTGCACAATCATGTGAACTGTGACATGAACAATGGGAGTTTCAGGTTGCTGAATTGAAACTCCATAAAATCCAACTGCAACTGCCAAAGGAAATTCTAGCTGCACAATAAGGTGAACAGTAGCATCTGGGCAGCAGCAATCCATGGTCGAAGACAGTTCTTGAATGGGTTTAAATAGCTTGTTGCCATGTAATCCACAGAATTCCTGTTGTAGAAGAAATCTAATAATGTCTAAATCTATAGGTTTTCTTTGGCTTTGTCAACTTGAAAGTTCTTAATCTTGATCTTGTCATAATTACAGGTTGGACTTTATCAAGTGTCACAGCCAAAGCAGACAACTCCTCCTCTTTTCTTTTCTTCTTTATCTCTACCTTATTGAATATTGATAGTAGCCTTTTAGACGATGCCATAAAAGAATTGAAATCTTCTTCTCGAACTACTGTTGCCTCCTCCCTGCTACATATTTAGAATTGATCACCCAAGTGCAGGTTGTCGCGAAATAATATAATATTTGGAAGACCGAGGTCGAACCACAGGGAATTGTAACAAAAAGCAATCACATAAATACCAAAGAAAATTTGAGAGAACAATTTGTGTAAAAATTTTGTTGAGTTGAAAATATTGATTGGAGATATTTAAATAATATAATAAAAATACTAGAGCATCAGATACTCTCTCTCAATTCCATACAATAATGATTAAAGACTCAAATCTTAACTTGAGACAAAAATCAGATGTCGGTTGATTCGAGTAACAAATTAAGTAAGAAAACCAAAAGATAAAATCAAAAGATTATTTAGGAACCTGAATAATCATCTAATTATATTATTTTATGAAATAATGATAAATATCTCAAGCCTGGAATAACCAGTTATTTACTCGCAGGGAAATGCAATCAATCGATGTACATGACACAATGACTCAAGGATTTTTACAGAGCAAAAATTTTGCTATAAGATCAGAAGTTAAATTAACAAAATATTATAAACCATTAAACTCAGAATCAATAAAATTACCGTACTTCATTGAGAGGTTCTCCCCTAACTCTAGCTTAGCCTTCTGGCCAGACATGACAAACTAAAATAAAAATAAAAAGATGGAAAAAAGAATAATCATAATCTTTAAATGAGAACCCCTATTTATACTAATAATAAATCCTAAGTACAGGTAGAAGATATAAGGTTGTCTTGGAAGGAATTTCTCTCCCAAAAAGAAGTCTTGTAAGGTTAAATTTCATACATAAAATCTTTGAGATGCGGGTACAAAATATGTACAGCCTTCAATCTTGAAGTTTACATATTTAGAGGTTAAATCACGAACATTTTGTGAAATACACTTTTGTAAACCTTGAAGTCTTCTTTGTAACCCCCAAAAATCAAGTAAATCGGATATCCGATTCAAAAGTTATGACCAAAATACTGAAGATGTATCAAATCCTTTTCTTCTAGGATACTTTCCTAATCCAACTCTAAATGAGTTTTCTTTCAACTTGGACTCTTATAAAGATTAAATTGATGTCATATCTTCAAGTCTTCCTATTTCAGTCTTGATTCTTTAATCTTTATCAATTATGATTCTTCCTCTAGTGATTGATTCACTTGCATTATCCATTATTACTTTAAATTAACTAATTTACCTGCAAAATAAACCAAACAACTAGAAAAAGTATCAAACTAGAAATCAAAGAATTTAACACATTTAATCACAAATAATATGCAATTAATCAATCATTAAGTATAATAAAATAGCAATTTTGATGGTTAATCACACCCGCAACCTGAATATTACTAGTCCCTAGTAATACATGAATCCTAAAATTTAAAAACTATAAAAAATTATCCTAATAAAATAAAACACAAAGCCACTTTCAAAGGACTCATGATTTCATTTAGTATATGCAACAAGCCTATAAACCCCTAGGTTCTCCCTAGTGGACGAATATAGTCTCGTGAGGGTTTCCAAAAATGATACCCACAAACATCACCCTGTGATCAAATATTGGAATAATAATTTTATAACACAAATTGCTACCAGAATATAAAAATTCTAAGCTACAAGTTTTTTATAGGCACATGCAAAACAAAATATAGAACTTACACGCTATATAAATGTATGCACTTATCATTTTTCATATAAACTCGTGTGTAATGTGAATTTACTATACCAAGTCAATAATTTATCCGGTAATCACCTCAACAACTATCAACTATTCGTCTCAATGTCAAACCTCACTATATAATTCGCTCATTAAAAATTCTCTCAGATTATAGTGACTAATCCCTCAAATATCACATGTGAGAAGAAGATATTTAAATCAAAACAAAATAATGCTCACATGTCTATTAAAAAAAACATAATCCAAAAGAAAAGAATTTGACATAGTCTCATGAAAGGAAATTAACACACAATATATATATAATCACCATTCTCTTATTTACTCACACAAGTCATGCATCAACCATTAGACTTGTGAGATCAGATATGTCTTTATTTAAGGTTGTAATGGGGCCTTGGGATTTGAGTTTTGAAATGAAGGATATTCAAGAATTCAAAAAATTATCCTGAGAGAACATGTACATTACACAATCAATATTGTTTCCATAACCTTTCACTCTCCACCATTTAGAAGCACAATTTTCAACACTTGCTCATATTTTTTCCTTTTCAAACACATGCTTGCTATTCTTTTCTTTTTCTTTTTTTCTTTTAAGTCTGTTAAACATATAGTCTTTCTTTTTTTTTTCTTTTCCAACTTTTTTCTCTTTTTTTAGCAAGACAACTGAATGTATATATTTCTATTTTTTTCAGCAAGACATCTAGTGCAAATATTCACAAGTATGCAAAACTTTTTTTTTTATTATCTTTTCTCAACCTACATCTCTCAAATTACATAAACAATAAAAAATTCAATCTTGGGATAACCAAGGGTAAAAAATATTATATTTTTTTCAATTGGCTTGGTTATTATATGTTGGGCATAAAAAACATAAAATTTTGCTTCATAGGCTCAATCATGGCTTCTAGGGATAACAATATTCAAATAATAAGGCTTCAAGTAATATCAAAGATGGCCTAAAATCATATCTCAAGAGCTTTAGATAACACACTTCCCATGCAAATAATTTAAAGTCAAGTAATCATTCATAATATTGGTATTGACCAAAATAAAAATAATGAGACCATTAAAGGAAATTAGCTGAATAAAAATATTCTTTATTGAGTAAATGTAAATAACCCTCCAAAAAGATTGGATCAAAACTCACTAAGGTTTTTATGCATCTCCACTATATGTTTCAAGTTCTCAAGGTAAAATACCTAACAAATTTTCAACTTGGTAATGTCTAAAGTGCACAAGTTGTGAGTTTTTTTTAAAGAACATGATATGAGATACAAAAATATAGAATAAAATTCTACGTGATGCTTAAACAGTTACAAATTTAAAGTTAAACAAATTATTTATATATGATGGTGTCAAATTATGCATAAAAATATTATTTAAATATTTAATAACCAACAATTTTTTTTTAATTTTTTATATTTTTAACAAAGTAAATAAAATAGAAAAAAAAACATAAACTAGGAATTTTCACAACACAAAACATACCCATACCCCCCAACCTAAATCCAACATTGTCCTTAATGTAAAAATAAATACCTTAATGCTCAGTAAAAATAATGAATAAAGATCAAATGGATAGGAATACTTGGTACCGCAACAACTCTAAAACCTAAAAAAAAAAAACTCAACAAACAAAAAAAACTATAAATTGAAAAAAACAAAAAGGAAACTAAAATTAAACAAAATAAAATAAAATAAAATCTAACTATTATGTACAAATAAAAATAAAAGCACACACTCAATCCGGCTTAAAATTAGATTTGAATATACGACCATTCCAATCTTCCTTTAAGTCAAGCTTGGGAGCTTTATCACTAGTTAGAACTGGTGGATTGGTTTTTGGTGGAAGCTCCTCAAATTTTTGTCTCTCTCTCATTTCAAGTACCTTAAGTGGATCAAATCAAGAAAAATCATATACTCTGCTTGGAACAAAAGACTCAACCATGTTAACCTCATGCACATCTTCATCAACATTCCTTGGTTGTTTGCACACATTAAAAATATTGAGCTCTAATGTCATATTCCCAAAAGTTAATTTCATCACACCATTCCTGCAATTAATTAAAGCATTTGAAATTGCTAGGAATGGTCTGCCTAAAATAACAGGAATTTGAGCATTAATATTTAATACAGGTTGAGTGTCCAAAATTATAAAATCTATAGGAAAGTAAAACTTATCAACCTGTACTAAGACATCTTCCACCATACCTCTCGGTATTTTACTGATCGGTCAGCTAATTGAAGTATAACTGAGGTAGGTTTTAACTCTCCTAACCCTAATTGTTCATATACTGAATAGGGGAGTAAGTTCACACTAGCTCCTAAATCCAATAAAGCTTGTTCAATTATGTGGTTGCCTATAACACAAGAAATGGTAGGACAACCTAGGTCTTTATATTTTGGTGGAGTGTTGTGTTGTATGATGGAAGATACCTGCTCAGTCAAAAATGCCTTTTTTTGCACATTTAATTTTCTTTTAACTGTGCATAATTCTTTCAAAAATTTATAAGATGGTATTTGTTTAATGACATCCAACAAGGGAATGTTGATTTTTACTTGCTTAAAAATCTCTAACATATCATTATGCATAAAAGACTTGGTATAAGTAAGCAATCTCTGTGGGAATGGTGCAGGTATGACATACTTCTTAGGCTTATTGATTTCAGAGTGATTAATTTTATCACCACTCTCCGTAGGTTTTGAAATCTTTTCAGATTCTTGAATTTTAGAATGACTAGTTTTATCAATTTCTTTCCTACTACGGAGTGTGATAATAGACTTTACCTGCTTATACACAGTATCAGAAGTGCCAGTTTCATTCACAAAAAATTGACACTGTGGATTTGGTTGTGATTGTGCTGGGAACTTACCTTTTTTCTGATGACAAGGGTCAATAGTCAATTTAGTGATTGTACTCCTAATATCTTCAATAGCCTGAGTAGTTTGTCTATTAATATTTTCCTACTTATTTAGTGTACTCCTGATATCATTTATGGCCTGTGTGATCTGATTGATAAAATTTTCCTGACTCTGCATCATTTGTGACAATGCCTCCTCAAAATTTCTCTTAGGAGGTGGAACATAGGGTGCAACATTGGAGGAATTTTGTTGAGGTGGTTGTGATGCATGCTTTTCATTCCTCCAACTAAAATTGAGATGATTCTTCCACCCCAGGTTGTATGTGTTTGAGTAAGGATTATTGTAAGATTTTGAAAAAGTGTTTGCAACATTTGCTTGATCATGCAAGACTTCTTTTAAAATAGATAATGTTGGACATTCTTTCATAGGATGTCCAGGGATCTCACAAACACTACACACCTCCTCAACAGACACTGTGACAACTTAATTAACCCTTTTGTATTCCATGGCTTCTACCCTCCTAGCTAAGGCAGCAATTCTAGCTCTTAGGTCATCTTCTTCCCTCAATTGGTATTTATCCCCACTAGATGATGAAGATTGTGCAGTTTTACCTTTAAGAGGTTCTTGGGATGTGGTATCCCAAGATTGTGCACTTTCAACTAACTGATCTAAGTAGTCAAAGGCCTCGTCTGATTCCTTATTCATGAAATCATCATTACACATCATTTCAATAAATTGACGCAACTGTGGGCTCAAACCCTCATAAAAGAAACTTATCACGCGCTAGCTCTCATAACTGTGATGTGGACAAGATGTAAGAAGGTCTTTAAATCTTTCTCAACTTTGATAGAAATTTTCAAACTCTTTTTGAGAAAAAATAATTATTTGCCTTTTTAAAGAGTTTGTGCGATGTGTGGAAAAAAACTTATGCAGAAATTATTTTTGCATCTCAGGTCATGTACCTATAGTCCTAGATCTAAGTGAATATAACCAAGTCTTAGCTTTTTCCTTTAATAAAAAAGGAAACAACTTTAATCTGATTGTATTCATTGAGACATTTTAATCATGGAACGTAGCACATACATCCTCAAATCCTCTAATGTGTAGATATGGATTTTCTGAATCTAGGCCAAGAAATTTTGGGAGTAATGTAATCATTCCAAGTTTGAAAACAAAATTTATGGCATTTAATAAAAAGATAATGCATGAGGGTGCAGTGTGGTGTGCAGGCTGTAAATATTCACGCAAAGTCCTACCCTGATTAGCATTTAAATTATCCACAACGTTCTCATCATGATTACTTACTCTATCAATATGATCCTCATGTTTGGAAAGATCATTTTGTCTATTATTGTTAGGATTAGCAGCCATTGTGTGCGAAGAGTTATTTGAATCAGATGAACCAAATAGATTTCCAAATAAAGTATCTACATCTTCTCTTATTAAACGATCACTTAAGTCACAATGTCAGGAACTCATAAAACAAATAAACAAACTAAATTAAACAAAAATCTAAATTAAAAAAAATATAATAAATTGCAATAAAATAACTAAAGTAAATAAAAATTAGAACGAAATTACCGAATCTCCGAAGAATCGTAAATACCGAAAATCTCAAAGATGCGATGACTCATTGTCCATAAACTCCCCGACAACGGGGCCAAAAACTTGCTACAACTTTAGAATTGATCACCCAAGTGCAGGTTGTCACGAAGTAATATAATACTCGGAAGTCTGAGGTCGAACCACAGGGAATTGTAACAAAAAGCAATCACATAAATACCAAAGAAAATTTGAGAGAACAATTTATGTAAAAAAATTGTTGAGTTGAAAATATTGATTGGAGATATTTAAATAATATAATAAAAATACTAGAGCATCAGGTACTCTCTCTCAATTCCAGACAATAATGATTAAAGACTCAAATATTAACTTGAGACAAGAATCAGATGTCGGTTGATTCGAGTAACAAATCAAGTAAGAAATTCAAAAGTTATAATTATTCAGGAACCTGAATAATCATCAAATTATATTATTTTATGAAATAATGATAAATACCTCAAGCATGGAATAACCAGTTATTTGCTCGCAGGAAAATTCAAGCAATCGATGTACATGACACAACGACTCAAGGATTTTTACAGAGCAAAAATTTTGTTATCAAATTAGAAGTTAAATTAATAAAATATCATAAATCATTAAACTCAGAATCAATAACATTACCGTACTTCATTGAGAGGTTCTCCTCTAACCCTAACTTAGCCTTCTAGCCAGACATGACGAACTAAAATAAAAATAAAAAGATGGAAAAAAGAATAAACATAATCTCTAAATGAGAACCCTTAATTATACTAATAATAAATCCTAAGTACAGGTAAAAGATATAAGGTTGTCTTGGAAGGAATTCCTTTCCCAAAAAGAAGTATTGTAAGGTTAAATCTCGTGCATAAAATCTTTGGGGCGCGGGTACAAAATATGTACAGACTTCGATATTGGATTTCTCATATTTAGAACTTGAATCACGAAAAGTTCGTGAAATACACTTTTAGAACCATTGAAGTCGTCTTTTTAACCCCCAAAAATCAAGTAAATCGGATATCCAATTAAAAAGTTATGACCAAAATACTGAAGATGTGTCAAATCCTTTTCTTCTAGAATACTTTTCTAATCCAACTCTGAATGAGTTTTCTTCCAACTTGGACTCTTATAAGGATTAAATTACTGTCATATTTTTAAGTCTTCCTATTTCAATCTTGACTCTTTAATTTTTATCAATTATGATTCTTCCTCTAGTGATTGTTTCACTTGCATTATCCATTATTATTTTAAATCAACCAATTTACTTACAAAATAAGTCAAACAACTAGAAAAAGTATCAAACTAGAAAACCAAGAAATTTAACACATTTAATCACAAAGAATATGTAATTAACCAATCATTAAATATAAGAAAATAGCAATTTTGATGGTTAATCACCCCCCATTAGAGTAAAAACCCCTTGATTGCTCATGAAATGAAGGCCTCTTAACATAATTATCCTTTGAATAAACCCCTCTTAGCTTCCAGGCCTTTTGAATTTCGTCCCTTGACATGCTTGGAATTATACGCCCTTGACTATGAATATTTGATGGACTGCTACCACCATTTCTTAAGTAATGGACTTCAAAACAAGACTATACCTCAACCCACTGGATTTCTCCCCAACATCCGATGAGGACTCGTCCATCCCATCATCATAGACAGCTTCAGAAGAAGTAGAAAATCTATTATCATCCTTCTCATCATTTAAATTAACATTGATTTTTATTGTCTTGGACAAACCGTGTTGCATGCCTTGTGCCTCAGTAATATTGTTTGAATTTGAAAATTTTGGAGTTTCATTGGAACACAGTTGTGCATCATCTTCAACAAACGGAGGGGCTTGTTCTTTCAACAAATGGAGGAGCTTTTTTATAAAGGTCTAAATATCGTTTATGTGGGTGGAAACACTCATCAATTTGTTAATATTTGGATTTTAACCCCTTCTATGGTTAATGCAGGCATTGTATATGTTTCTTTACAACAAGTTATGATCAGCCTATTGGTTTTTATTTATGCGAGTACAACATATTTTCAACATCGAATACTTTGGTTAAAACTTGCCAATATCAGATACTTTGGTTATGAGTGATTTGAAAACGATGATGGGAGCGCATGAAAAGCGTGGTGGTATATCACCCAAGTCTATCTCTTGCTATGAATTCCTTTCTACGATTAGTTCTTGTGAGTTGATAGATATTGCCACTCATGGGGCTCCGTATACTTGTTCGAATGGAAGAGGTGTCCATTCTCATATCGACATGCACTTGGACAGGAGTCTGTCATGAATCAATTGGCTTGGTTCTTGGCCAAATTCTTCTTGTTCTCTATTTCTTAGGACATCATTGGATCAACACTTGTTGTTTTACTTTAGCAAAATGGAAAGGGTGTGACCTTCGCCTTTCCGTTTCCAAAGAATGTGGAAATTTCATGATACTTTTCTAATCGTTGTGAAGGAGTCTTGGGTCTCAGAGGGTATCTATGGCTGCTCTATGTTCATAGTTATTCAAAAACTTAAACGGTTAAAGCAATGTTTGAGGATTTGAAATAGAGAGATTTTTGGAAATGTTCATGTGAATGTGGAATCGTCTGTCTCCTTAATCAAGGAAATTCAAGACCGAATGGTCGTTGAGGTCTTCTCGGAAGATTTATTTCCAATGGTACAAAATTGAAATGAACCGTCCCAATTGTCAAGATATTGTCTGTTTTAGTGCCCATACACCTTCATAGTTTTGTTCCCCTAAAACTTTGCCTCAGAAAAAGGCCTTTTGACAATTAAGGGTATGCACACCACATATATAGTCCATTCATTCCCCCTCCCAAGTTGATGTAAGTTGCAAGCCATAAAGCTATAGCATCTCCTCACCTCAAAAAGACTTTTAGTAGGCTACTACACTAATTGTCAAGAGGCCTTTTAGTGTGCTCATCCTTAATTGTCAAGAGGCTTTATTTTTTGGGGAAAAGCCCTAGAAAACAAAACCGTGAGGGTGTATGGGTACCAAAGCAGACAATATCTTAATAGTTAGGGCAAGTCGTTACTGGTGATTTCAAAGCCGACTCTCCCACTGTAGGTGTGTGTGTGTGGGGGGGGGGGGGGGTAGACCCCACGTGGGCCTCAGGAAGACGCGTGGTTTTCTCAGGGGGTGGAGTGTAGTAGCATGCCAGAACGCCTGATAAATTGAGGAGGTGCTATACCTTTATGCATTGCATCCCACATCGACTTGGGGGGTGGGGGGGAGTGACTGAGCTATATATGTGGTGTGATTACCCTTAATTGTTAGTAGGGCTTTTCTGTGGCAAAACCCCAAAAAAACAAAATCGTGATGGTGTATGGGCACTAAAGCAGACAATTTGGACAAATTGTTACACAAATTCATCCCATTTTTTTTTGTCCAAAAAACATCAACTTCTTGACACGACCCCCAATGATGAACAACAGAATCAACACACTTTCCATTGTCAAACAACCCCATCAATCCACATCAATCTCTCTCTCCATTTAATTTTAAATTGTGCAATAAAAAAAACTAAATTATTATTTAAATTATAAATATTGCAAGATCAGCTCAATTTTTGATATTGTGTGGTGTCTTTAGGTACGAACTACTGCTAGTTCATATATATATGATATCTTATATCATTTTAAAGTTATTTTAATATATAGAAGTCGAATTTAAAGTGATGATAAGTATATTTGCCCACGTGATAAGTCGATTAGACAGTTTTCTACATAGTAGGTTAACAAAACATGTACTCGACATGAAATAAACGACTTACAATTTACTAATTTACAAAAAAAAAAAGAAAATGATATGACCCACAAACACAAATAATAAATGGATTAAATATTAGTAGTGTCAAACATGAATAATTCTACCTTTGTAGGACAACAAATTTAGCTTGTATAGTGTGAAGAACATTTTTTATGTTTTCTATTTTTTTTTTCATTTCTTGATTAGGTATTCCACAAATTTCTATTGAATTGGTGGTTTCTTAATTGGTTTTTTAAACATCTAGACCATGTAGATTTTAATTTATGGAAGGTCGATATGTGGTAATAGAGAAAAGGTCCTTATAAATTGCGGATGGTACACATGTTATGTTTGTTGACGTGAACAAGACATGTACATAGACTAGTTGAATTATGGTCAACTACCATTCCACATTGTAACAAAAATAACGCAGTCAAACATCCAACAATTGTCAACCCTAGCTCCGGGATAATTAACTCTCTCATAATTAAGAAAACAAGAATCAATGTGGACCTAAGTGGCTGTCAAGAGAAGTTAAAACACATACATGGACTCCATACATCATCTTCATCCCTTGCTCCATAGATGTGGCATTACACTACTATCAATTTCATAAAGGGGGAGATAGTCCTTGTATTTAAGACCTTATTTTATGGTCTCATATTTCCAAAAATAAAAATTCCATTGCTTTTAAGGCTAAAAATGAGGGGTATTAGTAGTTAAATTGCTGAAAAAATATACGCTGTTAGATATGAGTGACCATTGAAGCACCAATGGTTGGTTCTGGACTAAACCTTATATTTAGAGGAAAAAAAAATTCCTATCAAGGTTTTGACTGATAAACTTTGAGAAAAGATCATTAACAATGTCTACAAAAAGTCCTATGGCATGATCCATGGCATCAATCAAGTGGGGGATGATATGCTTAGGGGCTTCAGTTTTGATACTGATGATAGAGTGAGTGGAATTATTTGCGATGGTTCCTAGAGTTGGCCTAGGACAACAATCCAAATCCTTGCAACATGTAACCAAATCCAGAAAGATACATTAGGTTTTAGCATCCAATCAGCATGGGAGGCAATCAGACCTAAGGGGCAGTATTAGAGTTAGACCAGCATTGTTTGATACTTAAATGCAGTTCCCAGATTTAGTTGTCTTATGGTTTTCAATACAACAGATGCTTGCTACTAATGATAGATATAAGCCATGCGGTGGTCCATAGTGGTTAGTGTCTTTTATGTAGAGGAGAAAGTGAAACCCACAATCATCTTTTTTTCAATTGTCCTTACACTCATTGGCTCTGGTTATCTCTCCAAGTGAAGTGCCTTGTTCAATGCACTAATATGAATTGACAGAGTTTCATTCCTTGGTTTGTTGCAAACATCAAGGGGAAGGGTTTGAGCAAGCTAATCGACAAACATGCTTTATCTACTTTAATTTACTTAATTTGGAGAACGAAGAATTATAGAGTTTTTAAGAACAACTTCACGGATGTTTATTCCTTAATAAACAAGGTTATTGAGAATATAAGATATAACTTCATCTAATCAAAGACGTTAGCAAAAATATGCGAAATATCTAGCTTCAAAAGCAATGGGGATTGCCAGAAACGATTTTGAGCCTCCCTGAGAGCATGTAGTGTGCAGGATGATTTTTGCACAATAAATGAGATGAAAAATCTCTCCCTTGGTGAGCTTGTGTCTATTTGGAACATCTCCTAAATGGAACCCCTCTTGTGCTTTCCACACTGAACAGCTACGGAGACTTGTCACTCAAGAAACAAGAGTTAGAAGGGTGTCGAAGTGTTCTTCGATGTGACCCCTTCAACACTCAAGTCAGTATTCGAGAGAGGGTGGGTTGCATACCTTTGCTTTGAGCTTGAGTGTGTTATTTATTCCTTACAGGAATTGACTGAGGTGAACAGTTGGGTCCCCTTGGCGGGAAAGTTCTTGGTTGGTTTGTACGGGGGACAACATTTGGTGTGCAGATCATAATCAAAGTGTTTTCTTTTCTCTGCACTAGGTGTTTTCATAGGTTCGTACTTGGGATCTCGAGAACTTAATCTATGCTTCTCAACACCGCCGAGCAGTGAATGTGTCTCTTGCTTTTGTCAAATTATTTAATGCGCCCAAGGCATGGACATACATGCGCAGAGTCATTTTCGCCATTATCCCATTCGAAGGGTCATGAATTAATTGTTTCATACACCGTACATCTCCATCATTGGTCATTGAATTTCTTTTCTAATCATTCTTATTGCCTTGGAAGGTCAATAACTGAGAGTCAACCTTGCCCCCAAGCCATAATGTTCAGAAACTACTTTATCTTGATCAACAGGCATGCTTGCCTTAGTCAATTATCTTTACCTTTGAAGTCAAAGTTTGTCCTCCTACCAGGTGGTCGACGTCAAGGTGAATCATCACCGGACGCCGAAGGTATCTCCAACTAGGGAGGGGCTACTCAATCGAGATGAGTTACCCGAGGATGCCGAAGTGTCACAGACATCACCGACTTACACATGACCCCCATATTGAGGAAGATCTCCCATGCTGAGGACCTGACTCGCGACGCTTGTCACTCTCTCACTAGTCGTCAAAGTGTCCTATCAACTGCTCCCCAGCCCTTGATCTTTATAGGAAACGAATAACGTGTAGGATGGAGATAAAAGGGCTTGTGTCCTTTGGCTTTACACAAGAGGCGTGTAGACGTTTTCTTGCCTTTGGGGATCATACCGCTTTTATTTGTGCTCATCGTGGAACGTGGGTAGTGGTGGCATCTTTCGTCGTATATGACTAATCCACGCCCTCCGTTCTCTCCGTTATCTTCTCTATGATACCTTTTTGAAAAGTTTACCGAAAAATCTACTCAAAGATCATCTTCTTCCATTAGAAGTTCATTAGACCCCTTGAGTTCGTTGAAGAAGCCTGAAGCTCACCCCCTATTGCTTTGAAGGTTCATTGATGCTTGCCGGAGATGTGTCAAGTCCTATTCACGGACACCGGTTCTGAGTAGCAATTGCATCCCTTGATGAGTAACCGTCTCTCCCCCCCCCCCCCACTTTTTTTTTGGCTTCTGGCTTGCCTTTGTCTCCCCTCCTTCCTTCGCCGGACCCCTTAGGATCTTCCCAAGTCCCCTTTTTGTCTCCCAATGACAAGACACCGTCAAAACACTAGTGGTAACGCCAACGAACTAGGCCCCTCGAGGTAGAGGAAATACACGGTTAAGGGCCATCAGCAAATTACCAATTTCAAGGCCCACCATCTGATCCCCCTTGGGTTGACCGTTAGTGAGTTCTTACTCGAACTCCATCGTGCCAACGTGGGCATCGAGGTGGCCATGCCGTTTTTTGAGTAAGGCAAGCCTCGAGGGTGGTATTAGGTTCCCCTTGCATCCTATCCTTCTCCGTTTCTTGTCTCGATTCCGTCTTTTCCCAGGAAAATGTTGTCTAAATACCTTTAGGATCATCATTGGGTGATCTCCCTTAATGAACGCCTCCATGTCCACCTTGGATTGGAGGACATAATCTTTTGTTATACTTTGGTGAGGGTGATTCCTCAACAAAAATTCTACTTGAAAGCCCAGGATCTTGCTATGTATCTCTTAAAAATAGAGCAACCTTACCAGTCAAATTATGGTCAACTACCATTCCATATTGTAACAAAAATAACAGCACAATTGTAAACCTTAGCTCAGGGCTAATTAACTATGTCATAGTCAAGAAAACAAGAATCAATGTGTACCCAAGTGGCTGTCAAGATGAGTAAAGCACATACATGGATTCCATATCATCATCCTCATCCTTTGGTCCACATATATGGCATTACACTCCAATATCAATTTCAAAAGGGGACAGATGGTCCTTGTAGTTGAAACCCCATTTTATGGTCCCATATTTCCAATAAATAAAAAATTTCATTGCTTTTAGGGCTAAAAATGAGGTGCATAAGTAGTTAAACTACCGAAAAAATATACGTTGTTAGATACAAAGTGACCATTGATCATTATATACGTTGTTAGATGCAGTAAAATTTTGGAATTGAACCTTATTATTTAGAGACAAAAAAATTGTATCAAGTTTTTTGTTGATAAATTTTACAAAAAAAAAATCATTGACGATGTCAGTAAAATACACCCACGAATCTTGTATGATGTTTGAAGAGTCTCATTATGTCCAATAATCACAATCCTTTGAAGTTTGAAGGTTCCAAAGTTAAAAAAGTAAAAAAAATTAATGCTTAATAATTATTGGGACCATGACAGAGTACACAGCCTGCTTGACTAATTCTGTCTCGAATGGATAGGTTAACAGTTTTTAAAGTGATCTACCAATCACTGTTAAAAAAAAATAATATAATATAAGTGTGGCCTGAGCAAAGTATCAAAGAACTACTGATCATGATAGATATATGCTTTGTTATTCTCACGTGGAAGTGGTTGAACAGCTCGGTGTATTGGCTTGAATATTTTAGGATTGTTGCTCTTATTTGGTGGGATTTAGCATCTCTCTATTATTATTATTTTTTATTTTTTTAGTGAATTATTTATCATTAATAAGTGAGAGACTCACTTTGCATAAAATAAGTCTCACTTAAATTACCTCATAGGTGATCCATCAAGAACTTGGTTGAATTAATTTTACACTACCAAAATCAAGCGTCCACTATCTTTTTGAATAGAGATTTTTAACGTGTCCGAGGCATAATGAAGTAAAAACACATAATTTGGAAGCAAAGTAAATTAACTTTTCGTTAAATTTCTAGCAAACATTAATTATTGATGTAATGTGAAACTAAAAAACTTAGTTGAAGGTGCAATTTTTGAGGTGTTTAGGTGAGAAAATCAATGTATAATATTTCTTTTTTATTATATGATTTATAGTTACTTTGGGTCTTCTTTCCTTTTAATTATAAAATCATTTTTCTCATTGGTGCAAAAATATAAGTCCTCTATAAATACATTCACACTTGCCAATTTGATTCAATGTAATTTATATCTTGCTATATTTACATCTTTCATGGATATTTTAATTCCTAGTTCTCAAACCATAAACTATTTTGTGAGGGTTTTTTTTTTTTTTAAAGCCACCCAATGTGGGTTGGGGGTTTGGTAGGACCCCTGCCTGTATATATAACTAAAAGGAAAAAAGTACAAGGGAGGATGACATAGAGCCAAGCCTCTAGAAGTACAAAGTGGGAGTAAGAAAGTCAAAGCAAAAGTAAGGAGGTGACTCACCACCAAAAACATGAAAAATAAATAAACAGAAAATATAAATGAAAATAAAACTCATTGACGAATGTGAGGAGTTTGTCGAGCGTCCAAGATGAGGATGTCAACAATTCCAGAAGGAAGGGATGACGAATCAGGAAATTGCTGGTTGAACTGCTAAGAGAAAGCCCAATTAGCCATGAAGTCCACAGGCTGATTCGCCTCCCGTAGGACATGGCAAAAGCGAGCCAAGAGAGAAGCACACATACGCCGAATCCGAGTAAGCAGGTAAGCATAAACCCAGCACCCCGAGAAGAAACCCAAGAAACCCAAGAAACCACTGTAGCCAAATCTGACTCCACCACCAACTCTGAAATTCCCAAATTTACAGTCAATTCCTACCCAACACAAACAGCTTGCAGCTCCGTATACAAAATAAGCTAATGCCCTAGAAACAAGACAAAAACCCTGAGAATCCAATCTTAGTGGTTCCGAATAACACCCCCTGCCACATACAGCCTTGGATTGCCTTTAAAACATCTGTCAACACTGATCTTCAGACAAACTCAACCGACTCATCCCAACACAACTTACTCGAAGCAAACCCAAAAGCAAGCCCAACCAACTGCATATTGGCCATAACTCTCTGAATCACAACAAGCACCTAAAAGGCCCTTCCATCAAACCTATAAGCAGTACGCGTCTTCCATAAGTGCCACAGAATGAAGCACGATAGCAGAACCCACACGTGACTTGTAAAAGGAGCACAACGCCGACAATGAAGCATTAAAGCATAAGGAGACTAAAACGGTCAACATCTGATAAAAGTGACCCCAAACCTGAATTGCAAGCGGACAATCCTGAAAAAGGTGCCTAAGAGTCTCTATAGCCCCACCACACACACACTGGGCTACTACGTGGAAACCCCGTCTCTCTAAGCCATCATCTGTGGACAGGAAACCATGAAACAACCTCCACATAAAGAAGGAGACCTGAGTCAGAATATGCCTATGCCAAACACAAGAAAACCTAGCCCGAACTAGAGCCACACCCCGAATATCAGCCCAAGCAGTTCTCAAATAAAAATCCCCATCCAAAGACAAATTCCACCTCATCTAATCAACCCCTTGATCCAGAATTGGAATCTACACAATCTGCTCAACAACTGAAGAAGGCAAAACCTCCAACAAATCGGCCTCTGTCCCATTACTGACCTGCCCAGTAAGCAGAAATAGGAACCCCAGAAGCTGCCCTCGGACACACTAAAACTAACGGGTAATTCTTGAACCAACATTCATACCAAAAATTTACCTCACCGGACCGTACTAACCATCTGATCCTCGACTCAGCTACGGATCGATTCCCCTCACAACCACCACCAAAGAGGTGAAGCTAGGTAACAAAACTCAATCAGACCAGGATGGGTGAACTTACAATACTTGGCCCACATAAAAGTGGACCAAAGTGACTATTGAGCACGAAAACTTCACCACAACTACACCTCACAAGCCTCAGCTAAGTTTGAAAAAGAACACACCCCTATGCCTCCCTCCTCTACAGGGTAACTTACCTCAGCCTAGTGACACCAGTGAATCCTTCGGTGAGTAGTTGTGTCACCCCACAAGAAATGAGTGAACATTCTCTCTAATTGGTGAAAAACATCCACATGAGACCTCAGCACGTGAAACAAGTGAATAGGCATCGAGGCGAGCACATAACGAATCAAGGTGAGCTTACCTCCAAAGGAAAGCAAGTGATTCGCCCATCTAGAAATCCGCTCGCACACCTTTCAAATCATCTCATCAAAGTACAAAATCTGGAGATGACCCAAGTAGATAGGGCACCCCAGATAAATAAACGGAAGGTCACGCCTCTGAAAATCAGTGGTCTGCCTTGCAATCACCTCTCTAGAATGCAAGTCATGCGAACTGATATAGAAACTGCTCTTGGCTTGACTAACTAACTGACCAGAGGCAACCTCATAGTAACGAAGGAAATTCATAACTCGCTACAAGCTCGACCAGCACCCATTAGCAAAAATAATAATGTCATTAGCAAAAGTTAATTTGCTATCAAATTTCAATTCAAAAGTTAATTTATTCTTCTATCCCTTATATTACAATCCATAGTGTTAAATTATATTTTCTCACAAGGGTAGTAGTAGGTATTCTACAAAAAAGGTCAAACAAATTGAGTCGATTTCTCTCAATTTTATTTTCTCTGTATGTTGTGTCTACTTATTTGATATACAATTTTATTTCTAATTTTACAAGCGATACCCCATGTGATGCACAAACTTGTAAAATATTTTTGCACTTGTACATTTCTCATGCATTCAGATAGTTCGTACATCAAAAACATCTCTCGTCTCTCATCTAACCAACTTAATTCCAATAATTAACCATTAGAGGAGACAAAATCGTATATACGTGGTAGCTGTTCCCCTCTCAATGCACTTGAACGTACAATTTTTCACGATTCCTGTGTGCACTAAAGATTGGGATAGAGCACTACATTCTTATATTGAAAAGCTATAGAGAATCGAATTGGTAACAAGGGGTCGCTATTGTTATTAAGTTTGATCATCGGAATCACTATTTACAGGTTTATCGATTAGGTTACTTAATTATACGATGATTATTGGATTTGATTACATAGAATATTTTAGATCCATATTTATTAGGGCTTGATAAACCCAACAGAGGTCCACCAAGTTTATCCCTCCATAAAACTCCACCCTTCATTTCGACACTTAACCACCAGTCCAACCCTCTAACCTCCACCTCTCACTAGTTATTGCACCTTGTTAATTATACTCTAGAATTTATTGAAGAGTGAAAGAAAGAATAGAGTCAACATAGAAGTAACTTATGATCTGTATCATTATTTGGACATTGAGAATGCATAATAATTGCAGTATGACCAATTGCAGAATGACAATATCAAATAGATTGCTAGATCCCAACCTAATATCAAAAAGTGGTATCTGCATAGAAACATTGCAAATAAGGTACAAGAATTAACATTCTACAAAATTAATGGAAGAATAAAATTAGACTATTACCAAAAATAACTTTTGATTGGTAAAAAGTATGGACCGAGTCCAGATGACATCAACTCCATCATGACCAAATTCTGCATCAAAAACACACAAATCATCCATAACTCTTTTATTTTTCCATCAACAAACAGATCCATCTTACTTTCATATTACAAAAAAACGTAGCTCCATTATGGTCTTTCACTCTCATAAAAATTGAGACACATGAGCAATTTAAAAATTGCAGTTATCTGCTAGTTCAAAACAGAGTTATTCTTATCTAAAAGGGAAAATTAAATGATTAAGAAAAAACAAAAAGGACTAATAAAAAGATGCCAAGTAAATTTTTTTCTAAAACTTTGAAGTTAAAAATTCAGAAAATTAGAGAATCAGGTTTGGAGTCATTTCCTTAATTGTAGATACATTGCTATAGAATATAAAAATCTCTTATCTCTCATCTGAACAACTTAATACCAATAATTCACAACTAGAGGTCCACCAAGTTCATCCCTCCAAACACTCCACCCTTCATTTCAACACTTTGGAATGCACCTACCTCCAACAATCGCCCTTTAAACACTCTATCCATTAAACCCCCAACCCCCTCCTCCCCCCCACCAAAAAAAAAAAACACCATGCCAACCCTCTAACTTCTACCTCTCATCAGTTGTGACACCTTATTACTTATAATCTAGAATTTCTTGAAGCGTGAAAGGAAGAATAGTCATAACAGAAGCAACTTATAATCAATATCATTATTTGGACATTGGGAATGCTTAATGATTGTAGTATCACTAACTCTGGAATTACAATATCAAATAGATTGCAAGATGCCAACCTAGTATAAAAAAGGTGGCATCCACATCGAAATATTGAGAATAAGGTATAGAAATTGACATTCTACTAAATTATGGAAGGAAAAAGTTAGAATATTAACAAAAATAACTTTTAATTGGTAAAATGTACAAATCTAGTCCAGATGACATCAAATCCATCACGACTAAGTTCTGCATCAAATACACACATCATTCATTAGTCCAAAATTTTGTCGTCAACAAACAGATCCATCTTATTCTCATAATAGTAAAAACCATGGCTCCATTTATGGTTTTTCACACTCATATCTGTTGCATCTCATCATTGGAAAATGGAAAGAGGGATACGTTTGAGTAGGAGAGGTGAAATTTGAAAATAGAGATGTGAATGAGTGGAGATCTATTTTTGATAAGATATTGAGTGGAGAGTTAAATATTGAGAAATGTGGGCAATTTAAAATTTTAGTTATCTGTGAGTTCAGAACAGAGTTATCCTTATCTAAAGGGGGTAATTAAATGATCAAACAAAAACTAAAAGGACTAATAAAAAGGTGCCAAGTAAGTTTTTCTAAAACTTTGAAGTTAAAATTTCAAAAAAATTAGAGAATTAGGTTTGGAGTCCTCTCCTTATTTGTAGATATGTTGATATAGACTATAAAGATCTCTTATCTCTCATCTGAACAACTTAATACCAATAATTAACCACCAAATATCTACCAAGTTCATCCCTCCCTAGCACTCCACCCTTCATTCCCACTTATTTGAACTCACCAACCCCTAAAAACCACCCCTTAAACACTTTATCCAAGAAACCCCACCCCTCCTTCCCCCACCCCCTAAAAACAAAAACCACCATGCCAACCTCTAACCTCCACCTCTTACCATTGTTACACCTTATTAATTAGTATCTATAATTTATTGAAGTGTGAATAAAAGAATATAGTCAAAACAGAAACAACTTGTGATCAATATAATTATTTGGATATTGGGAATAATTAATAATTTTAGCATCTCCAACTCCAAAAGGAAAACATCAAATAGATTGGTAACTAATATCAAAAAATAGTATCCACATCAAAACATTGAGAATAAGGTATAAAAATGAACATTCTACTAAATTAATGAAATATGGACCTAGTGCAAATGACATCAATTACATCACGACCAAATTCTGCATCAAATACACACAAATAATCCATAGCTCCATTTTGTCATCAACAAATAGATCCATCTTACTCTCATATTATTAAAACCATGGCTCCATTATGGTCTTTTACTATCATATATGTTGCATCTTATCATTGAAAAATGGGAAGAGGGATACGTTTGAGAAGGAGAGGTGAACATTGAAAGGAGAGACGTGAATGAGTGGAGATCTATTTTTTGATAAGATATGGAGTGGAGAGTTTAAAATTGAGAAATGTGAGAAGTTTAAAAATTACAGTTATTTGTTTGTTCAAAACAATGTTATCCTTATCTTAAGGGAAAAATTAAATGTCCAAGCAAAAATTAAAAGCACCAATAAAAAGATGCCAAGTACATTTTTCTAAAATTTTGAAGTTAAAAATTAAAAAATTAGAGAATAAGAGTCCTCTCCTTATTTGTAGATACATTGCAATAAAATATAAAGATTACTTCTATTGTTATACTATAATCATCATAATATTCTTATTTTGGTATACACAATTTTTTTAATGTATTATTTCTTAGTTGCCCAGTATTCTATGTATCCAATTTTCTATTTTGATTTCAAAAAACAATAGCCAATTGATATTGTTTATCTTTTTCTTTGGGTTTGGCTATTATGAAATTTCTAAAGAGGAGGATCATTTAATTATTTTTCTATGTAAAGATTCATCCACGTCCCCAAATACAATCACATACATGTGACTTAAATTTTCAAACATTAAACAAATTGAATTTATTCTCACCATTCAACAAAAATAAAAAAATCCACCCAATAACCACAAATTGAGAAGAGCAAACCTATTTTCCCCAAGAGCTTTTCATTCAAATTCAATTGAGGATCCAAAATATGCAGGGACATCTAGCTAGCCATGGCCAATATATACGTTGTTGATTCTTTCAAATCAAAAAAGATACTTGAATTGACATTTGAATGAGATTTTGGTGGAGTTTGATAAAATCGAAAGTTGAACACTGAAAATTAAATGTTGAATTTTAAGTGCTGAATGCTGTATTTTTTAATTTGCAGACTATTTGACGGTGATGGTGGTGGTAACAGTGGCACAATAATGGTGGTGGTATTGGCGGTGACACAATGGTAGTGGTAGTGGTGGTAGCGATGATGACGACTGTGGTTGTGGCAGCGGTGGTGGTGGCGGTGACACAATGGTGATGATAGTGGTGGCGGTGAATAATGGTAGGGGTGGTGGCGGTGGCACAATGGTAGTGATATTGGCGGCTGTAGTGGTGATGGTCATGGTAGCGCAATGGTGGTGGCGATGATGGCAGTGGTGGTAGTGGTTGAATAATGGTAGTGGTGGTGACGGAGATTGTGTCAGTGGTGGTTGCAATGACAAAATGGTGGTGATGGGGTAGCACAATGGTGGCAGTGGTTGTGGTGGCGGCAATACAATAGTGGTGGTTGTGGTGAATGTTGGTTGTTGAAAAGTTCAGAGTATAACATGCATTGATAGTATATTTGTGCATTATGAGGAATTGCTAAAATCATTATTGACTAACATTTTCAACATTTTGTAATAAGTAGATAGCTTGCTATTGAATATTTTAGTCGATTGTTTAAAGGTGATTAAAATATTAAGTAGAATGAGTTTTAGGTTATCAGATGAGTTTAATTTATTAAGTGTTTAAAATTTTTAGTTTTAAACCTTAAGTGGAATTATCAAACAACCCTTAGAGTAACTGTAATCTCTCATGCAGACCCACAGTTCTGGAATTGATTATTGTACTGAATATTTGTTCCCCACCATACCTCAATTTACTAAATTAATATGGTTACTTTTACTACATTTATGAGTCATTTTACCACTATTATGGTATCTCAAAAAATGATAAAAATAGTTATCACAATAGTGATAAAAATGTCCACAAATGTGGTAAAAACACCAAATATGGTCAAGTCCCATAGTTCGATGCTATCATCTCATTAATATTTTATCCATAAGATCACATCCTTAATAGTATTTTCCATTAATAAATAAGGTTAGATGACATTTTGTATAAGAGAAAAAGATTTTAGTAAAAGAAAATTGCAACTCATGCGTTATACATCCTTATTAACAATTTGTTAATATGTTGAGCTCTAGCAAGCATGTATAAGAGAAATTAACTACACTTTCGTAAGCTCTCTTAAGAAAAAAATCAATATTAAGGAATAGTACCTATGTAGTTGCAACAAAACACTCACAAAAATGGTAAATCATCGATAAAAGTAATAATTTTTTAGTTGTAAAATGACCAATAAAAATTGTAAAAACAACCTTTAATGTAGTAAAAATTAGAGGTACGATACCAAAATTATTACTTCGGTGGCGTATTCAAGTCCCATCATCTCATTAATATGTCATCCATAAGGCCACATCCTGAACCTTATTTCCCAAAAAATAAGGTTACATAACTCTCTATAAAAGAGAAAAAGTTTTTAATAAAAGGAAATCGTATCTCACACATCATAAATCCCTATCAACAATCGGTTGATATGTTGAGCACTAACAAGCATGTAAAAGATAAATTAACTACACTTTCGCAAGCTTGTTGAAAAAAAAATCAATATTAAGGCGTAGTACCCATGCAGGTACAACAAAACACCGACAAAAATGGTATATCATGAATAAAAGTAATAAATTTTTAGTTGTAAAATGACCTATAAAAATTATTAAAACAACCATTAAAGTAGTAAAACTTGGATGTACGATATTGAAATTATTACTATGGTACCATAGTCAAGTCCCACAGTTCGATGCTATCATCTCATTAATATTTCATCCATAAAGTCACAACTTTAACCTTATTTCCCATTAAACTATAAGGTTACATGACACTCTATGTAAGAGAAAAGGTTTTTAATAAAAAAAAATGTATCTCACGCATTATACATCCCTATCAACAATTGGTTGATACGTTGAGCTCTAGCAAGCATGTATAACAAAAATTAACTACACTTTCGCAAAGGAATAATGCCAACGCAATTACAACAAAACATTTACAAAAATGGTAAATCAGTTGTAAAAGTAATAAATTTTTTAGTTGTAAAATGACTAATAAAAATTAAAAAAAAAAATCATTAATGTAGTAAAAATTAGAGGTACGATAACGAAATTATTACTTCGGTATCGTAGTCACGTCTGATCATCTCATTAATATTTCATCCATAAGATTATCCTGAACCTTATTTCCCATTAAAAAATAAAGTTACGTGACATTCTATATAAGAGAAAAAGTTTTTAATAAAAGAAAATCGTATCTCATGCATTATACATCCCTATCAACAATTGGTTGATATGTTGAACCCTAACAAGCATGTATAAGAAAAATGAACTACACTTTCTCAAGCTCGGTTAAGAAAAAAAAAAATCAATATTAAGGAATAGTACCCACGCAGCTATAACAAAACACCCAAAAAAATAGTAAATCATACGTAAAAGTAATAAATATTTTAGTTGTAAATTGACGTATACAAATTATGAAAACAACCACTAAAGTAGCAAAAATTGGAGGTACGATACCAAAATTATTACTTTGATACCGTAGTCAAGTCCCACAGTTCGATGCTATCATCTCATTAATATTTCATCCATAAGGTCACATCTTTAACCTTATTTCTCATTAAAATTTAAGGTGACGTGACACTCTATATAATAGAAAATGTTTTTAATAAAAGAAAATCGTATCTCATGCATTATACATCCCATCAACAATTGGTTGATATGTTGAACTCTAACAAGCATGTATAAGAAAAATTAACTACACTTTTGCAGGCTTGCTTAAGAAAAAAAAAATCAATATTAACGAATAGTACACACACAGCTACAACAAAATACCTACAAAAATGGTAAATCATCCATAAAAGTAATAAATTTTTTAGTTGTAATATGACCTATAAAAATTATAAAAACAACCATTAAAGTAGTAAAAATTGGAGTTAGTCGTAGTCAAGTCTCATAGTTTAATGCTATCATCTCATTAATATTTCCATCCATAAGGTCACATCCCTAACCTTATTTCGCATTAAAAAATAAGGTTACATGACACTTTGTATAAGAGAAAAAAAAATTAATAAAAGAAAATCGTATCTCACGGATTATATATCTCAATCAAAAATTGGTTGATATGTTGAGCTCTAGCAAGCATGTATAAGAAAATTAACTACACTTTCGCAAAGCTCGTTTAAGAAAAAAAATCAATATTTTGGAATAGTACCCACACAACTACAACTAGATTGTCTCATAGACCCATAGAAATTTTATGCAACCAAACTACTTCTCATCGAACTATAAGAGAATTAGCAGGTATGATCTATTAAAAATATATACTGACAAAAGCGAGACCCCATAGCACACATCTTTCTTTCAGTACTTTTAGTGTACAAGTCTCTCCCCACACATACATAATGGTTGAATTGAAATTTGAAAAACAATTGTTATCAAACACGACAATGTAATTAAAAAACAAGCAATGTTGGTGAGCACTCACCAGTTGTTACAACTTATTAATTATAATCTAGAATTTATGGAAGCGTGAAAGAAAGAATATAGTCAGAACAGAAGCAACTTATAATCAGTATCATTATTTGGACATTAGTAATGCTTAATAATTGCAGCATCACCAACTCCAGAATCACAATATCAAATAGATTGCTAGATGCCAACCTAATATCCAAAAGTGGTATCCACATCAAAATATTGAGAATAAGGTATAAAAATTGACATTCTAAAAAATTAATGGAAGGGTAAAGTTAGAATATTAACAAAAATAACTTTTGAATGGGAAAAAGTACGAATCTAGTCCAGATGACATCAACTACATCATGACCAAGTTCTGCATCAAATACACATAGATCATCCCTTGGGCCATAATTTTGCAATCAACTAACAGATCCATCTTACTCTCATGTTAGTAAAAAACATGGCTCCATTATGGTCTTTCACTCTCATATCTGTTGCATCTCATCATTGAAAAATTGGAAAGAGGGATACATTTGAGCAGGAGAGGTGAAAATTGAAAATAGAGATATGAATGAGTGGAGATCTATTTTTGACAAGAAATCAAGTGGAGAGTTAAAAGTTGAGAAATGTGGGCAATTTAAAATTGTAGTTATTTGTGAGTTCAAAACAGATTTATCCTTATCTAAAGGGGTAATTAAATGATCAAGTAAAAACTAAAAGGACCAATAAAAAGGTGCCAAATAAGTTTTTCTAAAACTTTGAAGTTAAAAAATCAAAAAATTAGAGAATCGGGTTTGGAGTCCTCTCCTTATTTGTAGATACATTGATATAGAATATGAAGATCTATTATCTCTCATCTGAACAACTCAATACCAATAATTAACCACCAGATATCTACCAAGATCATCCCTCCCTAACACTCCACCCTTCATTCCCACTTTTTTGAACGCACCAACCCCTAACAACCACGCCTTAAACACTTTATCCAAGAAATCTCACCCCTTCTCCCCCCACCCCCTTCCCCCCCCCAAAAAAAAACTCCCACCATGCCACTCTAACCTCCACCTCTTACCATTGTTACACCTTATTAATTATAATCTAGAATTTATTCATGTCTGAAAGAAAGAATATAGTCAGAACAGAAACAACTTGTGATCAATATAATTATTTGGACATTGGGAATGATTTATAATTGTAGCATCACCAACTCCAGAATGAGAACATCAAATAGATTGGTAGCTAATATCAAAAAATGGTATCCGCATCGAGACATTGAGAATAAAGTATAAAATTTAACATTATATTAAATTAATGAAATATGGGCCTAGTCCAGATGTCATCAACTACATCACGACCAAATTTTGCATCAAATACACACAAATCATCCATAGCTCCATTTTGTCATCAACGAATAGATCCATCTTACTCTCATATTAGAAAAAACATGGCTCCATTATGGTCTTTTACTCATTTTTTGCATCTTTTCATTGAAAAATGGAAAGATGGATACGTTTGAGAAGGAGAGGTGAACATTGAAAAGAGAGACGTTAATGAGTGGAGATCTATTTTTTGATAACATATGAAGTGGAGAGTTAAAAGTTGAGAAATGAGGGAAGTTTAAAAATTATAGTTATTTGTCTGTTCAAAATAGTGTTATCCTTATCTTAAGGGAAAAAATAAATGTTCAAGCAAAAATTAAAAGGACTAATAAAAAGATGCCATGTACATTTTTCTAAAATTTTGAAGTTAAAAATTAAAAAACAAATAGAGAATAAGGTTTGGAGTCCTCTCATTATTTGTAAATACATTGCAATAAAATATAAAGATTACTTCTATTGATTTACTATAATCATCATAATGTTCTTATTTTGGTATATACAATTTTTTTAATTTATTATTTCTTAGTTACCTAGTATTCTACTTATCCACTTTTCTATTTTGATTTCAAAAAACAACTAATTGATATTGTTTATCTTTTTCTTTGAGTTTGGCTATTGTGAAATTTCTAAATTGGAGGATCATTTAATTATTTTTCTATGTAAAGATTCATCCACGTCCCCAAATCGTATCACATTCAGGCGACTTAAATTTTCAAAATTTAAACCAATTGAATTTATTAACTTGTACTTAATCTCACCATTCAATAAAAATAAAAAAATCCGATACGAATTTTGTGACACCGACTTGATTCGACACAAACTTAAAAATGACATGACATACGAACACGAAATACTAACGACTCATATTCAGTTCAACTCGTCAAATTCAAAATTGACTATATCAACCCGTTTATTTTAGAAATAAACACTTTCTCTATTTTCTTGTTTGTATAGTAACACGAAATTAACATGTTTAACTAATATTATAAACATAAAATATTTTACTTATTTGTAACTATTTATTAAACATTAACATAAGTATTATATTTATTTAAGTTAATTTTTAATTTGTAGAAAAAATATGAGCATAGATTCAATTAAGTAAAAATTGAATATTAGTGTTAAATGTTTTCTTCAAAGTTTATGTGAGTCAATACAAATACAAACACGAACACGCCACGAAAATAAACATGTTAACTCGATATGACATGATTAGTTTAAAAAGTTGAGCTTAATTTGACTAATGTTCGACACAAACCTGTAATGACTCAACACGAACCTGACAGAACACGAATCGATTGTTACCTCTAATCATAACAAGCACCAAAAAAAAAATTAATAATTTTTAATTTTCATCTATCCTACCAAACACAAAGGAAGAAAAATGTATTATTCCTACTTTCTTTCCTTGAAAGATAGAAAGTGTATCTCTCCTACTTTTCATCACCTTATTTTTAATCATTCATATCAAACGAAGCATTAGAATCTCCCTATTATTATTATTTTTATGTTTTTAGTGAATTATTTATCTATATGTATATCTATATCTATACTAATAAATATCAACATTTGTGAAAAACTTTTGATTCCCTAATTTATCTTTAATTATTATGATAAAGTCAATTATACTCACCTATATACTTTCACATAATTTTTTTTTTTTTCTTCTATTTGACTTTCAATTTTTCTGGACTATTTTATACAAACTTCTAATTTTTTTTTGAACACATTTATTAGTATTACTCATTTTTTTGAATAGTTACATACAATTTTATATATCTATATGAAGAAGTAAAGTTCTAAATATGTTAAATTATTATACATATGTAATTACTAGATTGAATTTTATGGTCAAATATATATATATATATATATATATATATATATATATATATATATATATATATGAAATAATATAATAATATAAGTGCTCTAATCAATCTATTTAAAAAAAATAAAAAGACATTCCTAAATAAATGGCAGATTAAATAATCAAAAACTTATAGAATAAAGTAATAATTAAATTTAATAACAATTAACATATAATTAATTATTTGACACCTAATTTATTATTTAACTTAATTATACATAATTTATGTTTATAAAAAATATTAATTAAATTTATTTACGTGTGTTGATTGTTAATTATTAATAAGTGAAAGACTCACTCGCAAGTTGGGCTGCAGGTAGCCTAACCTTACTCGAAACCCAGTCCGACCGGTTCAATAACTCACTTGAACAAAAACTTAGGCTTACATTACTCAGGCCCGGCCAGAAAAAATTTCTCAGGCCTAGTCCGGCTCGGCCCATAGACACCCTTAGTCAAGCCATAGTGTCCGTACATATGTGAAAGTAAAGAAACTAGAGAAATCGAATTGAAAATATCCGGTCATAAAGTTCATATTTAACGCTAACTTGATCTATTTATTATCCGTTAAAATATGTTATTTGTGAACATCATTACCCCATACAAATCGAAGCCCTATTTAGATGAATAAACGCGTTTTGAATTTCCCATCTTTTCTCTCACCTGAAATGCAATATCGGTATTGATAAGAATACATTCCAACCAGCCCAAAGATGGAAGATGATAGCTGCATGATTTCTATGTCGGTCGGTTATAGTACAATTTAAGTGGGTTGCACAGATTGAGAGATCAATTCAAATTCAACACAAGATATGAAACATTCAAACCGAATTCTATACAATCTAACCTCAACTCGAGCGAGTCTAACCCGTGATTAAATTTTTGAACTTGGGTTGAGCCTCAGTTGCAAATTCAGGTTGAAATCTAATTTTTCATTAATCAAAATCAAATTGAACTAAAAATAAAGTTCAATTTTTGTGTTCAACACCAAAATTGAACCTAAATTCTTTAATTCCTAATAATCAAAGCTAATTAAAAATTTCAAAAAATAAATTTCACATTGGCAATAGGCTTAAAACATTAACAACAATGTATAATGAGTGTGGTGCAGATGTCCTAACTTTTCATGCGTATATGTGTTTATAAATATTTTTTTGTTGCAATATTGGATTTAAATCGGTTTCATTGATATAGAATATAAAGATCTCTTATCTCTCATTTGAACAACTTAATACCAATAATTAACCACGAGAGATCCACCAAGTTCATCCCTCCCTAACAATCCACCCTTCATTCCCACTTCTGAACGCACCAACTCCTAACAACCATCCCTTAAACACTTTATCCAAGAAACCCAACCCCCCTCCCCCTAAAAAAAAACACAAGCCTACCATGCCTACCTCTAACCTCCACCTCTTACCATTGTTACACCTTATTAATTATAATCTATATTTTATTAAAGTGTGAAAGAAAGAACATATAGTTACAACAGAAACAACTTGTGATCAATATAATTATGAGCAATGCTATGTAACCCAAATTGCATCCCAAATAAAGGGGGACAATTGAATCAGTGGGTTCATTTAAAAAAGTTGATAGGATCCACTCATCCAACGGTTCCCCTTCATTTGAGATGCAAATTTGGGTTGTAAATTTGGGATATATAGTATTTCTCTATAATTATTTGGACATTGGGAATGCTTAATATTTGTAGTATCACCAACTCCAAAATGACAACATCAAATAGATTAACCACCAGAGATCCACCAATGTATATTTCTTAGTTGCGTAATATTCTACGTATCCACTTTTCTATTTTGATTTCAAAAAATAATAACCAATTGATATTATTTATCTCTTTCTTTGGGTTTGGCTATTATGAAATTTCTAAATTGTAGGGTCATTTAATTATTTCTCAATGTAAGAATTCTTCCAAGTCCCCAAATCGTATCACATTTAGAAAGCAACTTAAATTTTCAAACTTTAATAAAATTGAATTTGTTAACTTGTAAATATTCTCACCATTCAACAAAAATAAAAAATCCACGCAATATTCACAAATTGAGAGGAGCAAACCTCTTTTCCCAAGTGCTTTTCGTTCAAATTCAATTGAAGATCCAAAATATGCAAGGACTTCTAGCTAGCCATGACCAGTATATAGCTTGTTGATTCTTTCAAATCAAAAAAATATTTGAAATGACATTTCGAATGAGATTTAGAGTAAATATAAAATCTCATGTAGACCCACACTTCGATGCTATCATCTCATTAATATTTCATCCATAAAGTCACATCCTTAAACTTATTTCCCATTAAAAAATAAGGTTACATGACACTCTGTATAAGAGAAAAAAATTTTAATAAAAGAAAATCGTATCTCACACATTATACATCCCTATAAACAATTGATTGATACATTGAGCCCTATCAAGCATGTATAAGAAAAATTAACTACACTCCTTGCAAGCTCGAAAATCAATATTAAGTAATAGTACCCACGCAGGTACAAGAAGATTGTCTCATGAAGCCATAGAAATTTGATGCAACCAAATTAGTTCTCATAGAACAATGAGAGAATTAACATGAATGACCTATTAAAAATATAGACCAACAAAAGCAAGACCCCATATCACACATCTTTCTTTCAACAGCTTTAGCTTAAAAGTCTCTTCCCATATGTACATAATGGTTGAATTGAAATTTGAAAAACAAGTGTTATCACACTCGACAATGTGATAAAAAAACAAGTGAGCGTTTACCAGTTGTTACACCTTATTAATTATAATCTAGAACTTATTGAAGCGTGAAAGAAAGAATATAGTCATAATAGAATCAACTTATTTGTTTCATTATTTGGACATTGGGAATGCTTAAAAATTGCAATATCACAAACTCCATAATGACAATATCAAATAGATTTCTAGATGCCAACCTCCTATTCAAAAACTAGTATTTCACATCGAAACATTGAGAATAAGGAATAAAAATTGACATTTTACTAAATGAATGGAAAGGTAAAATTAAAATATTACTAAAAGTAATTTTTGATCGGTAAAAAGTATGGACTTAGTCCACTCTAGATTAGGGATGTTAGTGGACCGAACCGGGGGGCGGGGGTCTAATCTCCATCCTCATACCTGCTTAAAAATATTTCGTTCATCCCCAGTCCACCCCCGTTAACGAGTATGGTTTTCACCCCCACCGCTGTCCCGTCCCCCGCCTTCACCTCCGCACCCACCCTCGTCCACTTTACCCGCCCAAGCCCAAGCCAATATAAACTAAAATTCTAAATAAATTTAACATTCTAAATAGTGCAACATAATTATAGAATATCATAACATAATTAAAAGTTTATCATTTACGACATAATATAATTAAAACCTCAACTATAACATAATCCAACATAATATGATTAAAAGTTTGTATTTTTTGTAAATCCAACACAATATCATGCAACACAATATAATATAACATAACATACCCCAAGATGAAAAAATATAAAAACACAAAGATCTACACTTTTACAAGCCAAAACCATGAAAAACATCAAAAAACAAAACAATTTTCAAAAGAAAAAATCATTCAATAATATGTAGATTTAAATTCAGAGCAACATGTATGTGTATATAATAAAAATAATAATAATAATAACGGGTAAAACGGGGTAGGCGGGGCGGGGGTTAGTGTTAGTCCATCCCTGTTTTTATTCCTGCTCGGGTATATACGGGTATCCCCGCATACGTCTACTGTCGAATACGTATGATGCATTTTTGGTCCAAACGGAACGGGTCTGAACTAATACTTATTTTTACTCGGTCCACTGTTATCCCTATTCCGGATGGCATCAACTCTTTCAATTTAGGCGAAAATCTTACTTTACACCTCAAAACATTTAAAAAATTTTATTTTGTACTTGTTGAGATTATGTTTTTTTTTACATTATACATTAAATGCATTAAAAGTGTCGCAATATAACATTTTTGTTAGTTTATCTTACTAATTTCATCAGTATCAATGTAATAATTTTTGACAGAATAAATAACATAAAAATTAAAAGAAAGATCAAAGTAATCTTTTAGGCTCTAAAATGGAATTGACCCTTCAATTTATTTTTTATTTGACGTGAGATCTCACATGGTGTCCCAACGTTATAACTCTACGTGATATCACTTACTCAACCAATTTGAGATACCTGATATATTGCCATTTGGATATGAAGCCAGTGGTGT
The DNA here is from genome assembly GCA_963454935.2 of Ilex paraguariensis. Lineage (NCBI taxonomy): Eukaryota > Viridiplantae > Streptophyta > Magnoliopsida > Aquifoliales > Aquifoliaceae > Ilex > Ilex paraguariensis. Next base: position 353,061 of record CAUOFW020001558.1, read on the forward strand.
GCCGAACAAAAGTAAACAAAAAAAGAATGGTGGACTTATCGAAGGAAACAAAGAACAATGATTGCACAAAGTTGACAATAATTCTTTGATTCCTCCGAAAAAACGAAAAGATGGCAGGTACGGAATCCTTCTCTCTCTCTCTCTGATATCTGGATCCACTGGAATTAATTTTTTAACAACAGGAATACTATTCATAAAAATTCTAACTAAATGTGAAAACTTTACCCACGTGACAAAAATGGTCACCAAATATAAAGAGTAATATTATATTGATCAAAATTAAGGACTAAAAGGGGTGATCAAATGACATGGCAGATGACGTGGAAGGCAACTGACCAATTACTGTGCAATATTGAATACCCACATTGTGCAAATCAAGGAAGGAAGTGAATTAATATTGCACAATAATTGATCAGCCGTCTTCCACATTACCTGCCATGTCATTTGATCATTCCTTTTGGTCCTTAATTTTGGTCAATATAGCATTACTCAAATATAAAATATTTTGCCACAATAGTTATTACAACAAATTAAGGTGATTCTAACACTAAAACCAACTACTTTGCCACTAAGTGCTATTTTGGTTGTCATATGAAAAATGGTTAGATTGGATAAAAGATTACAATCTAATACAATACATATGGATAAAAAACAAGATTATGTGGGGTATTAGAATAATACATAATTTTATCTAATATTTGATGATACACAACATAAACATTGGATAATAGTTATTTAATCCAATCAGCTGTTTGGTTAGGATATTATTTTATGGTATTTTTATTGAATTAACAAAAATATCCTCAATCAGTGTTTGTTACATTGATGATTACTGAATTTTATCAATTAGGAAGATATAATAGTAAATGTGTAGAATAATACGTTTGAGTTGGATTATGATATCACCTCTTTTGGTGGTATTAAAATATCTTCATAATACATATATATTGTATAAAAAATATATGATAAACATACGATTAATATACATTTTTGAAATTAATATAGTATCAAATTTGTTTACCAAACAAGGTATTAGGCTCGATTAAATAAAAATAGTACAATCAAATATTTAATTCTTTCATAATATGTCTACAAATGAGCCCTAAAAATACCAAATAAAGGACTAAAATATAATTTTTAGTAGCAATATTTAATTGTGGCTAAAAGTTTATTTTTTACCCACAATTTTAAATCACCACTAAAAGACTCAAACATAATTTTAGTGAAACTTATTATCACGGCTAAAAAATCAAAATTCTTCTACTCACATACCCATTCTTCTCACACACACACACACACATTTATATAATGAGAAAACAAGAATACAGTTAGCAGTCATCGCTAAAATATAATTCACATATGTGTAACATCGAGATACGAGTATTTATAAACTCAGTCTCACAAGAAGACAAAAACAAAAATAAGCAAAACAAGGTCTTGATCACTGGACTTTACCAATCATCTCATGTCTATACTTCAAGAGTAAAGCAGAACCAAAAGAAGCTTTGCCAATCAGCTCTAACACTTCATAATTTTTCATTCTTTCAGCAACTCACTTTCTTATCTCAATCCGGACAAGAATCTGCTTAATGTTGCAAAATCCTTGTTCAATCATAGTCCATAAGCACCATATACTTTTTTTTTACCTTTTTTTCTCTTTTATATTTTCTTGGTCTCATGAAAAACAGACAAGTGCACTAAAGCTCTTACCATCAATAATGAGAGACAAATCAGTTACCATCTAATCTAAGTGGTTATAGGTCTTTTAACTTTGTTAAGTCCTAGCTGGAAATCTTATGGAATACACCAATAATTTAGGGAGAGATTAGCAGGACTCCAACATCAAGTTTGGTTCTCAGCTTATTAGAATATATCCGGGGGTCAACACTAGTCGCTTTCTTTTTCGGAAAGTAAATGTATTAAATAGAACAAAATGTACAATGAGGTCACGTAGGACTCAAAGTCAAAACAAAAAGCCAAAGCTTTAAGACACAATTCTGTAAGAGATGCCAAAATTGAAGGTATCCCCCACAGAATTGTTTACAAAAGAATACAGTACACAAACGGACAAGAGATGCCCTAATGAACAATAAAAAGGAAATTCATATGAATAGAACCAGCAGATGGACCCCAGTCACATCAGATGGACCAGTTGCTGAAGAAATCCAGCAATCCAAAATAAGAGAAGCAGTGAGGGCCTGATCAACAACCCAAAACAGAAAATAGGTCCAGCAAAAGAGAAGCCAGCAACCCAAAACCAGCAGAAGAAGGACAGCTAAAGCACCAACAGTCACATGAATAGTGACATGAACAGTGCAGCCTAAACGCAGGAACCCATTGCTGAAGCAGAAGCGGCAGGCAGCCAATAAAAGCAGAAACAAACCATCAGGGGGAAATGCAGAACATCCCTCCAACAAGCGCGAGAACAGAGGACCAAGAAATGAAGGGTCATACACCTTCATAAAAGCAGCACATGCACCATCAGAGAACAGCAGAAACCACCATGAAGCGCAAGAGAGACAAAGAAGAGGTAAGGAAGTGCGATCATCGTGATACAAAGGTCCGCCAGAAAAATAGAGAAGATAGCCCGGGGAAGGTGGTCCCGAACCGTCCAAGAAAATGCTTCTTCTGATACAACGACATTGCCTAGAAGGTCCACCACAGGAACCAGATAGCACCCAACCGCAACACAAGAACAACAACATGGAGTGACGTGAACAATGCCCAAAACAACAGAAACCACATCAGAGTAGAACAAACAAGAGCCTCAACAGTGTTGTGAACAGAGCACCAACCACACATCGAGCAAAAGACCACAGTCCTAGGATACCACAGATACAAAACTGAAAATGTAAAAATGAATGTAAGACATGTATGAATGAACCGCATAGACATTACAAGAAGCCATTGAATGTGAATGAAACCATATTCCTGTAATGTTATAACAAACAAGCCATCCATAACAAACAGCCACAAAAGAAGCCCAACAGCCTTATGCCAACAGCACATGTGGGACAGAGCAACATGCGTAAGAACACACCACCCATCAGCTCGATCAGAGAACCAAGGAACCCAAGAAAATGCTTCTACTGAAACCCAAACAAGCCAAATGTGTGAAAGAAACCATAATCCAGTAAAGCCATAACAAACAAGCCATCCAAAACACATAGCCACAAAAAGAAGCCCAGCTGCCAAAGACCAATAGCACATGAAGGACAGAGCAGTATATGTAAGAACCCACCACCCATCAGCATGATCAATAAGACCATGGTTCCCAAGAAAACAGGACAACTAAAACGCCAACAAGACCAGCAAAGCAGAGTCCAAAAAAGGGGAAAACCAAGGGAAGCAACAGGGAAACCACAAAGAAAAACAACTAGGTGAGGCAACTAGTTGGGAGACAGGCTTGCAACCAGATAGGCATTCACATCCATACACATATATCTAAATATTATAATACCATTGGGACTGGTGGTCTAGTGGTAAGACATGCCCAAAGAGGTCTGTAGCTATGACTAATCGAACATTTCACATCCGGGGAGGCCCTCATGGTCACACCTAGAGGGAGTTACTACCTATTGGTCACCCCTTCCCCTTCTTCCTCTTCCAAAAAAAAATATTATAATTGAAAATTTGAATTCTCAACTTATAAATACATAACAACGGTCAAAATTGATCTAATTTTTATCTACTTTGATTCAATGATATAAAATTTATCTCAAATTTTTTTTCCTACCCAAAAATATCAACTTCTCTACAAGACCCCATTACCAAACAACTCAATCAATACACTCCCTAATGTTAAGAAATCTTCATCAATCCACACCTAAGTCTCTCTTCATTTTAATTTTAAATTGCGTAATTAAAAAAATTAAATTATTATTTAAAATACAAATATTGCAAGATCAATTCAATTTTGATATTGTATAGTATTTTTAGACACAGAGTTATTGCTACTTCATATATATGCGATATCTTGTATCATTTGCAAGTTATTTTAATATATATATGTTGAATCTAGAGTGATGATAATTATATTTGCCCACGTGATATGTCAATTTGAGGACTAAAAATGGATGTAAAATCAATTTACAATAGGGGTTGACACTATTAAACACATTAGGTTAGCGAAATATGGACTCGATATGAAATAAATGGCTTATGATTTACTAATTTCCAAAAATAGAAAATGATATGCCTCACAAACCCAAATAATAAATGGATTAGATTAGCACGGTCAAACATGCATAATTCTATCTTTGTTGGACAAAAAATTTAGCTAGTATAGAGTGAAGAATATTTTTTATGTTTTCTAATTTTTTTTTTCATTTCTTGATCAACTATTCTACCAACTTCTATTGAATTGGAAGATTTTTACTTGGTTTTTTACACATCTAGACCGTGTAGGGTTTAATTCATGGAGGGTCACTGTGGGGTGACAGAGCAAAGGTCCTTATATATATATTTTTTTTAAGCCACCCAATGTGGGTGGGGGGTTTGGCAGAATCCCTACCTGTATATATAACTAAAAGAAAAAAGTACAAGAGAGGAGAACATAAAGCCAAGCCTCCATAAGTGGAAGAAAGACAAGCAAAAGTAAGGTGATGACTCACCACCAAAAGTAGGAAAAAAAATAAAATAATTGAAAACATCAATAAAAACTCAATGACGAATGTGAGGAATCTGTCGAGCGTCCAAGGCAAGGATGCCAGCAATCCCAGAAGGAAGGGATGACGAATTAGAGAATCGCTAATTGAGCTGTTGAGAGCAAGCCCAATTAGCAATGAAGTCTGCAGCCTAATTTGTCTCTCACAGGATGTGGCAGACGCGAGCCAAGAGAGAAGCACACAAAAGCCTAATTCAAGCAAGTAGATAAGCATAAACCTAGCATCCAGTACCCTGAGAAGAAACCCAAGAAACCACTGTAACTGAATATGACTCCACTACCAACTCTGAAACTCCCAAATCTGCAACCAACTCCAACCCAGCACAAACAGCCTGCAACTCTGCATACAGAATAGGCTGATGACCCAGAAACAAGCCAAAAGCCCCGAGTACCCAACCCTGGTGGTTCCAAATAACCCCCTTTGCCGTAGACTGCCCAGGATTGCCTTTAGAACAGCCATCCACGCTGATCTTTAGACAATCCACTACAGGATGAGACCAAGCAACCAAGCGAAGAGGTCGAGGCCGAGGAACCAAGACCCTAAGAGAACCCACAAACTCAACCGACTCATCCCGATGCAACTGACTCGCAATAAACCCAAAAGCAAGCCCAACCAACTGCATATCGGCCATAACCGTCTGAATCACAATGGGCACATGAAAGGTCTAGCCATCAAACCTATAAGCATTACGCGCCTTTCATAAGTGCCACAGAATAAAGCACGGTAGCAGTACCCACACGTGACCTACAGAAGGAGCACAATACCGCCAATGAAACATCAAAGTATAAGGAGACTGGAATAACCAACATCTGATAAAAGTGACCCCACACTTGAATTGCAAGCAGACAATCTAGAAAAAAATACTTAAGAGTCTCAACAGCCCCACCACACACACACACACCAGGATACTACATGGAAACCCCATCTCTATAAGCCATCATTTGTGGCCAAGAAACCATGAAACAACCACCACATAAAGAAGGAGATTTGAGTTGGAATATGCCTCTGCCAGACACAAGAAAACCCAATCCGAACTGGAGCCACACCCTGAATATCAGCCCAAGCAGTCCTCAAGGAAAAATCTCCATCCAAAGGTAACCTCCACCTCATTTGATCAGCCCCCCTGATCCAGAATAAGAATCTACATAATCTGCTCAACAACTGAAGAAGGTAAAACCCCCAACAATTGGCCTCTGCCCCACTGACGACCTACCCAATAAGCAGAAACAAGAACCCCAAAAGCTGCCCCCGGATACACTAAAGTCAATGGGTAATCCACAAACCAACAATCATACCAGAAATTGACCTCATCGAACTGTACTAACCATCTAATCCTCGGCTCAGCCATGGATTTAATCCCACACAACCACCTCCAAAGAGGTGAAGCTGGGTAACGAAACTCAATCAGTCCAGGATGGGTGGACCTACAGTACTTAGCCCTCATAAAAGTGGACCAAAGTGACTGTTGAGCACGAAAACTCCACCATAGCTTCAACTCACAAGCCTCGGCTAAGTCATAAAAAGAATGCACCCCTAAGTCGCCTTTCTCTATAGGGAAACACGCCTTAGCCCAGTGAATATTTTGATAAGTAGCTGTATTACCCCATAAGAAACGAGTGAACATCCTCTCTAACTGGTGAAAAACATCTGCAAGAGGCCTCAACACGTGAAACAAGTGAATAGGCATCGACGTATACACATGACGAATCAAAGTGTGCTTACCTCCAAAGGAAAGCAAGTGATTTGCCCATCCAGAAATTCGCTCGCACACCTTCTGAATCATCTCATCAAAGTACGAGATTCGGAGATAACCCAAGTAGATAGAGCACCCCAGATAAATAAACGGGAGATAACTCTTAGCTTGACTAACTAACTGACTAGAAGCAGCCTCGTAATGATGAAGAAAATCCATAACTCGCTTCAAGTTTGACCGGCACCCATTAGCAAAAAATAATAATGTCATCAGCAAAAGCCAAGTTGAAGACCGAAACCCCAACTCTAGTATTATAAGCCACCCCCGAAAATCGAGCATACAAAGAGTTTAAGCCTCGAGAGAGATACTTTGTAGCAATGATGAACAAACAAGGAGAAAGGGGGTCACCCCTGTCGTAGCCCCCCTGCGACTGGAAAAAAACCCTGACTGACCCCATTCACCATCACAGAAAACCATGGCCCCCAGATAGCCTACCAAACCAAAGAAATCCAGTCCTCAAAGAACCCAAAAATCTGCAACATCTGGAGAATGAATGTCCAAGACATCCTGTCATATGCCTTAACCATATCAAACTTCAGCACAACGTTCCCCACCCCGGGAACCTCTCCCCAATTCATGAACCAACTCCTGAGCCAAAAGAACCCTGTCCTGCAACACTCGGCCTAGCACAAACCCACTCTGTGTCGGTGATATGATATGCGACAACAAGGACGACAAACGAGAAACAAAGATCTTTGTAAGCACCTTGTTGCTCACGTTACATAAACTGATCGGCCATAAATCTGCCCAAGTAGAAGGTGACTCCTTCTTAGGTAAAAGCACAATCAACGTACTCATGAATCCTCAAGGCATAGGAAAACCCCAGAAGTAATCCTGAACTGCAACTAGTAAATTTGCTCCCACAATGTCCTAGCAAAACTGATAAAAGTGATTGTAAAATCCATCCGGCCCCGGTGCATTATCTGAATCAATAGAGAACATGACCTGTCTCACCTCCTCTAAAGTCGGCATAACACACAATCCAACATCATCTGCATCAACCACAATAGTTAGAATAGCTAAAAAATCTACAACCTCAACCTGAAAAAAGGAAACTGTCGAAGCACCAATAGCCCTAGGCTCAGTAATCCACTCTACATCATCACCCCGGATCCGATGGATTGAAAGAACATGTCGTTCCTTCCTCACTGAAGCATGAAAAAAACAAGTGTTTGAATCCCCTTCTCGAAGTCAACAGACATGTGACTATTGTCTTATAAAGGACTCTTCACACTTTAAAGTCTGCTGCAACTCAACCCTGGCCTGATGAAGGGAAGCCCAATCTGAAGGCGACTCTGACTGATCATGTGCCGCCTCTCTCCTACTAATCTCGTCCACGGCCTCCTAAACTCGCTGAAACACATTGTCGAACACTTCCTTGTTTCAGACCTTCAGGGTTTGTTTCAACCGAATAAGCTTCGATTGAAACGCAGATATTCCTGAAGCAAACACAGAAAGGGTCCAGCTCTGTCGCACAACCTCCAAAAAATCTTTGTGCCTGGTCCAAGTGTGAAGAAACTTGAACCGACTCGGCCCTCTACTCTGACGTTGATCTCCAGAAATCAACAGTAGTGAATGATCTGAACAAGTCCGGTTCAAATGCGTAACCCGAAACACAGAAAAATAAGAACTTCATTGAGCATTCACCACTACTCTATCGAATCTCCTCCAAGTACGTCCATTCGTCCATGTGAACGGAGTACCCTCAAACCTAGCATCCTCCAAACCACTGGACAATAAGGCTAGGGAAAAGGTATCAATAGCAGACTGAGGCTGTGTATGACCCCCCTAGATCTCAGAATGAGACTCAACAACGTTGAAATCCCCACCAACCATCCATGGACCATCATGAATGCTCCCAAAATGTGTCAAAGAATCCCACAAACTCTGTCGAATACAAGCTACGCAACTGGCATACACAAAAGAAATAAAAACTGAATCCGATAAGGAAGAATGACACACCTGGCAGTGAACCACCTAGCCATCATCCTGAAAAACCTTCAACCAAAAAGGGGAAGACCAAAAGATTTAAATCTTCCCCAAAATAGAGCAAAAATTGTGCTCCATGTGTAAATGAATCCGAAAAGACTCCAACTGATCCTGATCAATAAAAGGCTCCAAAATACAGAACATCGATAAGTGGTGTGAGCAGATCAGCTTCCTAAGCCTTCTAATCAAATAGGCCTAACTGATCCCTCTAATATTCCATATGAGCGTACTAATCATCAAAAAGGTGTGGAAGAACCATACTAAGCGTCCCTTGACTAGGCCCACCACCTATACCTCCTCTGTCTGCTCGACCTCCCCTACCAATACTCTGAGATCTACGCAATGAGACCTGTCAACCAGAATGTGAAGCATCATAAGGCACTAAAGCTCTTCCAGACTGAGAAAGGCCCTCATGCGGGTCAGAAAATGATCCAACATCACCATCCAATGACTCATTAGATGATATATCTCTAGTAGAGTGACACTCAACCCCAACATACAATCCTGGATTGAGAGGAATTTCAGTCGAGGTGGTACAATCAGTGAGCTGACTGGAAGTCCTAACACCCTTATCTCTACACCTCAATCTAGTATCCTAAAAAATTGACACAAACAGGAGACTCTGAACCCCTTGAAGCTCACAAATCGTCGGATGAACGGCTGGGGTAGTCATACGCACTAGCTCAAAAACTATGTCAACTGAATGGTCGAGGCATAAACTCTGCTCTTGCACAGCACTAGCAGGAATAGTTTTTGACCTGACCACAACCACAGGCTCACCCACAGTACGTGGCTCAATAACAACCTGAACAGGAACTACTGAAACAGATTCTACAATAGTAGCAACTATGGCCCTAGGGGGAGGAACAAAAGTAACAGCATCTGTCACACCCCCAGCAGATACTCTGACTTGTTCAGTACTCCTAGGAGGAACAATCGAGGTTGGGGCTCTCTGAATGGGTGCACCCTCTTGTGGTCTAGTCCTCTACTGGCTATCACCTCGACCCTACTGTAGCCGGTCTCCACTGACCTCCTCTCGGGGTTGGGAATGGGTGATGTAGGTCTCCACTGAATAGCCTAAATGCTGACACCGAGTACAATACTGTGGTACATCCTCGTAAAGCACATCCTGTCAAAATTTGGCCTCATGTCTGCCTATCCTAATCCTTGGCACCCGCCACTATGTGACATCATACTCAATCAACACCCTAGCAACTGAAGGCCTACTCAAACTCGTTGTGGCCTGATCAACTTGTAAAGGCATCCCAATCGCCGAGGCTATCGAAAATAATGCATCCTGTGATCGTACAAAGTGGACTGGTAAATATGGGAATGAAACCTAGATAGGAACTATGGGTGACTCCTCAGTACAACGAACTTGTAGAGTCCACTTGAACATGCACATCTCTCTGCCATAAACCGACCAAGCCTGCTTCACCCAAAGACGGGTGTAATCCTCCTCAAGGTCGCACATCAGGAGCACATGTCGGCTATCTAACAAAGAGGCGCTAACCTGCCCCCTCAATCCAATTAGCTGCAGAAATTTCCTAATCATTTTCATCGGAGGGTGGCCTCGGGTAAACTTGCCCACCAAGGCCAACTTGAAAGGAGCTGTGAAACTCTTAATCTTCTCATCCGAAAATTCAACCGCTGGGGTACCCCTGTATTGTGTGACAAGGCGGGGAACTCGACAAGTGGGTGCGTCGAAGCCAGGGGTGGCAGAACCCCTCAAAACATCTAAGAATGACTTGGGTGGTTGGGTCAGGTTGGGTCGAGGACGGAACCGGGGGGTGGGTTCCAAGGATTATGGGTGGTGGATATGGTTGGTTTTGGAGCACCAGGTTGTGTTGGATTTCGGCTGGTTTGGTGTTTAGCTTGAGGAGGTTGGCGAATGGTATTAGTTGTGGGAAGTGGGTCGGGTTTGATGATAGGATGGGCAGATTGAGAGATGGGTTGATTTTTCTTAACATGATGTAAGTCGCCGGCAGTGAGGTGGTGGGTAACTTCGCCAGTATAAATGTGTGTGCCGGGAGAAGGAGGATCGGGTGGTGGGTTTAGGGCGGTGGTTGGGTTATCTCTGGTAGCCAAATTGGCCATGGGGCACGTCGGTTTAGTTTTGATTGTTCGCTGGGTAGCGGGCAGTTTATGGGGTGAGTAGTTGGCCGGATTGGGGCAATGAGGGTGGCTTGTAGGAAGGGCTAGGGTTAGTGTTAATTACATGAAATCCAATTCATATGGATGGCATGTTTTGGCTGCACAATCTCGGTGAAAGGCAATCGATTGCTTTGGCTTTGGTTTTGGTTTCACTGATGTGGTGTATGGTCTAGTTATGTCGAGTGGAGGATGGGGCTGGTTATGTCAGTAGGAGATGGAAATGGTTTCGATGGTTATGTTCGATTTGGGATATATGGTGGTAGTGTTTGTCGATGGGCAGTGTTTGTGGGTAGAGTTAGGTAGGCTGTGGGATGGGCAGTGGAATTGTAGGTGGTGGGGTGGATAGTAGCATTGTAGGTTTCAGGCGGTGGATTGGCTGGGTTGGGCTGGTGGCTGCGACATGGACTGCAACGTGGAGGGGAGGGAGTTTTGGCTGGAACAGCAGTCGCCGGAGAGTATAGATGATACACAATTTATATTTGTTGATTTGAACACAACACGTAGATGAACCAATCAAATTATGATTAATTACCATTCCATATCGTAACAAAAATAACATGAGTCGAACATCTAACAATTGTCATCGTCAAGAAAGCAAGAATCAATATATACCCAAGTGACTGTCAAGAGGAGTAAAACACATACAAGGATTCCATTCATCCTCATCATTTTGCTCCTCGTATTTGAGACCCTATTTTATGGTCCCATATTTCCAAAAAAAAAAAATCCATTGCATTTAAGGCTGAAAATGAGGTGTATAAGTAGTTAAATTGCCGAAAAAATATACGCTATTAGATACAAAGTGATCATTGAAGCACCAATTGTTGGTTCGGAATTAAACCTTATTATTTAGAGGGAAAAAAAATCGTTTCAAGGTGTTTTTCGATAAATTTTACAAAAAAATCATTGATGATGTCTAGAAAATAGACCCACAAATCACATTGACTTTGAAGTTTGAAGAGTCGCATTACGTCCAATAATCACAATCCTTTGAAGTTTGAAGGTTTCAAAGTTAAAAAAGTATAATTATTATTGGGACCATGACAGAGTACACAACTTGCTTGACCAATTATGTCACGAATAGATAGGGTGGATTGTTTTTAAAGTGATCTACCAATCACTGTTAAAAAATAAAATAAAATAATATAAGTGTGGCCTGAGCAAAGTGTAACAGAACAACTGATCATGATAGATATATGCTTAGTTATTCTCACGTGGAAGTGGTTGAACAGATCGACGTGTTGACCTTTTTTTTTTTCCAAAGCCACCCAGCGTTGGCAGGACCCTATCTTTATATAGAACTAAAAGGAAAAAAAAAGTACAAGGGAGGAGGACAAAGAATCAAACCTCTAAAAGTAAAGAGTGAGAGAATCAAAATAAAAGTAAGGTGATGACTCACCACCATGAAAACAAAGTGGGGACTCCCCACAAAACTAACTGAAAATATAAATAAAAATATAATCACCGATGAACGTGAGGAGTCTGTCGAGCATCCAAGGCGAATATACCAACAATCCTAGAAGGAAGGGATGACGAATTAGGAAATCGCTCATTGAGCTGTTGAGAACAAGCCCAATTAGTCATGAAGTCAGCAGCCTAATTCGCCCCGCAGGACGTGATAGACGCAAGCCGAGAGAGAAGCACACAGAAACCAAATGCGAGCAAGCAGGTAAGAATAAACCCAGCATCCAGTACCCTGAGAATAAACCCAAGAAATCACTGTAGCTGAATTTGGTTCCACTACCAACTTTGAAGCTCCCAAATCTATGGTCAACTCCAACCCAGCATAAAAAACTTGCAACACCACATAAAGAATAGGCTGATGCCCTTGAAACAAGTCAAAAGCCCTGAGAACCCGACCCTGGTGATCCCGAATAACACCCCCTGCCGTAAACAGTCTCGGATTTCCTTTAGAACAACCATCAACACTGATCTTCAGGTAACTTGGTACAGGACGAGTCCAAGCAGCCAAGTGGAGAGGCCGAGGAACCAAGACCCTAAGAGAACCCACAAACTCAACTAACTCATCCCGATGCAACTGACTTGGAGCAAACCCAAAAGCAAGTCTAATCAACTGCATAGCCGGCATAACCCTCTGAACCACAACGGGCATCTAAAAAGCCCGGCCATCGAACTCATAAGCATTTCGCACCTTCCATAGGTGCCACAGAATAATGCACGGTAGTAGTACTTGCACATGACCTACAGAAGGAGCACAACGCTACCAATGAAGCATTAAAGCATGAGGAGATTGAAACAGCCAAGCTTTGATCCCAAGCATTCGATAAAAGTGACCCTACACCTGAACTGCAAGCGGACAATCCAAAAAAAATGCCTAAGAGTCTCAACAGCCCCACCACACACACATCGGGATACTACATGAAAAACCCGTTTATCTAAACCATCATCTATGGCCAGGAAACTGTGAAACAAATGCCACATAAAGAAGGAGACCTGAGTCAGAATATGTCTATGCCAGACACAAGAAAACCCAGCCCGAACTGGAGCCACACTCCGAATCAGTCCAAGCAGTCCTCAAGAAAAAATCTCCATCCAAAGACAAACTCCACCTCATCTGGTCAACCCCCTGATCCGAACTCGAAATCTACATAATATGCTCAACAACTGAAGAAGGCAAAGTCCCCAACAATCGGCTTCTGTCCCACTCCCAGCCCACCCAATAAGCAGCAACAAGAACCCCAAGAGTTGCCCCCGGACACACTAAAGCCAACGGGTAATCCCCCAACTAACAATCATACCAAAAACTGACCTCATCGTACCATACTAACCATCTGATCTTTGGCTCAGCCACAAATCGAATCCCACACAATCGCCTCCAAAGAGGTGAAGCTGGGTAACGAAACTCAATCAACCAGGATGGGTAGACCTACAGTACTTGGCCCTTATAAAAGTGGACCAAAGTGACAGTTGAGCACAAAAATTCCATCAAAGCTTCACCTCTCAAGCCTTGGCTAAGTCAGAAAAAGAAAGCACCCCTAAGCCGCCCTCCTCTATAGGGTAAGACACCTCAACCCAGTGACACTAGTGAATCCTCCAATGAGTAGCTGTGTCACCCCACAAGAAACGAGTGAACATCCTCTCTAACTAGTGAAACACATCCGCAGGAGGTCTCAGCACATGAAATAAGTGAATAGACATCGACACAAGCACATGATGAATCAAAGTGAGCTTACCTCCAAAGGAAAACAATCGATTCGCCTATCCAAAAATTCGCTCGTGCACCTTCTGGATCATCTTATAAAAGTACAAGATCCGGAGATGACCCAAGTAGATAGGGCACCCCAGATAAATAAATGAAAGGTCACGTCTTTGAAAACTAGTGGTCTGTCGTGCGATCACCACTCTAGAATGCGAGGCACACGAACTGATATAGAAACTGCTCTTGGCCTGACTAACTAACTGACCAGAAATTGCCTCATAGTGATGAAGGAAATCCATAACTCATTGCAAGCTTGACCGACATCCATTAGCAAAAATAATAATGTCACCAGCAAAAGCCAAATGTGAAACCGAAAGCCCAACTATGGTACTATAAGCCACCCCCGAAAACCTAGCGTACAAAGAGTCCAAGCCTCAAGATAGATACTCTGCAACAATGATGAACAAACAAGGAGAAAGAGGGTCACCTTGCCGCAGCCCCCCTGCGACTGGAAAAGCCCTGATTGACCCCATTCACCATCACAAAGAACCTAGCCCCTAGATAGCCCACCGAACCAAAGAAATCCAACCCTCAGAGAACCCAAAAGCTCGCAACAACTGTAGAATGAATGTCCAAGACATCTTATCATACACCTTAGCCATATCAAGCTTCAGCACGACATTCCCACCCTAGGAACCTCTCCCCAAATCACGAACCAACTCTTGAGCCAAAAGAACACTATCCTGCAACACTCGGCTCGGCACAAACCCACTCTATGTCAGTGATATGATACATGACAATGATAATGACAGATGAAAAAAGTGAGAATCTTCGTCATCACATTGTTGCTCACATTATATAAATTGATCGGCCAAAAATCTGCCTAAGTAGAAGGTGACTCCTTAATGGGCAAAAGCACCACTAACGTGCTCATGAATCCTCGAGGCATAGGAGAATCCCAGAAGTAATCCTGAACTGCATCAAGCAAATCTGCTCGCATAATGTCCCAATAAAACTGATAAAAGCGATTACAATACCCATTCAGCCTCGACACACTATCAGAATCAATAGAGAATATGCCCTGTCTCACCTCCTCCAAAGTCGGCATAACACACAACCCAACATCATCTGCATCAGTCACAATAGCTGGAATAGTCGAAAAATCTACAACCTCAACCTGACCAGCCCCCACAGAGAATAATCCCTGAAAATAGGACACTGCCAAAGTACCAATAGCCATAGGCTTAGTAATCCACTCTGCATCATCACCCTGGATCTTAGGATTGTTGCCCTTATCTGGTGGGATTTAGAATCTCCCTATTATTATTGGTTTTTTATTTTTTTGGTGAATCATTTATCATTAATAAGTGAGGGACTCACTTTGCATAAAATAAGTCTCACTTAAATTACCTCATAGGTGATCTGTCAAGAACTTGGTTGAATTAATTTTACACTCTACCAAAATCAAGCGTCTATTATCTTTTTTAATAAAGATTTTTTACGTGTCTTAGGCAAAATGAAGAAAAACACATAATTTGGAAGCAAAATAAAATAACTTTTCATTAAATTTCTAGCAAACATTAATTATTGATGTAATATGAAACTAATAACTTAGTTGAAGGCGCAATTTTTTAGGGGGTTAGGTGAGAAATCAATGTATAATATTTCCTTTTTATTATATGATTTATTGTTAATTTGGATCTTCTTCCTCCCCATGGTCAATAAGTATAAAATCATTTTTCTCATTGGTGCAAAAATATAAGTCTTCTATAAATACATTCACACTAGCTAATTTGATTATGTGTAATTTATATCTTGCTACATTTACATCTTTCATGGATATTTTAATTCCTAGTTTTCAAATTATAAACTATTTTGTAAGGGTTTTTTACTATCAAATTTCAAAAGTTAATTTTATCTTCTATCCCTTATATTACAATCCATAGTGTTGAATTATCACTACAACAAAAATCATTTTTTTGCGACGATTTTCTCACAAGGGTAGTAGTAGGTCTTCTACAAAAAAGTCAAACAAATTGAATCAATTTCTCTCAATTTTATTTACTTTGTATGTTGTCCCTACTTATTTGATATACATTTTTATTTCTAATTTTTCAAGCGATACCCCATGCGATGCATTGACTTATAAAATATTTTTGCACTTGTATATTTTTCATGCATTTAGATTGTTTGTACATCAAAAACCTTTTTTGTCTCTCATCTGAGCAACTTAATTCCAATAATTAATCATTAGAGACAAAATCCTATATATATATGTGGTAGTCGTTCCACTCTCAATACACTTGAACGTACGATTTTCCATGGCTCCTGTGTGCATTAGAAATTGGGGTAGAGCACTACATTCTTCTATTGAAAAGCTATAGAGAATTGAATTGATAACAAGGGGTTGCTATTGTAGGAAGTGATGCAATATGGACACAGCGCTTATGCTGCTCAATCATCGTATGCACCTTACAAAGGGACAAAAGCATCAGCATCGACAAGATCTGGGAACGAAGTCCCTCAAACTCATCACGAGGCCTTCATAAGGAACTTGTGAATCCTATCCTTCTATTCTCGAGTACGCAAGAATGATGCTCCCTCGTGCTCAATCTTTGAAATAGCAGCAAGAAGACATACATTCTCATACTCAAACCAGCGCTGGGTCAAATAGGCATAATAATCCTGAATTGTCATATCTCCCTACCGGGCATATGAGAGCTCCTGAGAAAGCTCATAAACATGAACTCCCCATCTTGATTGAGATTACATGTCAAATAATGCGCTCCATAGCTTCATAACAGAACTATGAAATTGGTAAATCCTGCAAACAGATGGCTCCATAGAGCCAAATAACCATCCAAGAATACCGCAATTCTAAGAGAACCATGCAAAATATCGAGGGTCATCATCAGTTGGATTTGGGTGAGATCCCATTAGTCAACCAAACTTCCTTACACAGTCTAAGAAAAGGTGGAATGCGTATGACCACTTGGCAAAGTTACGGCCATTCAACAGTTGTACCATAACTTTCTAAGAGATCATACCCGTCATTGCTGGTAATGCAACTGTGTCAGTTGGTACTGTATACTGGTTAAACATAATAGTGGAAGAACCAAATGGTACATTTTAGGTGAAAGTACTAAGAGCAGGGATCTCAACAGTAGAGGTCTTAGCGATAGGAGTCTCAAGTCCCCTAGTAGTAACCATATTAACAACAATATGTGGGCACCCGCAATAGAAAATACTCTAAGATAAATAAATGGACAAAATAAGGGAGAATAATATACCTCATTTTGAACAGTAACGACAGATAAAGAAAGTCCAAAAAAATCTCAAATAATCAGGTCACGGTGCCAAAAAATCTAGTAAATATATAAGTGATCTATTGCATCAAAAGTAGATCCATAGAGAAGATGATTCAATCCCTCTTAAAAAGTCCTAGATGTTGCAACACTAGGAAAAAAAGGCAATGGTACATAGAGATGGTGACACTACGATGAAGAGCGTGAAGCACAAAGGCGGGGGGTAGCTGGGTTGGGCAGTGGTTCGCTGGTTTGGGCGCTAGTGGGTTAGGCTGGGTGCTGGGCTGTCGGTGTGTGGTTATGCTGTCGGTGGATTGAGGTTGGGCTGGGCAGTGTGTATTGGTGGACTGCTAAAACTACTTCTTGTTTGTTGGATTGATTTGTTGGCTATCGATGTTGGTTTCTTGGTTTATGGGCTGCTGTTGGATTTTGGGTTTGTCGGTGTGTGTGTTTGTACTGTCAATGTTGGTTTGTTTCTTCTAGTTTGCTAAACTTGTTGTCCTGGGTAGTGAGGGACTGCTTTTGCTAGTTTTGCAGGTGTCTGGGCAGTGGTTATTGGTGGGTTAGTGGGTTGTTGGGCTGCTGAAGTTGCTAATTTTGGTGGAGGCTAGGGTTAGTGGTAGGGTTTGGCTCTAATACCAACTTGAGATATGTGAAAAAGATGCTCAAACTAAGAGTAGAACCTCGTATATATAGGGAAACAATAGTATAAAGTGACTTGGACATTTCTCTGGTTTAGGCAAAACATAAAGAGAAAAGGAACCTTAATTCACTAGACTATAACTCCAACAAACAAGACATTGATGTTGAGGACATTTTATCAGTGCCGACAGACAATAATGTACTAAAAGATTCACAGGAAGTGATTATTGTTCCGAACACTCCCGAAGATTGGGATATTTTAGAAGCTTCTATGGCGGTTCAAGGTGATAGTTTGGTGGAGGCTCCATTTTTTATTTTGCAATCAAAATTCCAAAGAAAATAATAGAGAAAAATGAGGGACAACTCTTATAATACCCGTTATCTAGTAGAATCATGGTAGGTTGTTTAATGAAGGTCCTGTACTCAAATAAAAGAGGAGTGGGTAATGACCTATTTCGATGTGTTCTCATCAATTATATCACTCATTACCAACCAGATAATATTTGTATTTCAAAGCCTATGGGGAATTTTGATTCTATCCCTGTTTATGTGGGTGGAAACACTCATCAACCTGTTAATCTCTGGATTTTAACCTCTTCTATGATCAATGCAGTCATTGTAAATTTTTCTTCACAACAAGTTACGATCGGCCTACGGTTTTTGTTTTATGTGGGTACAACATATTTTCGACGTCGAATACTTTGGTTAAAACTTGCGAATATCGGAGCTATGGATGGTTATGGGAGATTTCAATACGATGTTGGGAGCCCATGAAAAGCGTGGTGGTATTTTACCCAAGTCTATCTCTTGCAATGAATACCTTCTATGATTAATTCTTGTGAGTTGATAGATATTGCCACTCGTAGGGCTTCGTATACTTGGTTGAATGGAAGGGGTGTCTGTTCTCATATTGTTATGCACTTGCACATAAGTATATCATGCATCAATTGGCTTGGTTCATGGCCGAATTCTTCTTGTTCTTTATTTATTAGGACATCATTGGATCATCACCTTTTGTTATGTTACTTCAGAAAAATGGAAAGGTGTGACCTTCACCTTTCCGTTTGCAAAGTATGAGGAAATTTCATGATACTTTTCTAACTATTGTGAAGGAATCTTGGGTAGGGATGACATTGGATTGAGGCTGTGATGCCCCTAAAATCAGGGGTCCTGTAACAACCATTGACCACCCGTTAACTCGCGGAAATACCCGCGATTATCACATTACCCGATATCACTTCAATCACATCCCCTTAATCGGGGTCATAATCTACATGTGTAACCCATGTACATTTTCTCATTTAATTTAACCGTGGTCGATGCACCACATTTTATACCCCATTATAATCCATTTGTATCCTAAGAACCAAATAACCCATGGCCCAAAAGCTTGGCAAGGTAATATTAAAATTTCAAAAATTTTGGAAAGAGTACCGGTACACAATACCGGTACGCAGTACCCACTGGACCTCGCAGTACCGGTATGCTTTGTCCACTGGTCTTCATTGTATCGGTACACAGTACCGATAATGTTAACTCATTGGGCCTCGTTGTACCGATACTTCTTGCCCACTTTTGCCTATTTCACCTGCTTTTAATTTCTAACTCATTCATAAGCATATTATTTCCATCCAACTCATGTATAATGAAGTTTTTCATGTAATATAAGGTCCACACACATTCTATTACATTTAATTTTCATAAATTTACATACCAAAATAGAAATTCAAAATTTCTTTACAAAACTCAAAATAAAGCCACATTTCGGATTTCTTCATCCTTGAGGTCCCATGCGAGGGCCTTCCTCCAGCATATATCCCGTACCTGAAATATTTTTCCATTTAAGTGAGCCACGCCCAGTAGAGTATTTCCTACTGAGGCTATTTCCCAATCTAAGTGCATATGAATGTCCATACAACTCTTTACAACCAACAACACCCCAAGCAAGAATATATTATTCAATGTTTAGGATCTTAGCAATGTCATGTCATGAAATGAGATGAGACTCACTCGTTCAACCCAACCCGAGCCCTCTCTGGCGCCTTTTCCCCCATTCAGTGCCATGGGTAATCAAAACCGGCTTTCCAAGCCCCGCCATTGACGCTACACACTCAATGACTATTTAAAAATCTCAAGATCTTTCTTGGGGTGGGTATTTATGGACTTACACCAACGACACCCAACTGACACGGAATTCATGGACTTCCACCAACAGTTCCGCGTACACCGACACAATTTATGAGCTCTAATACCAACGGAGTGCGTCTTTGATCACTGGGTCTTTCACTCAAGGGATAGTCTAGCTTTTCTTACTAACCCCGACCCAATTCTTTATCCATACCACCGTGCGACTTAGTCGAATTTTTGATCCAACTATCTTGAGCCCACTATCATCCACCTATTTGGTGTTTGATATCAACCATGCACACACACACTAATGGCTATGGATGCGTTTCCCCCCTATAAATGCAATGTAATGCACCATTACTTAATCAATGTCATGCTCATATGTAAAGAATGCCACATGAGCAAAATTAACCACATTTAAACATATTCCAAGGCAATTTATATCCAAAGTATATAATTACCAATTTCATCACAATGTTGATGTATCTATGTGCATAAATCAACATCTTTATATCCAATCATACATCACAAAGCATGTTATTACATATTATATGCCAATAACACACTCTATTCACAAGGCATAATAAAAACACATAACATGCTCACATAACACAAATTTTCATGGAATTGCACAAGTAATTACCACATATCAATTTCATGTTTGAAATTTATTTTAATTTTCTATCAACATACTCATTTCATATACCCCCCTAGGTTGTAAATAAACATAAGTAGAAAGGAACCCTACCTCTTAAAGTGTAAAGAACACGTAGAAGACCTTCAAGAACTTCAATCAAGCTCAAACCCTTGATTTCCTCAAGCCCTGTTTTTGGAAGTTCGGTAAACTCTTGGATTTTTGGTACGTAGGCATAACCCTTGACGAGGAGAATAACTTTTCCTCTTAGCCCGAACGGATTCGACCGCTAGAATTTTGTAGATCGTAGATAGAAGTGGTGAACTTTCTTTTTTTTCCCTCTCTTCTTTTCTATCTGGTAACGGCTGAGCAAAAATGGGAGAAGAAATCAGATTTTCCTCCTATTTATACCCTTAGAATACTTGGCCCACAATGCGCAACACGACCCTATTTTCCTCGAGTCCGTTTTCGCCCCAAAACAATTAAATTTTGTCTCGATTTAAGTTCAAAATAATTTTATTTTAATTTGCCTTAAATTATTTTTCAACTTTCGATTTTTTATGAAAAATTCCGTTTTTGGGTCACTCGAGACTCGACTGCCTCGTAAAACGCAAAAAATTTGACTATCTCAGAATTCGATGAAATTTGATAGGGTAACTAGATTTTGCGAGACAAATCCAATGGTGAGGGTTGTTTCACCATCCATTTTCTAGAAATTTTCAGATTTACAACACGTACTGTAATGACAAATTACCATTTTACCCTTTTTCATAAAAAGTTTAAATTTACCAGTGTTTTACATTCTCCCCCCTTAAAAGAATTTTGCCCCCAAAATTCACACACACACACACACTTAACCGCATGCATATGCAACAATAAGTTTATACTAAAATTTATAAGACTTGTACCTCCATCCTCAAATAGGAACGGATAGTTGGTACATATGGTATCCTCAAGCTCCCGTGTCGCCTCCTCTACTCCTTGGTGCTACCATAGCACCTTCACTAGCCGCACGGTCTTGTCTCGGAAGAACCTGTTCCCGGCTATCCATTATACGCACCGGTCTTTCTTCGAAGGTCCCATCCGCATCCACAATCAATTCACCCCAATCTACCACATGTGTCGGATCTGGAGTATACTTCTAGAGCATAGAGACATGGAACATCGCGTGAACACCTGATAAATTTGGCAGTAACACCAATTTGTAAGCCATTGTACCAATTCTCTCTAGTATTTTGAAAGGCCCGATAATCCTCAGCTACAGTTTTTCCTGTTTTCTAAATCCGACCACTCCTCTCTTAGGCATTACCTTCAAGAAGACATGATCTTCCACCTCAAACTCCAGTGGTCGTCGCCGTCTGTCAGCGTAGCTCTTCTGCCGACTTTGAGTAGTGAGAAGACGCTTCCGTATTAAGTCCACTTTCTTTGAGGTGTCTCTGATTAAATCCGGACCCATGGAGGGTCTCTCTCTAACCTCCGTCCAACAAACCGGAGAAACGACAATGCCTCTTATAAAGTGCTTTATAGGGTGTCATCTAAATGCTCACCTGATAATTATTGTTGTAGGCGAACTCCACTAAGGATAAATGATCTTTCCAGCTGCCCTCGAGGTCTAGGACATATGCCCGTAACATGTCCTCTAATATTTGAATAGTCCTCTTTGACTGACCGTCACTCTGGGGATGAAATGTTGTACTCATCATCAACTGAGTCCCCATGGCCCGTTGGAAACTCCCCCAAAAATGGGTTGCAAACCTGGGATTCCGATCCAATACTATAGATACGAGGACCCCATGCAACCGGATAATCTCCCGTATATACAACCTACAAAATTCCTCTAATGTGAAGGTCATCCGTACCGCCAAAAAGTGTGCCAACTTCGTAAGTCGGTCCACTATTACCCATACCGCATCATGTCTCCGTGGTATCTGTGACAGGTGGGTCACAAAATGCATCGTGATATGCTCCCACTTCCACTCAGCTACTTTTAAGGGATGGAGTAACCCCGCTGATCTCTGATGTTCAGCCTCACCTGTTGACATGTGAGACATCGGCAGACGAAGTCTCCAACGTCTCTCTTCATTCCACTCCAATAATACTGGCGACAAAGATCATGGTACATCTTCGTGCCACCTAGATGCACAGTAAATCAGGAGCAATGGAACTCTCTAAGAATCTCCCCTCTCAGCTTTGCAGACTGGGAAACCACAACTCTTCCCTTATATTGAAGGCTACTATCCGTGTGAATAGTCCAACTCTCGTCACCGATACCCGTCTGCACTCGATTCCTGATGGATAATAACTCTAGGTCCTGTCCCTAGGACTCGATCATTTTGCTCAATAGGGAAGGCATAGCCACCAAACTTTCCAAAACACCCTGAGTTTTACCCCGATAATACAACCAAAACTGTCTCATAGTCTCAAGCATCCGTCACTCTCGGGAAGCCATACTAACCACAACTCCCCGTGACTTCTAGCTAAGTGCATTAGCCACTACATTTGCCTTACCAGGATAGTAATACAAAGTGAAGTCATAGTCCTCCAGATACTCCATCCACCTGCATTTGTCTCATGTTGAGGTCCCGCTATGTGAAAATATATTTTAGACTTTTGTGGTCTGAAAACACCTCGAACTGCTCATTATACAAATAGTGGCGTCAAGCCTTCAAGACAATGGCTGCCAACTTCATATCGTGCGTAGGATAATTCTGTTTGTGGTTCTTTAATTGTCAAAAATCATAAGCCACCACCCTCCCGGATTGCATCAAAACACAACCCAAACGGTCTCTGGAGGCATCACAATATATTGTGTACATCTGTCCCCTTTCCAAAACTATCAAAATAGGAGCTGAAATGAGCCTTCTCTTTAACTCTTGGAATACTTTCTCACATGAATCATTCCAATCAAACTTGACTTCCTTCTGGATCAATCTCGTCATAGGTGCAGCTAATCGAGAGAAGTCCTCGATGAACCTCCTGTAATATCCCGCAAATCCCAAGAAACTGCGTATCTCGAAAACTGACTTCGGCCTCTCCCAACTCATGACCGCCTCAACCTTCTTAGGGTCCACACATACACCCAAAGACGACATCACGTGTCCCAAAAACTTTACCTCCGTAAGCCAAAATTCACACGTGCTAAACTTGGCATACAACTGGTGCTTTCTCAAGGTCTGGAGAGCAACCCTTAGGTGATGCTCATGCTCATCCTCAGACTTGGAGTAGATCAGGATATCGTCAACAAACACCACTACAAACTGATCTAGATAGGGTTAAAACACCCTATGCATGAGATCCATAAATGCCGCTGGGGCATTTTGTCAATCCAAATGGCATCACAATGAACTCAAAATACCTGTAACGTGTTCTGAATGCCGTCATAGGGATATCTGTCTCCCTAATCCACAACTAATGGTAGCTGGTGCGAAGATCTATCTTAGAGTAGACCCGCACTCCTCTCAATTGATCAAACAGATCACCTATTCACAACAAAGGGTATTGATAGTGACCCAATTCAACTACCGATAATCTATGCATAGTCAAAGGGTTTTGTCCTTCTTCTTGGCGAACAACATCAGAGCGCCCCAAGGTGAAGTGCTCGGTCTAATAAAACCCTTGTCTAATAATTCTTGTAGTTAAACCTTGAGTTCTTGCAATTCAGCTGATGCTTTCCTATGTGGAGTCATAAAAACCAGTGATGTACCAGGATGCAATCAATGTTGAAGTCTATATCCCTATGGGGAGATAATCTCGGTAGTTCGTCCAAAAAAATGTCCTCATACTCACACACAACCTGAGGTAGACTCAACTATTGTCTCACCTCGTCCTCCAAGGTAAGGCTCGTAAGCTAACTCTTCAACTGCCCATGCCAACGAGAGTCATACACAAATTGGGGCAAAGTTTCATGTGTTTTCCCCCTGAAACTTAAAACAAAGATCGTCCGGTGTGTAAGCAGTTACCCTATTTCGATCACAGTCAATGATGACCCGATGTGCCGCCAACCAATCCATCCTAAGGATAACATCGAACTTCGACATTTCCATGACCCTAAGATCCACAGTGAGTAGAATCTCTGAGAGAGTAGAAATGTATCCTTTATGACTGACTGATCCACTTGCTTAGTTTGAGGTATGATGAATTAGACACACCCTTAGGTCCCCGAAGTCCCGGCCTGCATGTCCTATCCTCGGCCTCGACCAATGCCCTGGCCTGATTGCGAAGTCCCTGCTCGTGGAGTGGTAGGGGCCTGAGTAGCACCCTGGAACTGGTACTGGTTTCCTTGGCCTATGGTGGGGTAGGGAGGAATAAAAGATGTCTGTGCATGTCCCATTGACGACTAGGACTGAGATGATACATAGCCTTGGGATCCTTGCCTCTGAGGATATTCCCGCTTCATATGACCCAACTGGTGGCAGTGGAAACATATTCGTTGACCAGCCTAATAAATTTTCCTAGGGTTTCCCCCACCTTGGGAGAATCGACCTTGGCCTTGACCTTGATGGTTTCGGCCCGGTCATGTGTAGCAAATGTCCATTGTCTCTTTTTCGAACTAGAAAAAGAGGATTGTCCCTCTTTCTTCCTGTCGCTGGCACCCATTTCCTGGATGTTCTGTGCGTCTTCAACTTCTCTCTTAATGGCCATAGCTGTCGTGACCATTGAACCCATGTTTTGCAAATAGTGGCCTACAATTTTACCCCAAATGGATAATTTCAGACCATCCTCAAACTTCCTCACCTTGGCCATATCTGTGGCCACATAGTCATCGGCAAAATGGGCTAACTCCGTGAACTTGGCCATGTATTCTAGCACCGTCATAGTCCCTTGTCTCAAATCTAAGAATTCTCGGGCCTTTGCATGTCTAGCGGCCGCTGGGAAATACTTTCCCATGAAGAGCTCCCGGAACACTCCCCATGTCATTTCCTCAAAGTCCTTGGAGTCCTTTGCCCACTCCCACCATAGTTGGGCTTCTCTCTCTAGTTGGAATGCATCTAGCCTTATCTTCATGGCATCAGAAGTGATCTCCATTGCCTCTAAAATCTTATCCACTAGCTGGACCCAATGGTCGGCTACCATCGGATCCGCCCATCCCTTAAAAATCAGAAGCTTATGTGTCTTGAACCTCTGGAGGTTACTCAAGCCTCCTTGTCCCACACTTGCACTAGCTTGTGCAATAGTAGTAGCCACAGCACTGGCCTGCATAATGGTGGTAGCTGCAGTACCAATAGCCTCCACGAAGGCTTGATGGTCAAAGGTCGGTGGTGATTGATTATGGTCCCGCTCACCGCTTCGACGTCCTCTTCCTCTATAAGCCATCTACACACAGGTCAGATAGCAATGGAACGCCAATTTAGTATCTTAAGATAGGGACCAAATTTTAAACTTTGAGATTCATCTCCTTGTCCCCCCTAGTAGAGCCTATGCCACCAACTAGAAGACCTTTACACCCGGAAATATTCCGTTCCCTTGTTTTCCAATCCCTAAGGTTATGTTTTCTAACCTAGTGTCTTTTTTCCATATACATTTTACCACGTATATTATTCACATAACATATAACACATATCATGTATTAGATTAAAGTACATAGCATATAGCAATTTAGGCACATAATATGTAGTGCACAATGAATGCAATGATCTAGACCCATGCCCAACAGCCTTAAGTAAATCGTATACCTAGGTTCTGATACCAATCTATAACACCCCTAAAACGGGGGGTCCTTTAACAACCATTGACCACCCGTTAACCCGCAAAAATACCCGTGATTGTCGCATTATCCGATATCACTTCAATCACATCCCCTTTAACCAGTGTCATAATCCACACGTGTAACCTGTGTACATTTTCTCATTTAATTTAACCGTGGTCGATGCACCACATTTTATACCCCATTATAATCCACTTGTATCCTTGGAACCAAATAACCCATGGCCCAAAAGCTTGGCAAGGTAATATTAAAATTTCAAAAATTTTGGAAAGAGTACTGGTACGCAGTACCAGTACACTTTACCCACTGGACCTCGCAATACCGGTACGCAGTACCGGTAATGTTAACTCACTAGGCCTCGTTGTGTTGGTACTCCTTGCCCACTTTTGCCTATTTCACCTGTTTTTCATTTCCAACTCATTCATAAGCATATCATTTCCATCCAACTCTTGTATAATGAAGTTTTTCATGCAATACAAGGTCCACACACGTTCTATTACATTCAATTTCCGTAAATTTACATACCAAAATATAAATTTCAAAATTTATTTACAAAACTCAAAATAAAGCCACATTTTGGCTTTCTTCATCCTTGAGGTCCAATGCGAGGACTTTCCTCCAGCATATATCCCGTACCCGAAATATTTTCTTGTATAGGGTGAGTCATGCCTAGTAGAGTATTTCCTACTGAAGCTATTCCCCAACCTAAGTGCATATGAATGTCCATGCAACTCTTTACAACCAACAACACCCTAAGCAAGAATATAATATTTAATGTTGGGATCTTAGAAATATCATGCCATGAAATGAGATGAGACTCACTCGTTCAACCCAACCCGAGCCCTTCATGGCTCATTTCCCCCCATTCAATGTCATGGGTAATCAAAATCGGCTTTCCAAGCCCCACCATTGGCGCTACATACCCAATGACTATTTAAAAATCTCCGGGTCTTTCTTGGGGTGAGTATTTATAGACTTACACCAACGGCACCTAATTGACACGGAATTCATGGACTTCCCCCAATGGTTCCACATACACCGACACACTTTATGAGCTTTTATACCAATGGAGTACGTCTCCGATCACCGGGTCTCTCACCCGAGGGATAGTATAATCCTTCTTACTAGCCTCGACCCAATTCTTTATCCATACTATGGTGCGACTCTGTCGGATTTTCAATCCAACTATCCCGAGCCCACCATCATCCACCTATTTGGTGTTTGATATCAACCATGCACACACACACCCACACTAATGGCTATGGATGCGTTTCCCCCGTCCAAATGTAATGTAATGCACTATTGCTTAATCAATGTCGTGCTCATATGTAAAGAATCCCACATGAGCAAAATTAGCCACATTTAAACATATTTCAAGGTAATTTATATCCAAAGCATATAATTACCAATTCCATCACAATGTTGATGTATCTATAAGCATAAATCAACATCTTTATATCCAATCATACATCACAAGCATGTTATTACATATTATGTGCCAATAACACACTCTATTCACAAGGCATAATAAAAATACATAACATGCCCACATAACACAAATTTCTATGGAATTACACAAGTAATTACCATATATCAATTTCATGTTAGAAATTTATTTTAGCCCATTTTATACCCATTTCCGTACCCATTTCATCAAGTTCCACAGCATAGGTAAATGACATAAGTTTCTATCAACATACCCATTTCATATACCACCCTAGGTTGTAAATAAATCTAAGTAGAAAGGAACCATACCTCTTGAAGCGTAAAGAACACGTAGAAGACCTTCAAGAACTTCTATCAAGCTCAAACCCTTGATTTCCTCAAGCCCCATTTTTGGAACTTCAGTAAACTCTTTGATTTTCGGTACATAGGCATAGCCCTTGACGAGAAGAATGACTTTCCCTCTTGGCCTGAACAGATTCGACCGCTAGAATTTTGATGATCGTAGAGAGAAGTGTTGAACTTTCTCTTTTTCCCTCTCTTCTTTTCTATCGGGTAATGGTTGAGCAAAAATGGGAGAAGAAATCAGATTTTCCTCCTATTTATACCCTTATAATACTTGGCCCACAACACGCCACACCGCCCTCTTTTTCTCGAGTCCGTTTTCGCTCTGAAAGAATTAAATTTCATCCTGGTTCAAGTTTAAAATAATATTATTTTAATTTGTCTTAAATTATTTTCTAATTTTTGAATTTTTATTAAAAATCCCGTTTTTGGGTTACCCGAGACTCGACTACCTCGTAAAACGCAAAAAATTCGACTATCTCGGAATTCAATAAAATTTGACGGAATAACTAGATTTCATGAGACGAATCCAACGGTGAGATCCATTTTGTCATCCGATTTCTAGAAAATTTCTGGTTTACAACCCGTACTGGAATGACAAATTACCATTTTGTCATTTTTCATAAAAAATTTAAATTTACCTGAGTTTTACAGAAGTAGGGTCATCCCCGTTAACGGATATAATTTTTATGCTCATCCCTGTTCGCGAGTAAATTTATAATCCCCTTCCCTGCCTTGTCTCCCGCCTTCACCCCTACCCCTCATACATGCCCTAGCCCAATTCACTTGTTTACTAGTAGTATGGAATATGGATAGAAGTTCATTTCTCATATGAAATATGGATAAAGCATGAAGTATTAGGCAGTTGAGAATTGTTTGGACTTTGAATTACCACACTAGTATTTGGGGAAGTGGGTAAAGAAGTGTTCATCATGTGGACAAGTTCATAAATGATTACTAATAGTCACTCTTTCTATCTACATAACTTGGGACTGGACGGCTGTATATTAAAGCTTATAGTGTTGAAGTTTTTGTTATTGTAAGAATACCACAATTGATGTTCTTCGTTTTCACATGTCCTACGAGCCTGCGATGAAGAAATTAGGGGCGTTATGAATGAAGAAAATTAGGGGCTAGCGATCAATGGACAGCTAATGGACTTGGGAGTTTAGACGCTCAATGAAGGCGGAGGCATAGAGAAGTCAGGAGAGTGATTCAATTAGTGGTTCCTTTGGGACTTGGGAGTATATTTAATTATATATATATATATATATATGTAATAAAGGGTATAGGGGGCGGGGTAAGTGTTAGTCCATCCACTGTCCAAACGGGGCGGATTTGAATAAATATCTATTTTTTTCGGTCCACTGCCATCCCTAGTCTTGGGTCTCAAAGGATATCTATGGCAGACCTATGTTCATAGTTATTCAAAAACTTAAATGGTTAAAACAATGTTTGAGAATTTGAAATAAAGAGATTTTTGGAAATATTCATGTGAAGGTGGAATCGACTTTCTCTTTAATCAAGGAAATTCAAGACCAAATTGTCGTTCAGAGCTTCTTAGAAGATTTATTTCCAATGGTACAAAATTGTAACAACCCATCCCAATTGTCAAGATAATGTTCGCTTTAGTGCCCATACACTCTCACCATTTTGTTCTTTTGGGGCTTCGCCCCAAAAAAAACTTTTTGACAGTTAAAGGTGAGCACACCACGTACACACCCCAATCATTCCCCCTCCCAAGTCGATGTAAGATGCAACACATAAAGCTATAGCACCTTCCCACCCCATAAGAACTTTTGGCGGGCTAGTACACTAATTGTCAAGAGGCCATTTAGTGTGGTCACCCTTAATTGTTACGAGGCCTTTTTCTGGGGAAAAGCCCCAAAGAAACAAAACCGTGAGGGTGCATGGACACTAAAGTGGATAATATCTTAATAGTTTGGACGGGTCGTTACAGATGGCATTAGAGTTGATTCTCCTACTATTGATTGGAGGGTGGACCCCACATGGGCCTCACGAGGACACGTGGCCTCTAAAGGGGTGGAGTCTAGTAGCATTCCAAAAGGCTTGATGACGTGTGGAGGTACTATAATTTATGTGTTGTATCCCACATCAACGTGGGAGGGGGAGTGACTGGGCTATATATGTGTTTGCTCAACCTTAATTGTTAAAGAGGCCTTTTATGGGGCAAAGCCCTAAAAGAACAAAATTGTGAGGGTGTATGAGCACTAAAGCAAACAATATCTTGACAGTTAGGGTGAATCGTTACAAAAATTTGTCCCAATTTTTTTTTTCATCCAAAAAACATCAACTTCTTGACACGACCCCCAATGACGGACAACCTAATCAACATACTCCACACGGTCAAACAATCTCGTCAATTCACATCTACCTCTCTCTTTATTTTAATTTTAAATTGTGTAACTAAAAAAACTAAATTATTATTTAAAATACAAATATTGCAAGATCAGTTCAATTTTTTATATTGTGTAGTGTCTTTAGGGAAGGACTATCTTATATCATTTTCAAGTTATTTTAATATATAGAAGTCGAATTTAAAGTGATGATAAGTATATTTTCCCATGTGATAAGTCGATTAGATGCTTTTCTACATAGTAGGTTAACAAAACATGGACTCAACGTTAAATAAGTGGCTGTGATTTACTAATTTCCAAAGAAGGAAAATGATACGACCCACAAACCCAAAGAATAAATGAATTAGATGTAAACAGTGTCAAACATGAATAATTCTACATTTGTAGGACAACAAATTTAGCTTGTATAGTGTGATGAACAATTTTTATGCTTTCTATTTTTTGTTTCATTTCTTGATTAGGTATTCTACAAATTTCTATCCAATTTGTGGATTCTTACTTGGTTTTTTAAACATCTAGACCATGTAGATTTAATTTATGGGAGGTCTATATGTGATAATAGAGAAAAGGTCCTTATATATTACGGATGGTACACATGTTATGTTTGTTGACTTGAACATAACACGTAAATAGACCAGTCGAATTATGGTCAACTACCATTCCATATTGTAACAAAAATAACACAGTCGAACATCCAACAATTGTCAACCCTTGCTCGGGGCTAATTAACTCTCTCATAGTCAAGAAAACAAGAAAAATGTGGACTCAAGTGGCTGTCAAGAGAAGTTAAAACAAATATATGGACTCCATACCATCATTTTCATCCTTTGCTCCATAGATATGGACACTACTATATCAATTTTATAAAGGGAGAGATAGTCCTTGTATTTAAGACCTTATTTTATGGTCCCGTATTTCCAAAAATAAAAAATTCCATTGCTTTTAATGTTGAAAATGAGGTGTATTAGTAGTTAAATTGCTGAAAAAATATACGTTGTTAGATATTGAGTGACCATTCAAGCACCAATGGTTGGTTTTGGACTAAACCTTATTATTTAGAGGAAAAAAAAGTCCTATCAAGGTTTTCGTTGATAAACTTTGAGAAAAGATCATTAACAATGTCTGCAAAAAGTCATATGGCATGATCCATGGCATCCTCAATGCCCCCTTTATAATCAAGTGGGGGATATTATGCTGGGGGGTTTGGGTTTTGATATTGATGATAAAGTGAGTAGAATTATTAGCGATGGTTGCTTGAGTTGGCCTGGGACAACAATCCAAATCCTTCCTGACATGTAACCAAATCCAGAAAGATACATCACGTTTTAGCATCCAATCAACATGGGAGGCAATCAAACCTACAGGGCAGTATTAGAGTTAGACCAGCATTGTTTGGTACTCAAATTCAGTTGCCAAATTTAGTTTTGTCTTATGGTTTTCAATACAACAGATGCTTGCTACTGATGATAGAATTATAAACCATGGGGTGGTCCATAGTGGTTAGTGTCTTTTCTGTAGGGGAGAAAGTGAAACCTACAATCATCTTTTTTTCAACTTTCCTTACATTCATAGGCTATGGTTATCTCTCCAAGTGAAGTGTCTTGTTCAATGCACTAATATGAATTGACAGAGTTTCATTCCTTGGTTTGTTGCAAACATCAAGGGGAAGGGTTTGAGCAAGCTAATCCACAAACTTGCTTTATCTACTTCAATTACTTAATTTGGAGAGCGAGGAATTATAGAGTTTTTAAGAACAAATTCAAGGATGTTAATTCCTTAATAAACAAGGTAATTGAGAATATAAGATATAACTTCTAATCAAAGGTGTTAGCAAAAATATGCCAAATCTCTAGCTTCAAAAGCAATGGGGACTGCCATAAAACGATTTTTGAGCCTCCCTGAGAGCATGTAGTGTGTAAGATAATTTTTGCACAATAAATGAGATGACAGATCTCTCTCTTGGTGAACTTGCATCTATTTGGGATGTCTCCTAAACAGAACCCCTCTTGTGCTTCCCATTGTGAATAGGTATGGAGACTTGTCACCCACGAAACAAGAGTTAGAAGGACGCCAAAGTATTCTCTGGTGTGACCCCTTCGACACTCAAGTCAGTATTCGAGAGAGGGTGCATTGCATACCTTTGCTTTGAGCTTGAGTGTGTTATTTATTCCTTACAGGAATTAACTGAGGCGAACAGTTGGGTCCCCTTGGAGATAAAGCACCTGGTTGGTTCGTACTAGGAACAACATTTGGTGTGCAGACCATGATCAAAGCGTCTGCTTTTCTCCGCACTAGGTGTTTCCATAGGTTTGTACTTGGGATCTCGAGAACCTAATGTATGCTTCTCGGCTCCGCTGAGTAATGAATGTGTCTCTTGCTTTTGTCAAATTATTTAATGTGCCCAAGGCATGGTCATACATGCACAGGGGCATTTTTGCCATTATTCCATTTGAAAAGTCATGAATTAATTGTTTCATACACCGCACATCTCCATCATTGGTCGTTGAATTGCTTTTCTGATCATTCTTATTGCCTTGGAAGGTCAATAATTGAGAGTTAACCTTGCCCCCAAGCCATAATGTTCAGAAACTACTTTATCTTGATCTACAAGCATGCTTGCCTAAGTCAATTATCCCTACATTCGAAGTCAAAGTTTATCCTCCTGCAAGGTGGTAGGCGCCGAGGTGAGTCATCACCGTACGCCAAAGGTATCTCCAACTGGAGAGGAACTCCTCAATCGAGATGAGTTACCCAAGGATCCCAAAGTGTCACAAACATCACCAACATACACATGACTCCCATACCGAGGAATGTCTACCATGCTGAGGACTTGACTTGCCACACATGTCGCTCTCTCACTAGACGACAAAGTGTCCTATCAACTACTCCCTACCCTTGATCTTCGTACAAACCAGGTGATGTGTCGGATGGAGATAAAAGGGCTTGTGTGCCTTGGCTTTTCACTAGTGGCGTGTAGCCGTTTTCTTGCCTTTGGGGATCGTACTGCTTTTATTTGTGCTCATCGTGGAACGTGGGTAATGATGGCATCTTTCATCGTATATGATTGGTCCACTCCCTTCATTCTCTCTGTTATCTTCTATATGATACTAATACCTTTTGAAAAGTTCACCGAAAAATCTACTCAAAGACCACTACCTTCCATTAGAAGTTCATTAGACCCCTCGACGGAGAAGCCTGAAGCTCACCCCCTCCACCTTTAAAGGTTCATTGATGCCTGCCAGAGATGTGGCGAGACCTATTCAGGGACACTGAATTTGAGTAGCAATCGCATCCTTTGGTGAGTAACCGCCTCCCCCCTCCCCCCACCTTTTTTTTATACTTTATTTTTGGCATCTGGCTTGCCTTTGTCTCTCCTCCTTCCTTCGTCGGACCCCTTAGCATATTCTTCCCAAGTCCCCTTTCTGTCTCCCCATGAGAAGACGCAGTCAAAACACCCATGGTAACACCGACGAACTAGGCCTCTCGAGCTAGAGGAAATACGCAGTTAAGAGTTGTAAGCAAATTACCAATTTCAAGGCCCACCATCTGATCCCCCCTGGGGTGACCGATAGTGAGTTCTTACACGAACTCAATTGTGCCGACGTGGGCGTTGAGGTGGCCATGCCGTTTTTCACTAAGGTGATCCTCGAGGGTGGTATTAGGTTCCCCGTGCACCCTATCCTTCTCCGTTTCTTTTCTCGATTCAATTTTTTCCTAGGAAAATGTTGTCTAAACATCTTTAGGATCATCATTGGGTGATCTCCCTTAATGAACGCCTCCATGTCCACCTTGGCTTGGAGGACATAATCTTTTGTTATACTATGGTGATGGTGATTCCTCGACAAATATTCTACCTGAAAGCCCAGGATCCTGCCATGTATCTCTTTACGATAGAGCAACCTTACCGGTCAAATTATGGTCAACTACCCACGAATCTTATCATTGACAATGTCAGTAAAATACACCCACGAATCTTGTATGATGTTTGAAGAGTCTCATTATGTCCAATAATCACAATCCTTTGAAGTTTGAAGGTTCCAAAGTTAAAAAAATATAAAAAATTAATGCTTAGTAATTATTGGGACCATGACAGAGTACACAACCTGCTTGACCTTTTCTGTCTCGAATGGATAGGGTTGACAGTTTTTAAAGTGATCTACCAATCACTGTTAAAAAAAAATAATATAATATAAGTGTGGCCTGAGCAAAGTATCAAAGAACTACTGATCATGAGAGATATATGCTCTGTTATTCTAATGTGGAAGGGGTTGAACAGCTCGGTGTATTGGCTTGAATTTTTTAGGATTGTTGCCCTTATTTGGTGGGATTTAGCATCTCCCTATTATTATTATTATTATTTATTTATTTAGTGAATTATTTATCATTAATAAGTAAGAGACTCACTTTGCATAAAATAAGTCTCACTTAAATTACCTCATAGGTGATCCGTCAAGAACTTGGTTGAATTAATTTTACACTCTACCAAAATCAAAATAAAATAATTTTTCATTAAATTTCTAGCAAACATTTAATTATTGATGTACTGTGAAACTAATAACTTAATTGAAGGTGCAATTTTTGAGGGGCTTAGGTGAGAAAATCAATGTATAATATTTCCTTTTTCTTATATGATTTATAATTAATTTGGGTCTTCTTGCTCCGTATTACAGTCAATAAGTATAAAATCATTTTTCTCATTGGTGCAAAAATATAAGTCCTCTATAAATACATTCATATGTAATTTATGTCTTGCTACATTTACATCTTTCATGGATATTTTAATTCCTAGTTTTCAAATCATAAACTATTTTGTAAGGGTTTTTTACTATCAAATTTCAAAAGTTAATTTATTCTTCTATCCCTTATATTACAATCCGTAGTGTTAAATTATATTTTCTCACAAGGGTAGTAGCAGGTCTTCTACAAAAAAGGTCAAACAAATTGAGTCAATTTCTCTGAATTTTATTTTCTCTGTATGTTGTGTCTACTTATTTGATATAAAATGTTATTTCTAATTTTACAAGCGATACCCCATGTGATGCACGGACTTGTAAAATATTTGTGCACTTGTACATTTCTCATGCATTTAGATAGTTCGTACGTCAAAAACATCTCTTGTCTCTCATCTAACCAACTTAATTCCAATAATTAACCATTAGAGGAGACAAAATTCTATATACGTGGTAGCCGTCCCCCTCTCAATGCACTTGAATGTATGATTTTCCACGACTCTTGTGTGCACTAGAGATTGGGGTAAAGCACTATATTCTTATATTGAAATGCAACATAGAATCGAATTGGTAACAAGGGGTCGCTATTGTTACTAAGTTTGATCATCAGAATCACGATTTATAGGTTTATCGATTAGCTTACTTAATTATACTATGATTATTGGATTTGATTTTACAGAATACTTTAGATCCGTATTTATTAGGGCTTGATAAACCCAACAGAGATCCACCAAGTTCATCCCTCCCAAAAACTCCACCCTTCATTCCCACACTTTACCACCATTCCAACCCTCCAACCTCCACCTCTCACCAGTTATTACACCTTGTTAATTATACTCTAGAATTTATTGAAGAATGAAAGAAAGAATAGAGTCAGAACAGAAATAACTTGTGATCAGTATCATTATTTGGACATTGAGAATGCATAATAATTGCAATATGACCAACTGCAGAATGACAATATCAAATAGATTGCTAGATCCCAACCTAATATCCAAAAGTGGTATATGCATAGAAACATTGCGAATAAGGTACAAGAATTAACATTCTACAAAATTAATGGAAGAATAAAATTAGACTATTACCAAAAATAACGTTTTATTTGGTAAAAAGTATGGACCGAGTCCAGATGACATCAACTCCATCAAGACCAAATTATGCATCAAATACACACAAATCATCCACAACTCTTTCATTTTGCCATCAATGAATAGATCCATCTTACTTTCATATTAAAAAAAAAACATGGCCCCATTATAGTCTTTCACTCTCATAAATGTTGCATCTTATCATTGAAAAATGTGAAAAGTGATACATTTGAGCATGAGGGGTAAAATTGGAAAGAGAGACGTGAATGAGTGGAGATCTATTCTTTTATAAGATGTGGAGTAAAGAGTTAAAAATTGAGACACATGGGCAATGTAAAAATTGAAGTTATCTGCCAGTTCAAAACAGAGTTATTTTTATCTAAAAGGGAAAATTAAATGATCAAGTAAAAACAAAAAGGACCAATAAAAAGATGCCAAATAATTTTTTTTTCTAAAACTTTGAAGTAAAAAATTTAGAAAATTAGAGAATCGGGTTTGGAGTCATTTCCTTAATTGTAGATACATTGCTATAGAATATAAAGATCTCTTATCTCTCATCTAAACAACTTAATACCAATAATTAACAACTAGAGGTCCACCAAGTTCATCCCTCCTAACACTCCACCCTTCATTACAACACTTTTGAACACACCTACCTCTAACAACCGCCCTTTAAACACTCAATCCATTAAACCCCAACCCCCTCCTCCCCCCCCCCCCCCCCCCAAAAAAAAAAAAAACCACCATTCTAACCCTCTACCTTCCACCTCTCATCACTTGTGACACCTTGTCACTTATAATCTAGAATTTCTTAGAGCGTGCAAGAAAGAATAGAGTCAGAACATAAGCAACTTACAATCAGTATCATTATTTGGACATTGGGAATGCTCAATAATTGTAGTATCACTAACTCTAGAATTACAATATCAAATAGATTGCAAGATGCCAACCAAATATAAAAAGTTGGTATCCACATCGAAATATTGAGAATAAGGTATAAAAAATGACATTCTACTAAATTACTGAAAGGGAAAACTTAGAATATTAACAAAAATAACTTTTGATTAGTAAAAAGTACGAATCTAGTGTAGATGACACCAACTCCATCACGACTAAGTTCTGCATCAAATACACACAGATCATCCATTGGTCCAAAAGTTTGTCGTCAACAAACAGATCCATCTTACTCCCATAATAGTAAAACCCATGGCACCATTATGGTTTTTCACTCTCATATCTGTTGCATCTCATCATTGGAAAATGGAAAGAGGGATGCGTTTGAGTAGGAGAGCTGAAAATTGAAAAGAGAGACGTGAATGAATGGAGATCTATTTTTGATAAGATATCGAGTGGAGAGTTAAAAGTTGAGAAATGTGGGCAATTTAAAATTACAGTTATTTGTGAGTTCAAAACAGAGTTATCCTTATCTAAAAGGGGTAATTATATGATCAATCAAAAACTAAAAGGACCAATAAAAAGGTGCCAAGTAAGTTTTTCTAAAACTTTGAAGTTAAAAATTCAAAAAATTAGAGAATTAGGTTTGGAGTTCTCTCCTTATCTGTACATACTTTGATATAGAATATAAAGATCTCTTATCTCTCATCTGAACAACTTTAATACCAATATTTAAACCACCAAATATCTACCAAGTTCATCCCTCCCTAACACTCCACACTTCATTCCCACTTTTCTGAATGCACCAACCCCTAACAACCACCCCTTAAACACTTTATCCAAGAAACCCCACCCCTCCTCCCCCACCCCCTAAAAAAAAACCACCATGCCCACCTCTAACCTCCACCTCTTACCATTGTTACACCTTATTAATTATAATCTAGAATTTATTGAAGTGTGAAAAAAGAATATAGTAAGAACAGAAACAACTTGTGATCAATATAATTATTTGGACATTGGGAATACTTAATAATTTTAGCATCTCCAACTCCAAAATGACAACATGAAATAGATTGATAACTAATATCAAAAAGTGGTATCCACATCGAAACATTGAGAATAAGGTATAAAAATTAACATTCCACTAAATCAATGAAATATGGACCTAGTCCAGATGACATCAATTGCATCATGACCAAATTCTGCATCAAATAAACACAAATCATCCATAGCTCCATTTTGCCATCAACAAATAGATCCATCTTACTCTCATATTATTAAAAACATGGCTCCATTATGGTCTTTTACTATCATATCTGTTGCATCTTATCATTGAAAAATGGGAAGAGGGATACGTTTGAGAAGAAGAGGTGAACATTGAAAGGAGAGACGTGAATGAGTGGAGATCTATTTTTTGATAAGATATGGAGTGGAGAGTTTAAAGTTGAGAAATGTGAGAAGTTTAAAAATTACACTTATTTGTTAGTTAAAAATAGTGTTATCCTTATCTTAAGGGAAAAATTAAATGTCCAGGCAAAAATTAAAAGCACCAATAAAAAGATGCCAAGTACATTTTTCTAAAATTTTGAAGTTAAAAATTAAAAAAAAATAAGAGAATAAGGTTTGGAGTCCTCTCCTTATTTGTAGATACATTGCAATAAAATATAAAGATTACTTCTATTGTTATACTATAATCATCATAATATTCTTATTTTGGTATACACAATTTTTTTAATGTATTATTTCTTAGTTGCCCAGTATTCTACGTATCCAATTTTCTATTTTGATTTCAAAAAACAACTGCCAATTGATATTGTTTATCTTTTTCTTTGGGTTTGGCTATTAAAAAAATTTCTAAATTGGGGGATCATTTAATTATTTTTCTATGTAAATATTCATCCACGTCCCCAAATTGAATCACATTCAAGTGACTTAAATTTTCAAACTTTAAACAAATTGAATTTATTAACTTGTACTTATTCTCACCATTCAACAAAAAATAAAAAATCCACCCAATAATCACAAATTGAGAAGAGCAAACCTCTTTTCCCAAAGAGCTTTTCATTCAAATTCAATTGAAGATCCAAAATATGCAGGGACATCCAGCTAGCCATGGCAAATATATAGGTTGTCGATTCTTTCAAATCAAAGAAGATATTTGAATTGACATTTTGAATAACATTTAGGTGGAGTTTGATAAAATTGAAAGTTGAATATTGAAAACTGAATGTTGAATTTTAAGTGTTGAATGCTGTATTTTTTAATTTGCAGACTGTTTAGTATCAATTGAGATTTAAGTATTAAATTAAATCAAACTGTTTAACAAGAATAAAGAGCTGAAGTCTAAAAGTAATTATTATTCAAAATTTTCCCTTCTCTTTAACCATCTATCCGTAACTATATTATTTCTACCACCACCATCACATTGATGGTGGTGATGGTAGTGGTGGTGATAGTGGCAAGATAATGATGGTGATGGTGGTGGTGGTGGTAGTGGCATAATGGTGGTGGTAGCGGCAACACAATGGTGGTAACAATGTTGGTGTTGATGGGGGCACGATAATGGTGGTGGCGGTGACGTAATGGTACAGCAATGGTGGCGACAATGGTAGTAGTGACGGTGACACAATGGTGGCGGTGGTGGCGGCAGTGGTGGTGGTAATAAGGGCACAATAATGGTGGTGGTGTTGGCGGTGGCACAATGGTGGTGGCGGTTGGGGGGGCGGCGATGACAACTGTGGTGGTTGCGGCGGTGGTGGTAGCGGTGACAAAATGGTGGTGACAATGGTGGCGGTGAATAATGGTAGGGGTGGTGGCAGTGGCACAATGGTAGTGATATTGGCGGCTGCGGTGGTGATGGTAGCGCAATAGTGGTGACAATGGTGGCGGCAATAATGGTGGTTGAATAACAGTAGTGGTGGTGGTGGTGATAGTGTTGGTGGTGGTTGCGATGACAAAATGGTGGTGATGACAAAATGGTGGTGATGGGGGTAGCACAATGGTGGCAGTGGTAGTGGGGGCGAGAATACAATAGTGGTGGTTGTGGTGAATGTTGGTTGTTGAAAAGTTAAGAGTGTGACATGCATTGATAATATATTTGTGCATTATGAGGAATTGATAAAATTATTATTGACTAACATTTTCAGCATTTTGTAATAAGTAGATAGCTTGCTATTTAATATTTCAGTCTATTTTTTAAAAGTGTTTAAAATATTAAATAGTATGAGTTTTAGGTTATCAGACATGTTTAATTTATTAAGTGCTTAAAATATTCAGTTTTAAGCCTTAAGCGGTGTTATCAAACAGCCCTTAGAGTAAATTGTAATATCTCATGCAGACCCACAGTTCGGGAATTGACTACTGGACCGAATTTTTTTTTCCCTACCATACCTCAATTTACTACATTAATATGGTTACTTTTATTACATTTGTGAGTCCTTTTACAACTATTATGGTATCTCAAAAAATTATAAAAATAGTTACCACAATAGTGATAAAAACGTTCACAAATGCGGTAAAAACACCAAATATAGTAAAAACACCCACAAATGTAGTAAAAATACTCACAAATGTGATAATTTGTATGTACCAAAGAAAAACAATAAAAAAAATATCACAAATGAGGTAAAAATATACACAATAGTGATAAAAATGCCCATAAAAATGGTAAGTCATCTATAAAAGTAATAAATTTTTTAACCGTAAAATGACCCAAAAAAATTATAGAAACAACCATTAAAGTAATAAAAATTAGAGGTATGATGTCGAAATTATTATTTCGGTACCGTAGTCAAGTCCCACAGTTCG
Source organism: Ilex paraguariensis (assembly GCA_963454935.2). Classification (NCBI taxonomy): domain Eukaryota; kingdom Viridiplantae; phylum Streptophyta; class Magnoliopsida; order Aquifoliales; family Aquifoliaceae; genus Ilex; species Ilex paraguariensis. The sequence continues at coordinate 393,881 of CAUOFW020001558.1, forward strand.
GTGTTATCATATCATTAATATTTCATCCATAAGGTCACATCCTTAACCATATTTTCCATTAAAAAATAAGGTTACGTGACACTTTGTATAAGAGAAAAAGTTTTTAATAAAAGAAAATTGCAACTCACGCATTAGACATCCCTATTAACAATTGGTTAATATGTTGAGCCCTAGCAAGCACGTATAAGAGAAATTAACTACACTTTCACAAGGTCGCTTAAGAAAAAAATCTATATTAAGGAATAGTACCCACGTAGTTGCAACAAAGCCCTCAGAAAAATGGTAAGTCATCCATAAAAGTAATAATTTTTTAGTTGTAAAATGACCAATAAAAATTTTAAAAACAACCTTTAATGTAGTAAAAATTAGAGGTACGATACCAAAATTATTACTTCGGTACCATATTCAAGTCTCATCATCTCATTAATATTTCATCCATAAGATCACATCCTGAACCTTATTTCCCAAAAAATAAAGATACGTGACACTCTGTATAAGAGAAAAAGTTTTTAATAAAAGAAAATCGTATCTCGCACATTATAAATTCCTATCAACAATTGGTTGATATATTGAGCACTAACAAGCATGTATAAGATAAAATAACTACACTTTCGCAAGCTCGCTGAAAAAAAATCAATATTAAGGCATGATACCCACGTTGGTACAATAAAACACCCACAAAAATGGTAAATCATACATAAAAATAATAAATTTTTCAGTTGTAAAATGACCTATAAAAATTATTAAAAAAATCATTAAAGTAGCAAAAATTAGAGGTACGATACCGAAATTATTACTTTGGTACCGTAGTCAAGTCTCATAGTTCGATGCTATCATCTCATTAATATTTCATCCATAGGTCACATCTTTCACCTTATTTCCCATTAAAAAATAAGGTTACGTTACACTCTATGTAAGAGAAAAAGTTTTTAATAAAAGAAAATTGCATCTCACGCATCATACATCCCTATCAACAATTGGTTGGTATGTTGAGCTCTAGCAAGCATGTATAATAAAATTAACTACACTTTCCCAAAGGAATAATGCCAACACAGTTACAACAAAACACTCACAAAAATGGTAAATTAGCCGTAAAAGTAATAAATTTTTTAATTGTAAAATGACTAATAAAATTTATCAAAACAACAATTAATGTAGTAAAAATTAGAGGTACGATAGCGAAATTATTACTTCGGTATGGTAGTTAAGTCCCATCATCTCATTAATATTTCATCCATAAGGTCACATCTTGAACCTTATTTCCTATTAAAAAATAAAGTTACGTGGCACTCTGTATAAGAGAAAAAGTTATTAATAAAAGAAAATCAGACCTCATGCATTATACATCCCTATCGACAATTGGTTGATATGTTGAACTCTTACAAGCATGTATAAGAAAAATTAACTACACTTTCTCAAGCTCGCTTAAGAAAAAAAAATCAATATTAAGGAATAGTACCCACGCAGCTACAACAAAACACCCAAAAAAAAAAATAGTAAATCATCCATAAAAGTAATAAATTTTTTAGTTGTAAAATGACCCGTAAATATTATAAAAACATCCACTAAAGTAGTAAACATTGAAGGTACAATACCGAAATTATTACTTTGATACCATAGTCAAGTCCCACAATTCAATGCTATCATCTCATTAATATTTCATCCATAAGGTCACATCCTTAACCTTATTTCCCATTAAAAATTAAGGTTACGTGACACTCTATATAATAGAAAATGTTTTTAATAAAAGAAAATCATATCTCACGCATTATCCCTTTCAACAATTGGTTGATATGTTGAACTCTAACGAGCATGTATAAGAAGAATTAACTACACTTTCGCAACTCGCGTAAGAAAAAAAAAATCAATATTAAGGAATAGTACACACATAGCTACAACAAAACACCAACAAAAATGGTAAATCATCCATAAAAGTAATAAATTTTGTAGTTGTAAAATAACCTACAAAAATTATAAAAACAATCATTAAAGAAGTAAAAATTGGAGGTACGATACCAAAATTATTATTTCGGTATCGTAGTCAAGTCCCATAGTTCAATGCTATCATCTCAGTAATATTTCATCCATAAGGTCACATCCTTAACCTTATTTCCCATTAAAAAATAAAGTTACATGACACTTTGTATAAGAGAAAAAAAATTTTAATAAAAGAAAATCGTATCACTTGGATTATACATCCCAATCAAAAATTGGTTGATATGTTGAGCTCCAGCAAGCATGTATAAGAAAAATTAACTGCACTTTCGCAAGCTCGCTTAAGAAAAAAAATCAATATTAAGGAATAGTACCCACACAACTACAACAAGATTGTCTCATGGATGCATAGAAATTTGATGTGACCAAATTAGTTCTCATCGAACTATAAGAGAATTAGCAGGTATGATCTATTAAAAATATATACTGACAAAAGTGAGACCCCATAGCACACATCTTTCTTTCAGTAATTTTATCGTAAAAGTCTCCCCCATACGTACATAATGGTTGAATTGAAATTTGAAATTTGAAAAATAATTGTTATCACACATGACAATGTAATAAACAAACAGGCGATGTTGGTGAGCGCTCGTTAGTTGTTACACCTTATTAATTATAATCTAGAATTTATTGAAGTGTGAAAGAAAGAATATAGTCAGAACAGAAGTAACTTCTAATCAGTATCATTATTTGGACATTGGTAATGCTTAATAATTGCAGTATCACCAACTCCAGAATCACAATATCAAGTAGAATGCTAGATGCCAACCTTATATCAAAAAGTGGTATCCACATCGAAATATTGAGAATAAGGTATAAAAATTGGCATTCTACTAAATTAATGGAAGGGTAAAATTAGAATAGTAACAAAAATAACTTTTGAATGAGAAAAAAGTATGAATCTAGTCTAGATGACATCAACTCCATCACAACCAAATTCTGCATCAAATACACACATCAACTCCATCACAACCAAATTCTGCATCAAATACACACAGATCATCCATTGGCCCATAATTTTGCAGTCAACTAACAGATCCATCTTACTCTCATATTAGTAAAAAACATGGCTCCATTATGGTCTTTCACTCTCACATCTGTTGCATCTTAGAAAGAGGGATACATTTGAGCAAGAGGTGAAAATTGAAAATAGAGATGTGAATGAGTGGAGATCTATTTTTGACAAGATATCGAGTGGAGTTAAAAGTTGAGAAATGTGGGCAATTTAAAATTGCAATTATCTGTGAGTTCAAAACAGAGTTATCATTATTTAAAGGGGTAATTAAATGATAGAGTAAAAACAAAAAGGACCAATAAAAAGGTGCCAAATAAGTTTTTCTAAAACTTTGAAGTTAAAAATTCAAAAAATTAGAGAATCAAGTTTGGAGTCCTCTCCTTATTTCACTGATATAGAATATAAAGATCTCTTATCTCTCATATGAACAACTTAATACTAGTAATTAACCACTAGATATCCACCAAGTTCATCCCTCCCTAACACTCCACCCTTCATTCCCACTTTTCTGAACGCACCAACCCCTAACATCCACCCCTTAAACACTTTATCCAAGAAACCCCACCCTTCCTCCCCCCAACCCCCCCCCCCCCAAAAAAAAAAAAAATTAAACCCCCCACCATGCCAACCTCTAACCTACACTTCTTACCATTGTTACACCTTATTAATTATAATCTAGAATTTATTCATGCCTGCAAGAAATAATATAGTTGGAACAGAAACAACCTGTGATCAATATAATTATTTGGACATTGGGAATGATTTATAATTATAGAATCACCAACTCCAGAATGAGAACATCAAATAGATTGGTAGCTAATATCAAAGAGTGGTATCCACATCGAAACATTGAGAATAAGGTATATAAAATAACATTCTACTAAATTAATGAAATATGGCCCTAGTCCAGATGTCATCAACTGCATCATGACCAAATTATGCATCAAATACACACAAATCATCCATAGCTCCATTTTGTCATCACCGAATTGATCCATCTTACTCTCATATTAGAAAAAACATGGCTCCATTATGGTCTTTTACTCTCATATTTGTTGCATCTTATCATTGAAAAATTGGAAGAGAGATACGTTTGAGAAGAAGAGGTGCACATTGAAAAGAGAGACGTGAATGAGTGGAGATCTGTTTTTTAATAAGGTATGAAGTGGAGAGTTAAAAGTTGAGAAATGAGAGAAGTTTAAAAAATTATAGTTATTTGTCTGTTAAAAATAGTGTTATCCTTATCTTAAGAGAAAAAAATAGATTTTCAAGCAAAAATTAAGAGGACCAATAAAAAGATGCCAAGTACATTTTTCTAAAACTTTAAAGTAAAAATTTTAAAAAATTAGAGAATAAGGTTTCGAGTCTTCTCATTATTTGTAGATACATTACAATAAAATATAAAGATTACTTATGTTGTTTTACTATAATCATCATAATATTCTTATTTTGGTATATACAATTTTTTTAATGTATTATTTTTTAGTTGCCCAATATTCTACGTATCCACTTTTCTATTTTGATTTCAAAAAACAACAACCAATTGATATTGTTTATATTTTTCTCTAGGTTTGGCTATTGTGAAATTTCTAAATTGGAGGATCATTTTATTATTTTTCTATGTAAAGATTCATCCACGTCCTCAAATCGTTTTACATTCAGGTGACTTAAATTTTCAAACTTTAAACAAAATGAATTTATTAACTTGTACTTATTCTTACCATTCAACAAAAATAAAAAAATCCACCCAGTATTCACAAATTGAGAAGAGCAAACCTCTTTTCCCCAAGAGCTTTTCATTCAAATTCAATTGAAGACCCAAAATATGCAAGGACTTCCAGCTAGCCATGAACAATATATAGGTTGTCGATTCTTTCAATTCAAATAAGATATTCGAATTGACATTTAGAATGAGATTTAGGTGGGGTTTGATAAAATCGAAAGTTGAACACTAAAAACTGAATGTTGAATTTTAAGTGTTGAATGCTGAATTTTTTAATTTGCAGACCGTTTGGTATCGATAGAGATTTAAGTATTGAATTGAATCAAATTGTTTAAAAAATATAAGGAACTGAAGTTTAAAAATTATTATTATTCTAATTTTTCCCTTTTTTTAACCATCTCTCTGTAACTATTTTATTTCTACCACCACCATCACAATAATAGTGGTGATGGTGGCAGCGGCGACGACGATGGCAATAACGGTGGCGGTAACAGTGTCACAATGGTAGTGGCGCTAGCAATGGTGGTGGTAATGGTGGCACAATAGTGATGGTGGTTGTGGCAATGACGACGACTGTACTAGTGGCAGCGGTGGTGGTGGCGACAACACAATGGTGGTGTGGTGATGGCATAATGGTGGTTGTGGCAGTGACACAATGCTGTTAATAGTGGTGGAGGTGAATAATTATAGTGGCGGTGGCGATGGCAGTGGCATAATGATAGTGATAATTGCGGCGGCGGTGGTTATGGTGATGGTAGCACAATGGTGGTGGTAATGATGGTAGTGGTGACAGCGATGATGGTAGTGGTTGCAATGGCAGTGGTGGTGGTGGCGATGACACAATGGTGGTGAAGGTGGCAGTGGTGGTTGTGGCAGCAATACAATAGTGGTAGTTGTGTTGAATGTTGGGTGTTGAAAAGTTAAGAGTGTAAGATGCATTGAGGGTATAATTGTGCATTATGAGTGATTTATAAAATTATTACTGATTAACACTTTCAGTATTAAGTGATAAGTAGATAGTTTGCAATTTAAAATTTTAGTTTATTTTTAAAAAGTGTTTAAAATATTAAATACTATGAGTTTTATGTTATCAGACGAGTTTAATTTATTAAGTGTTTAATATATTCAGTTTTAAGCCTTAAGTAGTGTTATCAAATAGTTCTTAGAGTAACTATAATATCTCATCCAGACCCATAGTTTGGGATTTGACTATTATACTGAATTTTTTTTCCCTACCATACCTCTATTTACTACAATAATGTGGTTACTTTTATTACATTTGTGGGTCCTTTTACCAATTTTATGGTAACTCAAAAAATGATAAAAATAGTTACCACAATACTGATAAAAATGTCCACAAATGTGGTAAAAAAACATACACCATAGTGGTAAAAATACCCACAAAAAAGGTAAATTACTCATAAAAGTAATAAATTTTTTAGTTGTAAAATGACCTATAAAAATTAAAAAAATATCCATTAAAGTAATGAAAATTAGAGTAACGATTCAAAAATTATTGCTTTGGTACTGCTGTCAAGTCTTACAGTTCATTGTTATCATCTCATTAATATTTCATCCATAAGGTCACATCCTCAACCTTATTTCCCATTAAAAAATAAGGTTACATAACACTCTTCGTAAGAGAAAAAATATTTAACAAAAGAAAATTGCAACTCCCGCATTATACATCCTTATCAACAATTGGTTGATATGTTGAGCTTTTGCAAGCATGTATAAGAAAAATTAACTACACTTACGCAAACTTGCTTAAGAAAAAAAATCAATATTAAGGAATATTACCCACGCAGCTACAACAAAATACCCACAAAAATAATAAATCATCCATAAAAGTAATAATTTTTTAGTTGTAAAATAACCAATAAAAATTATAAAAACAACCATTAAAGTAGTAAAAATTAGAGGTACGATATCAAAATTATTACTTTGGTACCGTGGTCAAGTCCCACAGTTCGATGCTATCATCTCATTAATATTTCATCCATAAGGTCACACCCTTAACCTTATTTCACATTAAAAAATAAGGTTACATGACACTCTGTATAAGAAAAACAATTTAATAAACGAAAATTGTATCTCACGCGTTATACGTCCCTATTTACAATTGGTTGATATGTTGAGCTCTGACAAACATGTATAAGAAAAATTAACTACACTTTCGCAAGCTTGCTTAAGAAAAAAAAATCAATAGTAAGGAATAGTACTTACGCATCTACAACAAAATACTCATAAAAATGATAAATCATCTATAAAAGCATTAATTTTTTTAGTTGTAAAATGTCCTACAAAAATTATAAAAATAACATTAAAGTAGTAAAAAGTTGAGGTACAATACGGAAATTAGTATTTCAGAACCATAGTCAAGGCCCACAGTTCGATGCTATCATCTCATTAATATTTGATCCATAAGGTCACATCCTTAACCTTATTTTTCATTAAAAAATAATGTTACGTGACATTTTGTATGAGAGAAAAAAATTTTAATAAAAGAAATCGTATCTCACGTATTATACATCCCTATCAAAAATTGTTTGATATGTTGCAAGCTTGTATAAAAAAAATTAACCACACTTTCGCAAGTTCGCTTAAGAAAAAAAAAATATTAAGGAGCAGTAGCCACACAGCTAGAACAAGATTGTCTCATGAACCCATATATTTGATGCGACCAAATTAGTTCTCATAGAACAATAAGAGAATTAACAAGTATGATCTATTAAAAATATAGACTAACAAAAGCGAGACCTCATATCACACATCTTTCTTTCAATAGTTTTAGGGTAAAAGTCTCTCCTCATACGTACATAATAGTTGAATTAAAATTTGAAAAACAAGTGCTATCACACAAGACAATGGGATAAAAAAACAAGCGATATTGGTGAGCGCTCTACAGTTGTTACACCTTATTAATTATAATCTAGAATTTATTGAAGCGTGAAAAAAGAATATAGTCAGAATAGAAACAACTTATCAGTATCATTTTTAGACATTGGGAATGCTTAATAATTGTAGTATCACCAACTCTAGAATGACAATATCAAATAAATTTCTAGATGCCAACCTACTATTAAAAAATTGGTATTTCACATAGAAACATAGAGAATACGGAATAAGAATTGGACATTCTACTAAATTAATGGAAAGGTAAAATTTGACTATTACTACAAATAACTTTTGATTGCTAAAAAGTATGCACCTATGTTTGTTTGGATGAATTTTGGGGAAGGGTTTGGATTGGCTTATTCAAACCCTTGTAAACTCAAACCTCTTTTTACAAAGATAGAATTCAACATTTAATCTGGTTCATGCTCATGTTTGGTATGTAACAGATACACATGCAGGACTCACGGATATATCATAATTATTAACAATTATTTGTCTTGTAAATGATTATTTTACCTTTGATTAATCCAATTTATACCCATATTAAGGGGTACAATTATTTTTTACATCCTTAACTCTTTAACCTATTTTCCAAAACCCACCCCATCCTTAGGTCTGACGAAACACATGATCGTGGGTTTATTGTTCGGGCCAGCTACGAGCATAATTTGGAAACCTAGGATTAAATTTTCAATCAAAACATGAGATTTGAGAGTCCTTTGAATTATTTTTTTCTAACCCATCTTGTCAACCCTACATACCCCTTGCCTAACAGCCCCCGAGTTCAGTAAGATGACATCAACTCTTTCAATTTAGGGGAAATTACACTTTACACCCCAAAAGATTTAATAAATTTTATTTTGTACTTTCACAGATTAGAATTTTTTTTATATTGCACCATAAATGTATTAAAAGTTGCACAAGATGACCCTTTTGTTAATTTTCGTTACTCATTTTGTCAGTGTCAATGAAATGATTTTTGACAAAATAAACAATGAATAAGTTAACAGAAGGGTCATGTTATAACAATTTTAATTTATTCAGGGTACAATGTAAAAATTTAATCTTTAGTTGTTTTAGCTTAAAAATGAGCCCCATACGTATATAATGGTTGAATTGAAATTTGAAAAACAAGTGTTATCACACACGACAATGTGATAATAAAAAAAGTGGTGCTAGTGAGCGCTCACTAATTGTTATACCTTATTAATTATAATCTAGAATTTATTGAAGCATGAAAGAAAGAATATAGTCAAAACAGAAGCAACTTAACAGTAGCATTATTTGGACGTTGGGAATGCTTAATAGTTGCAACATCACCAACTCCAAAACGACAATATCAAATAGATTTTTAGATGCCAACCTACTATTCAAAAATTGATATTTCACATCGAAACATTGAGAATAAGGAATAAGAATTGATATTCTACTAAATTAATGGAAAGGTAAATTTAGATTAATACCAAAAGTAACTTTTGATCGGTTAAAAGTATGGACCTAGTCCAGTCTAGATGACATAAACTCTTTCAATTTAGGGGAAATTGCACTTATTCTCTAAAAGATTTAAAAAAATTTAGTTTGTACTTTCAAATATTCGATTTTTTTACATTACACTCTGAATCTATTCAAAGTGTCGTAATTTGTTCCCTTTGTTACTCATTTCGTCAGTGTTAATGATGTGATTTTTGACAGAATTAACAATGTAGAAACTAACAGAAAGCCTTCATTATAACATTTTAATGTATTTATGGTACAATATAAAACATTTAATTTTTAGGGGTATAAACTAAAATTTTTAAATCTTTTAGGAACTAAAATGAAATTGACCCTACAATTTATTTTTTATATGACGTGAGGTCTCACATGGTGTCCTAACGTTATAAATCTATGTGACATCACCTGCTCAACCAATTTGAGATACCTGATATATTGCTAATTGAATAAGAAGCCAGAGGTACCAAACAATAGTAAACAAAAAAAAAAAGGGTGGACTTATCGAAGGAAACAAAGAAGAATGATTACTCGAAGATGACAATAATTGTTTAGTTCCTTGGGAAAAACGGAGCATGGCAGGCTAAAATTGTTTCCTCTCTCTCTCTCATCCGGATCCGCTGCTATTAATTTTTTAACAACACGAATTTCAGTCCTAAAAAAATATTCTATTTCATATCAAAACGATTTCATTTTATTAAATAGAAGGCATTGTTTAGTATGAAACGATATCATCCTAAAAAATAGTAATTCTGCTGTACAATAGAGGATGTAGAATCAACTCCCTCTCATTTTTTTTTCCTTCCGTCTTTAGTTGAAATTATCATCATCGGTCCTGTGTAGGAGAGATACTATTGAAATTTAATTTACTGATATAATTTGTTGATATAATTTACTATAGTCTTTCGATTGATTGTGGGCCCATCAAATATTGATTCTTGATGATAATGTAATAGTTTCAATGAAGCCATATTATTAGGTCAATAAATTAGATTAAATTTTGACGTATAAATAACATTACTCTTTATATATACACGTACTAGTGGCGGTCTAGAAATACATGAAATTTATAATATCTCTTTATCACTAATACTTCAGGCATCTCATACGATATTCGAAAAAAATTATTTATTGTGTTAAATCGATATTTTATACAAAATTAAACATAAAATAGTTAATAAGAGTGATGAGAAATTCAAATGCAAAGTAGTTGTCAAAAAGTTGAAAGTGATTACATAGGTCGCATGTTAGAACTATAAGGACGACCCATTTGTTATTTGTGCTAAAATGTCAATTCAACATTATTATCAATATATAAATTTGAAAGTCTAATTTACCATAGGCCATGTAATTAATGCTTTGTGCAACAATGGCATGCATATAAAGCCAATTGCTACTTGGGTGGATACCAGAGAAAGAAGAAAATTCAAACAGGCAACCCTCATTGATGATGCTGACCCTTAGGTGTGCATTCTTAAATATACTTATAACACCCTTTATTTATCTAAATTAACTATTTATTATCACATTTTTAACTACACTTAACCGTTTGAATTCATAAAAACCACCTAATATACTTTCTAACCTTATTCAATCAATATTTCTCTCTTCACATAGATAATTGTGTGTACGAAACTTCTAGTTAATGAGAAAGTAGAAAAATGAGTTTGATGTTCATTCTTCAAATACTCATGCTATGCTTACCAATTTTTTTTACTAAATTTTCATCCTAAATTATGTGACACAATTTTTTAACATCAGATAAATGGGTTCTATTAATATTCAATTACAAAAATTGTGTCACAGCATTTAGTATGAAAAATTTTTAAAATTTTTTTGGTAAGGATAACATTTTCCCTCAATTACCTCAAAACACTGACTATATACAGTTAATGGCAAGCATCTTTCCAAAGAAAAGTCAACACCCGTCAGTTAGAAATATTGCATTATATATTGATCTTATCTTCTGCCTTCTTTGGCTACATATGAAGAAGTCACTCTCTCTCTCTCCTAGGTTAGTCTTCTTGGAAGTTCTGCATCTTTAACATGGAGGAAGCTCAAGAACAGTCACCAAAGATTGCAGGTGAGTATACCTTTTTTCTTTCTAGTTGCTATAGTAGTCAGATTAAAGAAAAAAGCAAAAGAAAGGAATGATGGAGTTCATAGTTATGATTTGAGAAAGTTTTCAGTGTGTTTAACATACGTGACATTGTTAAGTAGTGTACATAATCAATTAATATTTATATATTTTCAAGAATTATTAATCACTAATTAATTTGTTAGAAAAATATTGAAAAAATTCTTTTTTTTTTTGCATCTGATAAGCTGAGGTTATGGTAGCTTCTCTGGGTGTGCCTACCCCTTTGCACTGCCAAGCTGTATGTTAAATCCATTGAAAAATTTCTCATATGATTGTGACGAAGGATTATTTCAGTATCTTGCGAAACATTAACCAATGATAAATGATCTTGAGTACAGTAAAACATGGACGAGTTGGTTCAATTTCAAACCAGGGCTGAGACAAGAACTCGTAGATCTTGAGTTAGAGTACAACTAAATTCACAAAATTTAAGTTTAATCATGAGCTATGCTTCATTCATGAGCTTAAAAGTAGTGTTTGTGGTCAAAAAAACCAACATGCACATATTGAGGTAATCAGATTTAGAGGTCCTTTCTTTTCTATGGGTCTAAATCATTCCATTAATGAGAAAAGGATTGATTCATATATAGATGAATGGTAAAAAAAATAAAAAATAAAACTGCATATATAGATGAATAGTATCACTGGAGTTGGATGGTGCTAATGCTCTCACTCATAGAAAAAGTGGCTTCCCCATCAAAAATGAGGCACATTAAACAACTACAGTGAATGATTTTTCTATCTTGTTGATACTGAATATAACAAAAAGATTATCATTTTTGTCGATATTTTTATTATTATTGGTACAAAAAAAATTATCACTTTTGTGGATGTTTTTACTGCTGTTTTGTTAATTATTTTTACCACTTTTTTTCAGTACCACAACAATGACAAAAATACCCATAAAAATAATAAATGTCAATACAATAAAAAAGCGGTTGATTTATTTTTACCGTAGAGAGACACAATGGTAAATTTTGTTTTTACCGAAAAGTGGTATGCACTCTCTCTCTCTCTCTCTCTCTCTGTTTGGAGGTTGAGGGAGTGAGATCCCTACAATAATCAAACACATTTTCTCTTTATTTCCATTATTTGTGAATCAAATATCATGAATTACTTCAGGTAGACCCATAATATATAAGGGAATTTCTCACTTATTAAAAGTATATGATATTTCTAAGAAGATAAATTGAGAAAAAAATTGTTCACCAATGGAGCAATTTTGTTTCGTTTCGTGAGAGTGAATAAAAAAATTATTTCTTGAGAGTTGTAGAATTCATAAATCTAAAAATTTAAAATTAAAATTTTCCATTATGTTTTTTACCAGGTCATGAAGCCGAAGAAGCAAGCCCACCTGAAAACGCCAACGTCAACCACCACTTAACAGTTCCAAAGCTTAGACAATACAAGTGGTGGATCCAAATGGTCATTTTCTCTTTCCTAGTGCTCTCTGGCCAGTCAGCTGCCACGCTCTTGGGAAGACTCTACTTTGACAAAGGTGCAAAGAGCAGATGGATGGCAACCCTAGTCCAAACCGCAGGCTTTCCAATTCTTATTCCCTTTCTCTTCTTCTCACCAACCAAACATGCGATTGCACAAAGCAACCAAACAAATCCACCTTCTACCTTAATCCTTGTCTCTTTTTATACCTTTCTTGGTGTATTCCTAGCAGCATATTGTATGTTGTACACAATTGGGCTCCAATACCTTCCAGTTTCAACTTATTCTCTCATTTCTACAAGTCAATTGGGCTTCAATGCTCTCTTTTCCTATTTCCTTAATGCCCAAAAATTCACTCCTTTTATAGTGAACTCTTTAGTCCTCCTCACCATTTCCTCCACGCTACTTGTTTTCCAAAATGATGACTCTGGAGACTCCAATAAAACCTTGAAAGGGAAGTACGTGATCGGGTTTATGTGCACTGTTGCTGCATCTGCTTGTTATGCATTAAACCTCTCTATAACCCAACTCGCGTTTCGAAAAATTCTTAAGAGGGAAACTTTTAGAGTGGTCATGGATGTAATAATCTACCCATCTCTCGTAGCGACGTGCGTGATCATAGTGGGGCTTTTTGCTAGTGCGGAATGGAGGAATTTGAGAAGAGAGATGAAGGAATATGAACTTGGTAACGTATCGTACGTAATGAACTTGGTATGGACTGCAGTGACATGGCAAGTGTTTAGCATTGGGGCTGTTGGGCTAATTTTTACGGTCTCTTCACTATTCTCTAATGTCATAAGTATCTTGGGTTTGCCCATTGTTCCGGTTCTTGCCGTGTTCATTTTCCAAGACAAGATGAGTGGAGTGAGGGTGGTTGCAATGTTGTTGGCCATTTGGGGTTTTGCATCTTATATCTATCAGCATTATCTCGATGATTTGAAATTGAAAGCTGAAAGTAGAATCGTTGATAATGTTCCTCTAGTTGAAAGAGCTTAGGTACCATTTGAGAATATTGTTTACATTTATCTTTAATTGTTTGTTTATTTGACAAATCTGTTAAGTTGCGCTTGTGTTGGAAATTATTTTTTTCTTTTTTGTTCGACTGTTTCTTATTCTGACAAACATAATTGCACGTGTAATATTTTATTCCTGCACATATGAATGTATGTATAAAATACTTTAATTGTCCCCTAAATGTTGCTTATTTTCATTTTCATCCTTTTAATTGTGTTATTAGTTGATCAATTTTCAGTTTGTGGTGACAGAGGTGTTCAAGAGCATCTCACATGAACACACTTGATGGTCACTTTGTGTTGTGAACACGCAACATGGTAAACAGTTAAGAACGAGATATTCAAGAACACAAGATTTACATGGTTCGATAGATATTCTACCTACTTTCACAAAAATTACTTTTCCTTGATTATTATCAGAATCCAAAGGGCTACATCATATTTGATTATATAAAATACTCTAGATCCGTATTTATTAGGGCTTGATAAACTCAATAGAAGTTCACCATGTTCATCCCTCCCTAACAATCCATCCTTCATTCCCACACTTAACCACCATGCCAATCCTCTAGGCTCCACCTCTCATCAATTGTTACACCTTATTAATTATAATCTAGAATTTATTGAAGCGTGAAAGAAAGAATAGAGTCAGAACGGAAGTAACTTGTGATCAGTATCATCATTTGGACATTGAGAATGCTTAATAATTGCAGTATCACCAACTCCAGAATGACAATGTCAAATAGATTCCTGGATCCCAACCTAATATCAAAAAGTGGTATCTGCATAGAAACATTGAGAATAAGGTACAAGAATTAACATTCAATTAAATTAATGGAAAGGTAAAATTAGACTATTACGAAAAATAACTTTTGATTGGTAAAAAGTATGGACCTAGTCCAGATGTCATCAATTGCGTCATGAACAAAATCTGCATTAAATACACAAATCATCCATGGCTCTTTCATTTTGCCTTCAACAAACAAATCCATCTTACTTTCATGTTAGAAAAGACATGGCTCCAATATGGTCTTTCAGTCTCATATTTGTTGCATTTTCTCATTGAAAAAAGAAAAAAGGGATACTTTTGATCAGGAGAGGTAAAAATTGGAAAGAGAGACGTGAATGAGTGGAGATCTATTTTTTTGATAAGTATCGAGTGGAGAGTTAAAAGTTGAAAAATGTGGGCAGTTTAAAAATTATAGTTATCTATCAGTTCAAAAATGAGTCATTCTTATCTAAAAGTGGAAATTAAATGATCAAGCAAAAACTAAAAGGACTAATAAAAAGATGCCAAGTATTTTTTTCTAAAACTTTGAAGTTGAAAATCTAGAAATTAGAGAATCAGGTTTGGAGTCCTTTCCTTATTTGCAGATACATTGATATAGAATATAAAAATCTCTTATCTCTCATCTGAATAATTTAATTTCAATAATTATCCACCAGAGGTCCACTAAGTTCATCCCTCCCTAACACTCCACCCTTTATTCCAACACTTTTGAGTGCACTTACTCCCAACAACCGTCCCTTAAATACTCTATCTATGAACCCACCGCTCCACCAAAAAAAAACACCATGCCAACCCTCTAACCTCCACCTCTCACAAGGTGTTACATCTTATTAATTATAATCTAGAATTTATTGAAGCATGGAAGAAAGAAAAGAGTCAAAATAGAAGAAACATGAGATCAGTATCACTATTTGGACATTTGGAATGCTTAATAATTGTAGTATCACCAAATCCAAAAATGGCAATATCAAATAGATTGCAAGATGCCAACCTTATATCAAAAAGTGGCATTCACATCGAAATATTGAGAATAAGGTATAAGAATTAACATTCTATTAAAATTAATGGAATGGTAAAGTTAGACTATTAACAAAAATAACTTTTGATTGGTAAAAAGTATGGACCTAGACCAGATAACATCAACTCCATCACGACCAAATTCTGCATCAAATACACACACATCATCCATAGGTTCATAATTTTGTCATCAACTAGCAGATCCATCTTACTCTTATATTAGAAAAAACATGCCTTCATTATGGTCTTTCACTCTCATATCTGTTGCATCTAATCATTGAAAAAATGGGAAGAGAGATACGCTTGAGCAATGTAGATAAATATTTGAAAGAAAGATGTGAATGAGTGGAGATTGTTTTTTTTTTTACAAGATATGGAGTGGAGAGTTAAGAGTTAAGAAATGTAGGCAGTTTAAAAATTCCAGTTATCTGTCCATTCAAAACAGAGTTATCCTTATCTAATGGGGGAAATTAAATGATCAAGCAAAAATTAAAAGGGCCACTAAAAAGATGCCAAATAAGTTTTTTCTAAAACTTTGAAGTTAAAAATTCAAAAAATTAGCGAATCAAGTTTGAGTCCTCTCCTTATTTGTAGATACATTGCTATAGAATATAAAGATATCCTATTTGTCATTTGAACAACTTAATACCAATAATTACCCCCCAAAGACATTCACCAAGTTCATCCCTCCCTAACACTCCACCCTTTATTACAACACTTCTGAATGCACCTACCCCCAACAATCATCCTTTAAACACTCTATCCATGGAACCCAACCCTCCTCACCTGCCCGCCCCCCCGCCCCCCCCCCCCCCCCAAAAAAAAAAAAAATACCACCAAGCCACAACCCTCTAACTTCCACCTCTCACTAGTTGTGACACCTTATTAATTCCAATCTAGAATTTATTGAAGTGTGAAAAAAAGAATAGAGTCAGAACAAAAGAAACTTATGATCAGTATCATTATTTGGACATTCGGAATGCATAATAATTTCAGTATCGCCAACTCCAAAATTAATATCAAATAGATTGCTAGATGTCAACCTAATATGAAAAAGTGGTATCCATATCAAAACATTGAGAATAAGGTATAAGAATTGATATTCTACTAAATTAATGGAAGGGTAAAATTAAACTATTACCAAAAACAACTTTGATTGGTAAAAAGTACGGACCTAGTCCAGATGACATCAACTCCATCACGACCAAGTTTTGCATCGAATACACACAAATCATCCTTAGGTCCATAATTTTGCCATCAACGAACATATCTTACTCTCAAATTAGAAGAAAACATGGCTCCATTAAGGTCATTTACTCATATTTGTTGCATCTCATCATTGGAAAACAGGAAGAGGAATATGTTTGAGCTAGAGAGTAAACAAAGAGACGTGAATAAGTGGAGATTTGTTTTTGATAAGATATAGAGTGGAGAGTTAAAAGTTGAGAAATGTGGGCAATTTAAAATTACAGTTATTTGTGAGTTGAAAACAGAGTTATCCTTATCTAAATGGGGTTATTAAATGATCAAAAAAAAACTAAAAAGACCAATAAAAAGGTGTCAAGTAAGTTTTCTAAAAATTTGAAATTAAAAATTCAAAAAATTAGAGAATCAGGTTTGGAGTCCTCTCATTATTTGTAAATAAATTGATATAGAATATAAAGATCTCTTATCTCTCATCCGAATAACTTAATACCAATAATTAACCACCAGAGATCCACCAACTTAATCCCTCCCTAACACTCCACCCTTTATTCCCACTTTTCGGACCGCACCAACCCCCTATCAACCACCCCTTAAACTCTTTATCCACGAAACCACCTCCTCACCCCCCCCCCCCAAAAAAAACACAAACCCACCATGCCAACCTCTAACCTCCACCTCTTACTATTGTTATACCTTATTAATTATAATCTAGAATTTATTTAAGTGTGAAAGAAAGAATATAGTCAAAAAAAAAACATGTGATCAATATAATTATTTGGACATTGGGAACACTTAATAATTGTAGTATCAACTACTCCAGAATAACAACATCAAATAGATTGTTAGATGCCAACCTAATATCAAAAAGTGGTATCCACATCAAAACATTGAGAATAAGGTATAAAAACTAACATTCTACTAAATTAATGGAAGGGTAAAATTAGACTATTATTAAAAATAAATTTTTATTGGTGAAAAAGTATAGATCTAGTCCAGATGACATCAACAGCATCACAATCAAATTTTGCATCAAATAGACACACATCATCCATAGCTCCTTCATTTTGTCATCAACGATTAGATCCATCTTACTCTTATATTAGAAAAAGCTTGGCTCCATTATGGTCTTTTACACTCATATATGTTGTATCTAATCATTGAAAAATGGGAAGAGAGATATGCTTGAGCAGTATAGATAACTATTTGAAAGAAAGATGTGAATGAGTGGAGATCTTTTTTTTTTTTGATAAGATATAGAGTGGAGAGTTAAAAGTTGAGAAATGTGGGAAGTTTAAAAATTACAGTTATTTGTTAGTTCGAAACAGTGTTATTCTTATCGTAAGGTAAAAATTAAATGTTTAAGCAAAAATTAAAAGGACCAATAAAAAGATGTCAAGTATATTTTTCTAAAATTTTGAAGTTAAAAATTCAAAAAATTAGAGAATAAGGTTTGGAGTCCTCTCTTTATTTGTAGATACATTGCAATAAAATATAAAGATTACTTCTATTGTTATACTATAATCATCATAATATTCTTATTTTTTCGGAAAGTAAAGTAATAAATTGATTCAGACAAAAATACACAAGAATCAAAAGATAGTACTTTACAAAGATTCGGTTCCCCTCAAAAGTCAAAAACAAAAAATAAAACATCCTTCTTTAGTTTGGAATTATGTGGAAGTATAGGCCTTGAGCCAGTATTTCTCGTAGAATCCCTTATGAAGATGGATGGAGGCTAAGCCTTGTAAGCTTCAATTCATTGTTGCAAGTCAAGGCATTTTGATGGTTGCACTTGAATTTCAAGGTAAGAAGTCTCTTCCTAATAGTTTGCTTAATCATCTTGAAGAGAATACGAAAGTCAGTAGCCTGATTTCTGAAGATTCTAGTGTTTCTTTCCTTCCATAGATGGTAAACAGTAGTAGAAAGACTGATGTTCAGGATAATAGTGGTAATCTTCTTGCCTTTCCACTGTTGAGCAGCCCATTTAATTAATTCTGGCCATTGCTTTTGTTGTACTTGTTAATTGCTCTGAAGAAGAATGGAGTTCCAAACTCTAGAGGAGTAGTCACATTCAAAGAAGAGGTTGTTGAGAGTATCATTTGCCTTTCTACACAAGACGCATTGACTGTCAACTTCATTTGAGAAAATTTGGATTCTATCGTTAGTGCTCAATCTCATTTTAATGGCTAACCATAGCATGAAGGCCATTCGAGGTATTGACTTGCCAAACCATACTAATTTATGCCAAGAGACCATACTAGTTGCATCCCTCAAGTGTTCCCATCAGTGGCAAGGGTCTATCCCACAAAATCATTTCTGGCCTGATCAGGAAGGTAGGTTGGCATGTTGTTGAAAATATTCTGCACACTTAGTTGAGTAGATGTAGCTCTGTTCCATTGGTTGTTGGCTATAACTCTATTGACTCTTGCTTACCTTAGAATTCTTGCTTGTTGCACTATATTAGAGCTATTTTTTGGTAACATTGGTCCATATGTTAGCCAGCTGTCATGCCAAAAGCTTGTGTGCGGCCCATTCCTTATAATGTGCATCCTTATAGGTCTTAGGACATCCTTGAGTTTTAGAAGATTCTTCCAAATGTGTGAGCAAGTTTGGGGGGTTTTAAGCTCCCATAGGCTCCTATCCCTTATATTGTAAGCATGTATCCATTGGGTCCATAGGTTTTCCTTGTCATTAAACAATTGTCACAGGTGTCTCAAAAGCAGAGTATCGTTCCATTCCTTCAACCCCTTTATACCAAATATACCCTTACTTTTCAGCTTGCAAACATCCTTCCATGCAACTTTAGTTCCAGTATATTTGAGCTCAGAGCCCTTCCAAATGAAAGCCCTCAAAGTTTGTTCAAGTTTGTCTAGCACTTTCTGTGGTAAGCTCAAATGGGTAGCCCAAAAGGCATGCATGCTACTAAGCACTGAAATTATCAACTGTAGCCTTCCTGCGTAGGATAGAGACTTGTTGATCCAGGACTTTACTTTGGTTTCTGCCTTTTCAATGAGGCCCATGCAGTGTTGAGCCTTAAGCCTAGTCGATACCAGTGGAACTCCAAGGTATTTGATAGGTAATTCTCTAATAGGGAATCCAAGTATCTCCATGATTTGTGACCCCTCACCCTCTAGAATTGCACATAAATATATGTTGCTCTTTTCAACATTGGGAAGTAAGCCTGATAGTTGGTCAAATTGGTCCAGAGATACTGAAATCACATCACCATAACAAAATAACATCAAATCATCAAGAAAAGGGATTTGAACTATTTTGAGTTTTGTGCATCTCCAATGATACTTAACATGGGGATTGGATTTTATGTTGTTTTGTGTTATCAAGTAAAGAAACTCCATTGCAATTACAAAAAGGTAGGGTGATAATGGATCTCCTTATTTGAATCGTCTAGCATTAGAGAAGTAACTAGCTAGCTTTCCATTCACATTTATTGAGAACTTAGTTGTAATAATGCAAACATGGATCCATTTCCTCATTGTGGTTTGGAAATTAAAGGCTTCCAAGGCATCAAGTAGAAAATCCCACTGGACTGTGTCAAAGGCTTTCCTAATGTCAACGTTTAGTACACATCTAAGGGGGCCTGAATCTCTGTGGTAGTCTCTCATAAGCTACTGGCTTAACATAATGTTGTCCTCAATTCTCCTACCTTAGATGAAAGCTGCTTGGGTAGGATTGATAAGGTTTAGAAGGCATTTTTTGGTTATGTTTGCTATAAGTCTTAAGATTGCCTTGTAAAGAGTGTTACAACATGAGATTGGTCTGAAATCCCCCATAGCTGAGGGATTTGGAACTTTAGGAACCAAGGTGATGATTGTATTATTTAGCTCCTTAAGTAACTGACTAGTATTCAGAAACTCTTTTATTGTTGTAGTAATGTCATGCCCAATGAATGACCAATCTTTCTTAAAAAATAAAACATTAAACCCATCTGGGCTTGGTGCTTTATGGTCATTTAGAGAGAAGATTACCTTCTTGATTTATTCATTAGACACCTCTCTAACCATTTTAAGCAACAATGTGTGAAAGAATTTTGTTTTGAATCACTGACTGCATACCTGTATTTCTCTCCTGGACTGGGACTGCATGTCTAGCTTGGCCTAATAAGTTAACATAATAATTTATGGCTTCTTCTTTCACTGCTTGTTCTGCCTTTGCTTTTGATCCATCCACCTTGTCCAAAGTTAACCCCATTTTTCTATTCCTTCTGCTATTCGTTGTCTTGAAAAAATATGATGTGTTCTTGTCTCCTTCTTTGAGCCATTGGACCTAGATTTATACTAATAAAAAATTTCTTCATCTTTGGCTGCTTGAGTATATTCCTTCAGAAGTTGTCTTTCTTCCTGTCTCCACGGAGTTTCATTGGGTTTAGCATCCAGCTTTCTTTGCAATCTCATTAAAGCTTCTCTTTCCTCTCTTGCTTTCACTGAAACATCCCCCACTTCCTTGACAAGCCCTTTGAAAATAACTTTGAGTCTTTTGAGCTTGATGACAACTTGAAACTAGTGACTTCCTTGGACATTTTGTATCCATATTTGTTGAACTAGGTCCAAAAAGTCCTCCCTTGCAGCAATATGGTTGAAAATTTTAAAGGGACATTTTCTTTTGAGGAGCCTTGGACCTATTTGAACATTTGTGGGACTATGATTAGAGATAACTGCAGGAAGAAATTATGTCGTAGACATTTGAAATATGGTAAACTAGGCTTCATTAACCAGAACTCTGTCCAGCTTTCTGGCCACAACTTCTTCCCCTTCTCTTCTATTGCTCCAAATAAACTGGATCCCTGTATATCTAAGAACCATGAGTTTTGAATCTTGCAAACAAACATCAAATTCCTCCATTGATTGACACCAACTACTTTGACCCCCTTCAGTTTCACTTGGGGCAACCCATGGTTCCGCAGCAACAAAGTTTGAATGGTGCCTAACCCCCTCCACAGTGTTTTCCTTTCTATGTCATCATTTGACCCTTAGACAAAAAAAACAAAAAATTGTGAGTTGTTTTCAAAATGTTTGACAAAGCAATGTATCACTTGGTCTGTTTCCTCAAATTTATTGATTTTCACTGTATTTGGATTCCACCCAATCCAAACTCCTCCAAAAGGATGGCTGTCATAATTTGCCAAGTAATCCCAATTTTCAAACACATTATGCATCAACCTATCTTTATTCACACTCCTAACCTTTGTTTCTACAATTCCCAAAAGGTCAAGTCGTTGGTCCATTATCAACTTCCTGGCTTCTTCCTGCTTTGAGGGCTTGTTAAGTCCTATAATGTTCCAGCATGCAAGCTTCAATGAGGAGGGAGAACTTTCCTGAGAATTAGGTGCTCGGTCACCTTAGATTTCCCCATCTCGTGGTCTTTCTTTTTCACTTTCTTCTTTTTGCTTCCCAATGGATGTTTGTTTCCATTTGCTTTTTCCTCCTCCTTAGTCACCTCATTACAGATTGAGGTACTATCTTGAGCTTCAAAGGCTAAGTCCACGATGATTTCATCTCCCTTTAGACTTATGTCTTTAGATTAAGGTACTAGCGTCCTTTTAGGGGGTGGCAACTTGGTTCACTATGATTTATGTGACTTGAGAGTCAACTTGAGGATACATTTCAATTTCATTTACAGGCACCAATGGGTTGTTTGCAGCTCTCTTTTTATTAGTCTTAACAGTTTCAGTATCTAGCACTATAGATGCAACTGCTTTGCCCTTATCTAAGCACATGATTGGCTGGTCTGTGCTCAGATTTTGAACATCAGCTTGCTACTCCACATTCATCCTAGCCTTTGACATCATTTTGGGGCATAAGGACTCATTGTTCCCAAATACTTTACATGTATTACACACCTTGGGCTTCCATTGGTATTCTACCTTTATTTCACAGTTTCAACCATCCCATTGATATCCACTTTCACTTCAAAGATTTTAATTAATGGCTTTCTAGCGTTGACTTCAACATAGATTTTGCAAAGTTTATTCGCTATTTCTTGGAGGTGAGTGTATCAGCATATAAAGGCTTCCCAACAGCACTCACTATGTAACTCAGGCCTTTCTCATTCCAAAATTGGATGGGGATATTGTGGAATTTAATCCACAATAGGATTATGAGGTGATTCTCCTTGGCTAACAATAGGTTTGGTTGCCATTTTCTGAGTATTAATGGCCTACTTGATAGCAACCAAGGCACATACTCAAAGATTTTTGTTCTAGATTCATCATTCATGAATTTAAAATAGTAAAATCCATTGTCATTAGCCAACACCTCCAAAATACCTTGACTATCCCACATCCTATGTGCCAAGTAGCTTATAGTGGTAAAAGGAAGCTTCTTTTGAATGAAGAATCCCACAAGAAAATTCTGCCATTTAAGACATCCTTGCCTACCAATTTCTTCAAGGGGGATGAACCACTATTCTATTATTTTCCATTTTTGGCACAAAAATTGGAGTTTCATTACTTGGGTTTGGTTTTCATTCTAATTAGCTGAGCGGTTTGCTACTCGCCCTTCTTTAAGGACCTAGTTCCAAGGTGGCTTGGGTCTGGGTTGTTTCTGCTAGGCCTCCAGCAGATTGGGTTGAGTCTTTGTTGGATTTTGCTTGTCTTTTGGCAACACTTCAACATCTACCAGCTTTATTGAAGTTTCACTGCTAGATTCCGATTTGTCTGCTAAAAGATTTTCATCATTCGTCACCTCTTGATTGGCTTCAAGGTAGTGCGTTAGAGTTCAGCTCCTTTATCCCATCTAGGTTCTCTTTGGGATTTACTCGGGCTTCTAGTAGCTCAGTATTTACGTTACTGCCAAATCTACAACCTAGCTTGGTTTTAATGGCTGTAGGGTCTATGGTTTAGAAGTGGTGATAAAGCAAGGTAGGGGAGGGAATAAAGAGGGGTTTTGGATCTGTGAGATTGGTAGCAAGGTTAGGGTTTCTGGTTGAAATGTGTTAACAAGAGGTGAAGTGTGAAAAATATTGGTTGAACAGCTGATGACAGAGATGAGAAAATGACAGAGGGGAAATGATGGAAAAGGTGAGGTGAGAAGATGAGAAAGTGGTTGAAAAGAATATGGAAGAGGTGATAAGGAGACAAGGGGGAAAAGGTGAGAGTATGAGAAAGTGAAAAGGAAGTGAATTAGTATCAGATTTGCAATCAGAAAAACGGAATTTTTTTGATACTTTTTTTTTTTTTTGATACTTATCAGAAAAACGGAATTAGTGGAGAATCGATTAGGTGGATTTCACGGAGGCTGAGAATGAAAAGCACCCATCCCGAAAAACATCAAGCCTATTTTTTGGTTCAACAACATATTTGTAACAAAAATGTAAAATTCTTATTTTGGCATACACAATTTTTTTAATATATTATTTCTTCGTTGCCCAGTATTCTACGTATCTGCTTTTCTATTTTGATTTCAAAAAACAATACCCAATTGATATTCTTTATCTTTTCCTTTGGGTTTGTCTATTATGAAATTTCTAAATTGGAGGATCATTTAATTATTTTTCTATGTAAGGATTCATCCACGTCCTCAAATCGTATCACATTTAGAAAGTGATGTAAATTTTCAATCATTAATAAAATTGAAGTTAATTAACTTGTACATATCCTCACCATTCAACAAAAATAAAAAATCCACCCCGTATGCACAGATTGAGAGGAGCAAACCTCTTTTTCCCAAGAGTTTTTCATTCAAATTCAATTGAAGATCCAAAATATGCGAGGACATCCAGCTAGCCATGACCAGTATATAGGTTGTTGATTCTTTAAAATAAAAAAAATATTTGAATTGACATTTAGAGTAACCGTATAATCTCATGTATACCCACAGTTCGATGCTATCATCTCATTAATATTTCATCCATAAGGTCACATTCAATGTGTCTTTGATCCAATGATACTTTTTGTTTTATAAAAATTTTGTCTTCTTGAGGTGAAGAGTTCAAGTCTCCCTTCCCCCTTTTGCCCCCCCTAAAAAAAAGGTTGCATCCTTAACCTTATTTCCCATTAAAAAATAACGTTATGTGACACTATGTATAAGAGAAAAAAGTTTTAATAAAAGAAAATTGTATCTCACACTTTGTACATTCCTATCAACAATTGATTCATACGTTGAGCTCTAGCAAGCATGTCAAAGAAAAATTAACTACATTTCTCGCAAGCTTACTGCAGAGAAATTAAAAACTCAATATTAAGGAATAGTACACACGCAACTACAAGAAGATTGTTTCGTGGACCCATAAAAATTTGATGCGAACAAATTAGTTCTCGTAGAATAATGAGAGAACTAACAAGTATGACCTATTAAAAATATAGACAAACAAAAGTGGGACTCCATATCACACATCTTTCTTTCCACTATTTTAGTGTAAAAGTCTCTCCCTAGATGTACATAATTGTTGAATTGACATTTGATAAGCAAGTGTTACCACACACAACAATGTGATAAAAAAACAAGTGGTGTTGGTGAGCGCTAACCAATTGTTACGCCTTATTAATTATAATCTAAAATTTATTAAAGTGTGAAAGAAAAAATATAGTTAGGACATAAAGAATATAGTCAGTATCATTATTTGGACATTGAAAAATTGGTATTTCACATTAAAACATTGAGAATAGGGAATAAGAATTGACATTCTACTAAACTAATGGAAAGGTAAAATTAGACTTTTACCAAAAATAACTTTTGATTGGGTAAAAGTATGGACCTAATCGAATCCAAATGACATCAACTCTTTTAATTTTGGAGAAATTGTACCTTATACCCTAAAAAATTTAAAAACATTTGGTTTGTATTTTCAAAGATTAGAATTTTTTATAGTATCGCAATGTAACCCTTTTGTTAGTTTTTGTTATTCATTTCGTCAGTATCAAGAAGTGATTTGTGATAGAATAAACAACGCAAAAGTTAATAGAAGAGTTACATTATAACATTTTAATATATTCAGAGTATAATATAAAAAATTTAATCTTTAAAAAAATAAACTAAATTTATTTTTTATTTGACGTAAGATGTCACATGGTGTCCCAACGTTATAAATCTATGTGACATCTCTTAATCAATTTGAGATAGCTCATATATTGTAATTTAACAATGTTATTGAGATTTAATTTATTGATATCATTTGTTAACTTAATTTATTGTGACTTTTAGATTCACTGTACCCATCAAATATTAAAACTTAGTGTTTAATCTAATAATTCTTATAAAATTATATTATTATATTAATAAATTAAATTAAAATTTTAAATTCAAATAATATTACTCATTCTAAGAAGCCAGCGGTACCAAAACAAAAGTAAACAAAAAAAGAAGGTCGTCCTTATCGAAGGAAGCAAACAATAATGATCGCACGGAAATGAGAATAATTGTTTGGTTCCTCGTGAAAAACGAGGTAGAGAATCATTATGTTCTGCTCTCTCTCTCTCTCTTATCCCTCTCTCTCTCTCTTATCCCTCTCTCTCTCTTATCCAGATCCACTGCTATTAATTTGTTTTTACAACAGGGACGCTATTCTTTAAAAAATGACACCATTTCACATCAAAGCATTATCATTTTATTAAATAAAAAACATCGTTTTAAAAAATAAAACCTTTGTTGTGCAGCAGAGGATTTAGAATTATCTCTCTCATTTTTTTTCTTCCGTGTTAGGTTGGAATTACCATCATTAGTCTTATGTATGAGTAATGTTATTAGAACATAATTTATTGATTTAATTTACAAATTTAATTCATTATAACATTTGAATTGACTATAAATTTTATTGAATGTTAGAACTTGGAGTTGATTATAATGATTTGAAAGAAATCACATCAATAGATCAATAAATTAGGTCAAATTTTGAGATTTAAATAATTTTACTCCCAATACATACACGTATTATCGTTAATGCTTTAGGGACCTCTTACGTTATTCAAAACAATTATTTATTAATGTGTTAAATTGATATTTTATACACAAGTAAAAATAAAATAGTTAATAAGAGTAATGAAAATTTTAAATGCAAAATAGTTGTCAAAAAGTTGAAAATGGTTACATAGGTCACATGTTAAAACTATAATGACAACCCATTTATTATTCGTGCTAAAATTTCAATCCAACATTATTATCACTATATAAATTTTGATAAGTCAAATTTACCATAGGCCATATAATTAATCGGCAAGATGGAAATTCAAATCGGCAACCCTCATTGATGATCCTGACCCTTAGGTGTGCACTCTTAAAAATACTTATAACACCCTTTATTTATCTAAATTAACTATTTATTATCACATTTTTAACTAGACTTATTCTTTTGAATTCATAAAAACCACCCAATTCCTTAACGTAGCTAATTGTGTGTACAAGACATCTTGTTTTTGTGAAGGTAGAGAAATGAGCTTAATGTTCACTCTTAAAATACTTATAATAACCCTACTTTATTCTATGGTGACATTCATGACTAACTCTTAATTGTCCATAACTACCTGAGCAATGCTGTTCAGATTAGAGCAATGCTTTTCAGATTAGGTCAATAAAATTTTTCGATAACTTTTTCCCACTCTCTTTCTACTCTCTCTCTCTCTCTCTCTCCCTCTCAAAATCTCATTTCTCTGCAGTCCCTCTACTATAATATAGACTGAGACACATGGTGAAAGGAACTGACAGCGTTGAAATACACAATTACCTCAAATATTGATAAATGTCAATATTTGATAAATGTCATTTTTGGTACCATAACAATGATAAAAATATTCATAAAAATGATAAATGTCGGTACAGTGAAAAAATAGTTAATTTTTTTTCTTACCGTAGAGACACACAATGGTAAATTTTTTTAACCGAAAAGTGGTACACACTATTTTTACCATCTCTCTCTCTCTGTTTGAAGGTTGAGGCAATAAAATCCCTGCAATAATCAAACACATTTTCTCTTTATTTCTATTATTTCTGAATCAAATACCATGAATTAATTCAGGCAGACCTATTATATATAAGTGAATTTCTCACTTATTAAAAGTATATAATATTTTTAAGAAGAAAAAGTGAAAAAAAATTATTGGAGAGACTTTGTGGAGCAACTTCGTGCAGCCGAAGAAGCAAATAATTTAAAAGTAAAATTTTCCATTATGTTTTGTACCAGGTCATGAAGCCGAAGAAGCAAGCCCGCCTGAAAATACCAATGTCAACCACCACTTAACGGTCCCGAAGCATAGACAATACAAGTGGTGGATCCAAATGGTCATTTTCTCTTTCCTAGTCCTCTCTGGCCAGTCAGCTGCCACACTCTTGGGAAGACTCTACTTTGACAAAGGTGCAAATAGCAAATGGAAGGCAACCCTAGTCGAAACCGCAGGCATTCCTCTCCTTTTTCCCTTTCTCTTCCTCTCACCAACCAAATATGGGATTTCACAAAGTAACCAAACAAGACCACCTTCTACCTTAATCCTTGTCTCTTTTTATACCTTTCTTGGTGTATCCCTTGCAGCATATTGAATGTTATACAGAATTGGGCTCCAATACCTCAGTTTCTACTTATTCTCTCATTTCTTGAAGTAAATTGGGCTTCAATGCTCTCTTTTCCTACTTCCTTAATGCGCAAAAAATTAACTCCTTTTATAGTGAACTCTTTAGTTCTCCTCACCATTTCTTCCACAATCCTTGTTTTCCAAAATGACGACTCTGGAACTCCAATTAAACCTTGAAAGGGAAGTGTGTGATCGGGTTTATGTGCACTGTTGCTACATCCACCGGTTATGCATTGAACCTCTCAATAACCCAATTCGCATTTTGAAAAATTCTCAAGTGGGAAACTTTTAGAGCGGTCATGGATGTAATTATCTACCAATCTCTTGTAGCGACGTGCATGATCCTAGTGGGGGCTTTTCGCTAGTAAGGAATGGTGGAATTTGAGCAGAGAGATGAAAGAATATGAACTTGGTAATGTATCGACGTAATGAACTTGGTATGGACTGCTATGACATGGCAAGTGTTTAGCATTGGGGCTGTTGGGCTGATTTTTAAGGTCTCTTCACTGTTCTCCAATGTCATAAGCACCTTGGGTTTGCCCATTGTTCCGGTTCTTGCCGTTTTCATTTTCCAAGACAAGAGTGGATTGAAGGTGGTTGCAATGTTGTTGGCCATTTAGGGTTTTGCATCTTATATATATCAGCATTATCTCAATGATTTGGAGTCGAAAGCTGAAAGTAGAAAAGTTGATGATGTTTCTTTAGTTGACACTTGACAGAGTTTAGGTACCATTTGAGAACGCTGTTTACATTTATCTTTAATTGTTTGTTTATTTGACAAATCTGTTAAGTTGTGCTTGTTTTGGAAATTATTTTTTTCATTATTGTTTGACTTTTTCTTATTTTGACAAATATAATTGCATGTATAATACTATACTCGTGCACATATGAATGTATGGGTAAAATATTTTAATAGTCCCCTAAATATTGCTCATTTTCATTTTCATTCTTTTAATTGTATTATTAGTTCATCAATTTTCAGTTTGTGGTGACAGAGGTGTTCACGAGCATCTCAGATGAGCACTCTTGATGGTCACTTTGTGTTGTGAACGTGCAACATGGTAAACAATTTAGAACGAGATATTTAAGAACAAAAGATATACATGGTTCGATAGAAATTCTACCTACGTTAACAAAAGTAGCTTTTCCTTGATTATCATTAGAATCCAAAGGGTTATATCATATTTATAGATGCCAGTTAATAACCCTAATCATAGTCCAATTAGGAAATATAGTCCTATTAATTAATTCCTTGTAAAATTTTTGGATTACTCAATTTTGGTAAAACTCCTCTACTAGATGTACATTGGAAACCTCAAATGTACTCGTTCCTTACAATGGGATATTCTCTGCATCCTCTAATCTATTATTTGATCTTGACAACCAAGCAGTAGCACAACTGAACTATCCCATTAACTTTTGGGTCTAATGAATATGAGCCATTTATTATTTCTAACAATCATAACCTTGGTGAATAATTCACCACTCTGAAAAAGTACTATAGCTTATCTCTATCGTAAATCTATAGGTTGGGATGTCATTTTTCTCACATTGAGAAATATTAACCAATTGCAAGCAAATGCTTGAACCTGTCTAAAAGAATTGGCTTTGTCAACCTGTCAGCTGCATTCTTCGAAATATGCACCATTTCTAGTATCATCTCGTTATAGATAATTAACTCTCTCACCTTGTGAAACCTCACATCTAGATTCTTTTTCTTGGCAAGATACACTTGATGTTTTGCCTAATAAATGACGCTCTGACTATCACAACGCACATGAACTCCACCTTGCTTTAAACCAAGCTCTTTAACCAACCATTTGAACCAAAATGCTTCCTTGGCGGCCTTAGTCACTGACATGTATTCTGCTTCAGTTGTAAATAGAGCCACTAGTTTATTGTCACATGGATATCCAACAAATAGTCCCTCTTGCAATTGTAAACACATGACGTGACAAAGTGTAGGCCTGGGAAGAAGAAGTCGGAAGCAAAGTCACTCCTAAAGTGGGCAAACCAACTATGGATGCATCTAAAAAATCTGTCAAAGTTTCGAATCCGCAGACCCATCATGGTGATGTTGTTTCTAGTAATTGTGGGCAAAAGGAAGATGTTTCTCCAGCGAACCATGCTAACACCATTGGGTGAGGGTGTTGAACAAACTTGAGGTATGTGAAAGGGATACCCAAACTAAGAGTAGAATCCCGTATATATAGTCAAACAATAGTATAAAGTGATCTGAACATCCCTTTGGTTTAGACAAAATAAAAAAGTCATAGTAAGGGTAAAAAGAGAAAAAAAAAAACCCTAATAAACTAGACTATAACTCCAACACTCCCTCTTAAGTTAGGCGCAAAAATGTCAACTAAGTCAAACTTGACAATGAAGTCTTGAAGAATGGACAGAGTGACTGGTTTGGTGAAAACATCCACAATCTGATCATTAGTCCCCACAAATAATTGACTGAGAATACCACAGTTAACCTTCTCCCGAAGAAAGTGAACATCGATCTTTATATGTTTCGTTCTCTTGTGTAGTACAGAGTCAGAAGCGAACTGAATAACAGATCGATTATCATAATATAATATGGATGGAGAAGCCATTGAAGATCCCAACTCTCCAAGAATCAATCGTAGCCAAATAATCTCGCATGTGCGACGTTCTAGTGCCTGATACTCTGCCTTTGTTGACGAGCAGGAGACAACTGTCTACTTCTTGCTCTTCTAAGATATAAGATGAGTCCCTTAAAAAGTACAGAAGCTTGTAGCAGATCGACTGTCACATGCTCTCTCATAATCTGAATATGAATAACATGCTAGAGAACCATTATGAGATCCTAATGCATAGATCAACCCCAAGTCCAGGATAAGATTTGAGGTACCGAAGAATATGATAAATTGCATCAAGATGAGGCTGACACTGCCTATACGTGAACTGACTAACTCGATTAACAGCGATTGAAATATATGGCCTAGTGTTGGCTAAGTAGATAAGTATACCTATCAACCTCTACCAAGAATTGATCATAGTCAGATAATCTCACACATGCCAATGCTAGTGCTCGATACTCTGTCTCTATTGACGAATGGGAGACAACTGTCTACTTTTTGCTCTTTCAAGATATAAGATTAGTCTCTTGAAAAGCATAGAAGCCTGTAATAGATCAACCGTCACATGCTCCCCTATAATTTGAATTTGAATAACAGGTTAGCAAACTAGTCTAAGATCCTAATGCATAGAACAACCCAAATTTAGGATAAGACTTGAGGTATCGAAGAATATGATAAACTATATCAAGAGGAGGTAGACATTGCCCATCTATGAAGTGTGGATACTTCATTAGGGTTGGCGTATCCGTATCGGATACCTTATCAAATATGATATTCATCAGATACTCGAGGATACGTATCGGATACACCTCCTACGTATCCGATAATAATTAAATATTAACATACTTCACGAATACTTTTGTGTTCAAGAAATATATATAATTTTTGAGTTGAATTTTTAATATTCACATACCATACAACACATTTACAAAAATTCATACTACTTCAAAGGTACATGAGTATTTTTTAAGTAATATCTACGAAAAAGAGTATAAAATAAATCTATTACATTATAGTTTTAGAAAAAATCACTGATAAATAAATCGACTCGGTAAATGTTAGTTTTGATTTCTTTAATTAATCACTTCACTTTGTGAATATACCATAGTGATGCAATATATATTTTATTCAAACTAAAAAGAATTATAAATTTTTCTTATTGTGTTAAAGAACAACCAAAATATATAAGTATTATACTAACTGAAAATAATAAAAATATTAAATATATTTTATTCTAACCGTATCTTAACCGCACTCGTATCCTTTTTTTTTAGATTTTGTTGTATCGCTTTATCTGTATCGTATCATACCCGTATTTCCGTATCCGTATCCATGTTTTATAGCTGCCCATGCATGAATTGACTAACTTGGCTGACAGGGAATGAAATATTTGGTCTAATGTTGGATAGGTAAATAAGTCTACCCACCAACCTCTGATAGACAGTCGGATCTCTCAACTCCTCACCTTCTGCAGTAAGCTTCAGGTTTATAATCATGGGTGATGATGTCGGTTTGCACTCCAGTATCCTAGTGTCCGAAAGAAGATCTAGAACATACTCTCTCTAAAAAAGAACAATACCCCTGCTGTTACAGGAACCTCAATCCCAAGAAAGTATCGTAAAAATTCAGGGTTCATCACATCGAAGGCCTTCCCAAGGTCTACCTTGATTTGTGCAACCTAGAAACATTATCCACTGTAATAATAATATCATCCACATATATAAAAAGAATGACACATTACCCAAAAGTATTTCGTCGAATAAAGCATGTATGGTCAGAATGATATCCGATGAACCCTAAACGTACAACTACACCACTAAACTAAGAAAATTTGGCTTGTGGTGACTATTTCAGTCCATAAAAAGACTTACATAGTTGACACACCTTCCCCACATATTTCCCCTCACCATGAAAACCTGGTGGTGCATCCATATAAATAGTCTCGTCTAGATCACCGTGAAGAAATGCATTCTTCACATCCACTGATGAAGAGGTCAAGAGTATTCCACATCCAGAGATATAAATCAACCGAATGATAGTCAATTTTTCCACGGGGGCAAAGGTAGTACCAAAATCATGACTTGGTACTTAAGTAAAACCCTTTATCACAAGTCTAACCTTGTGACTATCAGTAGTACCATCTGCAAGAAACTTCAGACTCTTGAAGGTAAAGAGACAAGATCTCACCTATGATTACACTAAAGAGCGTCCATCTCCATTTTCACGGGAAGAATCCACTAGGGCTCCCATATAGCCTTTGAAATAGAGCAAGGAACTGACATATCTGATAAAGCCATACTATAAGCTCGAAATAGGGGGGATAGATCACCATAAGAATCATAATCAGAGATCGGATATCGGATATAAAGTCATGGTAGTCCAACCATAACGAACAATGGGACGATGATCCCATCATGGATAATGATGCCTTAAATCATCATAATTCACTGTCAATGTCTCATTAGGTAAAGTAAGTGACTCACTACCTACAATCTCATCAGTACTAACAACAGGTGTATCAATATGTTCAACCAACGGAAAAATATTGCATGCATCACCTGAGGTAAAGGGGACATCAATAGGGGGATGAGAGTGAGGTTAAACAAGTGACTTTGTGGTGACAGGGTCGAGTGGCTCTAGAGGAGAAGAGACTAGTGACTCTATAGTGATAATGACCAATGGTTCTGGCTCATGTGGTAAGGAAAAATCAAAAAGTGTATCATCAACTGGAGTGGCAGACATAGGACTGGAAGAAAAATAAAGAATATGCTCAAGGAAGGTAAGATCTAGACTGTGGTACATATGACGCTTGATTTGATCATAACATTGATACCCCTTAAACTAATGACAATAACCCACAAAGATATAATGAATGCTTTATCATCAAGCTTACGATGAGTATGAGACCTATCTTGAACAAAATATGTGCAGCCAAAAACACAAGGGGGGCCGAAAAAAGTGTCTGCCCAAGGAATAAGACATGTAAGGGAGCCATATACAAAAGAACACGACTAGGTGTACGATTGCACAAAAAGGTAGAAGTCAAAACAACAAAATGCCAACAAGATTTTAGTACCCCTATGCCTCTATGCATATAACGTACCATCCTTATCAGACTACTATTTTTCCTTTTAGCAACTCTATTTTGCTCAGGAGTATATGGACAAATGAGCTGCTGAAAGATACCCTGAAAAAAAAAGGTGAGACACTAGGGTATCAAACACATATTCTTTGACATTATCCTAAAAAAGAGCATGAACAATGACATCGAATTATGTCTTAATCTTCTAAAAAAACTGAGTGATGACATGGAGTATATCGAACTTCTTATGCAAATGGTAGACTCAAGTACAACGGGTATGATAATCTATAAATGTCACATAATATCGAGCACTTGACAAAGCAATAACAACAGAGGGTTCCCAAATATTATAGTATATTAGGTCAAATGGCTTAGGTGACTGGTGGATGTGAGGAATATAACTAGTCCTAACATATTTTGATAGGGAACATATAACGAAATCAAGTTTACCACCAACACAAGCATTGCTCAAAATAAGAAATAATATACATAAATATTTAAAATTTGTATGTCTAGAATGATCATGCCAGAAACTGAACAGTTTGTGATGAAAAATCATAACAAAAAGTACTAGGTAAAATACTAGCATGCAAGATAGGAATAGATAAAGATAAAATAGGTACAGATGATGGAGGCGTAGGAACTGGTGAAAGTAAGGGCAGATCCCTTAGATAGTACAATCCATCTCTCTCATGTATCCTGATAATAATTTTCTTAGTACTCAAGTTTTACAAATAATACAAATCAGATAAGAACACAACCACACAGTGAAAATCTTTAGCTAACTGATGTACAGATAATAAATTTATGACCAACTTTGGTGTATGAAAATTTGAGCGTAATTTAAAATCATCTGGGAGGCAGACTATACCCCTACTAATAATAAGGACATGTGTCACATATACTAACTGAATCTATGTATGCAACTACTTGTCAAAAGTGATGGACCTCACCTGTTATATGACCATTTGCAACCGAGTCCATATCACTCCACCAAGGATGAGTAGTAGCAGAAGTAGTAGGAGCAACGAATGTAGGTGGTGGTACCTTAGCAAGTACGACTACGATGACGCAGTTGAAGCTCCGAATGGAGTTTTAGCAAGTAGCCCTGAGATGTCCTAGTTAGCCATAATAATCACACTACAAGAATCCTACTATTTGAGCGAATCTGGGCACCTTGAGGGTATTGGTCCGAGCACTGTCCACCCCTAGCTGAGGGTCCTGAACAAGACCCTGCAACTAAAAGTGATGCAATATGGACATGACGCTCGTGCTGCTCAATCATCGCATACACTTCATAAAGGGACGAAAGCATTAGCATCAACAAGATCTGGTAGCGAGGTTCCTCAAACTCATCATGAAGCTCTATAAGGAACTTGTGAATGCTATCATTCTGTTCTCGAGTATGTAGGAATGCTGCTCCCTCGTGCTCAATCTTTGGAATAGCAATAAGAGGGCGTAGATTCTCATACTCAATCCAGCGTTGAGTCAAATGACCATAATAGTCTTGAACCGTTATATATCTCACTGCCGAGCATATGAGAGCTTTAAAGAAAGCTCATAAACACAAACTCCACATCCTAATTAGGAATGCATCTCCGATAATGCGCTCTATAGCTTTATAACAGAATTATAAAATTGTTGACTCCTGCAAACAAATAGCTCCATCAAACCAAAAAATCATTCAAGAATAGTGCAGTTCTTAGAGAACTATATATAATATCGAGGGTCATCATCAGCCATCTTTGGGTGAGATCTTGTTAGCCAACCAAACTTCCTTACACAGCCTAAGAAAAGCTAGAATGAGCATGACCACTCAGCAAAGTTACGGTCATTTAACAGCTGTGTCGTAACCTTCTTAGAGATCATACCCGTCATTCTCGATAATGCAATTATGTCAGTAGGTAATGTATACTAGTCAAACATAACAGTGAGAGATCTAAATGATACATTCCTGGTGGAAGTACTAACAGCAGGAGTCTCAACAATAGAGGTCTTAGCAGTAGGAGTCTCAAGTCCCTCAATAGTAGCCATATCAACAGTAATACGTGGGCATCCGTGATAGAAAATAATCTAAGATAAATAGAGGGACAAAATAAGGGAGAATAATATGTCTCAATTTGAATAGTAGAGACAAATAAAGAAGGTTAAAAAAACTCCCAAATAATTAGGTCACGGAGCCTAAAAATTCAGTAAATATATACGTGATCTACTGCATCAAAACCAGATCAATGGAGAAGATGATTCAATCCCTATTAAAAGGTCCTAGATGTTGCAAACCTAGGAAAAAAAGGTAGTGGCGCGTATAAATGGTGACACTACGATGAAGTGCACGAAGCACGAAGGCAAGGCAGTTGGGTTGGGTTCGCAAGGTTGGGCAGTGGGTTAGGTTGGGCTGGGTGTTCACTAGTTTGGGTGCCAGTGGGTTAGGCTAGATGTTGGGTTGTCGGTGTGCGACTATTCTGTTGGTGGATTGAGGTTGGGCTGGGCAGTGTGTATTGGTGAACTGCTAAAAGTGATTCTTGTTTGCTGGATTGATTTCTTGGCTATCAGTGTTGGTTTGTTTATTTGCGGGCTATTGTTGGATTGTGGGTTTGTCAGTGTGTGTGTTTGTACTGTCGATGATGATTTGCTGCTTTTGGTTTGCAAAACTTGCTGGCCTGGGCAGTGAGACGACTTTCACTAATTTTGCAGGTGGCTGGGCAGTGGTTGTTGGTGGGTTGCTAGGCTGCTGAAGTTTTTGATTTTGGTGGAGGTTAGGGTAAAGGTTAGGGTTAGAGGTAGGGTTTAGCTCTAATACCAACTTGAGATATGTGAAATTGATACCTAAACTAAGAGTAGATCTCCGTATATATAATCAAACCATAGTATAAAGTGACCAGAACATCCTTTTGGTCTAGACAAAACATAAAAGTCATAGTAAGGGTAAAAAAGGGAAAAGAAACCTTAATACACTTGATTATAACTCCAACAAAAAAGACATGGATGTTGAGGACATTTTATTAGTGCTGATGAACAATAATGTATTGAAAGATTCACAGGAAGTGATTATTGTTCCAAACACTCCCTAAGATTGGGATATTTTAGAAGCTACTATGGTGGCTCAAGGCGATAGTTTGGTGGAGGCTCCATTTTTTATTTTGCAACCAAAATTCCAAAGAAAATGATAGAGAAAAATGAGGGACAAATCTTATAAAACACGTTATCTGGTGGAATCATCGCAGGTTGTTAATGAAGGTCCTGTACTTGAATATAAGAGGGGTGGGTAATGACCTATTTCGATGTGTTCTCATCAGTTATATCACTCATTACCAACCATATATTATTTGTATTTCAGAGCCTATGGTGAATTTTAATTCTATCCCCGTTTATGTGGGTGGAAACACTCATCAACCTGTTAATCTTTGGATTTTAACCTCTTCTATGATTAATGCAGTCATTGTAAATGTTTCTTCACAACAAGTTACGATCGGCCTAATGGTTTTTGTTTTATGTGGGTACAACATATTTTCAACGTCGAATACTTTGGTTAAAACTTGCTAATATCAGAGCTATGAATGGTCATGGGTGATTTCAATATGGTGTTGGGAGCCCAGGAAATGCGTGGTGGTATTTTACCCAAGTCTATCTCTTGCAATGAATTTCTTTCTATGATTAATTCTTGTGAGTTGATAGATATTGCCACTCGTAGGGCTCCGTATAATTGGCTGAATGGAAGGGGTATCCATTCTCATATCAATATGCACTTGGAAAGGAGTATATCATGCATCAATTGGCTTGGTTCTTGGCTGAATTCTTCTTGTTCTTTATTTATTAGGACATCATTGGATCATCACCTTTTGTTGTTTTACTTTAGCAAAATGGAAAGGGTGTGACCTTCACCTTTCTGTTTCCAAAGTATGTGGAAATTTCATGATATTTTTCTAATTGTTGTGAAAGAGTCTTGGGTGGGGTTGACATTGGACTGAAGCGGGGGGGGGGGGGGGGGGTAGTCTTCATCTTCGTAATCGCTTAAAAAAACTCTGTACATCCCCGGTCCATTCTCGTTAATGAGTATAATTTTCATCCCATCTCCGCCCCCCGTCCACAACTAAATTTGTAATCATTGTCCCTGCCTCGTCCCCCATCCCCCGCTTTCACCCCCGACCCCCATACCTGCCCTAGCCCAATTTACTTGTTTTTTTTTTTTTATCAGAACAAGACCATGCAACAATGTATTAAGTAGAAAAATTCAAATTAAAATAAAAAAAAGAGAAGTCTTAAGCTCAAGAGGGGAAGGGAACCTAACCAATCTAGCGGGAGTGAGTTGGTTAGCTTAGCGATTGCCACCCAATGAGCAGTCCTATTACAGGCCCTAGGCTTGTGTAAAAAGCTAGGGTTATGTAACCTAGCAAAATATCTAATATGATCCATAATAACTTTAATTTTCCACAGGGGGACATTCTCCGTAGAACTAAGTTTGATAACAGAAAGACAATCATTCATGATTGTGGTATTAGAGAGCAAAAGGGCATAAGCCAGTAGACAAGCTTGGCACACTGCCTCAGCTTTAGAAGACAAAAGTGACACTGCAGGGAAAGTCCTAGCAGCACCAAAAACCAAAACACCATCCTCCTTGCATAGCACCACACCACATGCAACCATCGCAGACTTAGGATCAAAGGAACCTTCACAGTAGAGAAGAGAACCATTAACTGGGAAAGGGGACTGCTCAACCATAGCCACGGGGGCATCTGATCTGGAATGAAAAACACTAGCCTCCCTAAATTGATCATTCCACATGCATTGGGCATCAACAACCGAGGCAAAGGCATTAACATCCTCATCACAAAACACCTTTTGATTCCTAGTTTTCCAAATAACCTAGCCCACTATGGCCACTTTACCCAAGACCTCAAGCCTTCCCATTGCATCCTCAACCTACTCCAAAAATCCAGGATGATCTTTGTGCCACAGACATAAAAGAGTTCACATCCCACCAAAAAAAAAATTCATACCAAACCAAACCCTTTTCGTCCATTCACACTCAAACAAAATATGCTCAATAGATTCAGTAGAAAAATTACCTACAGAGCAACAGGGAGAAGATGCACACTTCCTTTTAAAGATGTTCTCCTAAGATGCCAAAATATTGTGGCAAGCCCTCCACCAAAAGTGCTTAACCTTAAGCAAGGCCTTCATATTCCAAACACTCTGCCAAAGTTTGGGATGAGGGGAACCAGACGAGTTGCACTCCAATTGATCTCCCTAACTCTTGTTACCCAGTTTGTAGGTGGATTTAACAGTATAAACCCCCTTACAATTTGGCCACCAAATTCTATTGTCTTTGCCTCCATTAATCGGCAATGGAATGGAATAAATAACATTGAAATCCTCCCCTGAAACCACAGAAGACAATCTGGTAATGTCATATTGAATGGAGTTTAGCAGAACAAAATCAGCGACCTTATCAAATTGACAATCAGAGGGTTTAGGAGAATGAACATAAAAAGAAGGGGATAGGGGAATTCATTTATCAGTCCAAAAATTAACCTCCCTCCCATCACCACTCTGCCACATGATGCCTCTTGGAAGCAAATCCCATCCATAAAGAAAGCTACTCCAAGCCCATGAAGGTCTATTACCACGCTTAGCATTCATCAAATCATCATTAGGAAAATAAATTGCTTTAGTGAATCTTGCCCAAAAAGAATTAGGTTGATATATCAGTCACTAACAATGTTTGACCATAAGGGCTTGATTAAACAACTTGAAGTCCTTGAAACCCATAACACCTGACGCCTTGGACTCAGTCATCTTCAACTATTTTTTTCAACAAATTTCATTCCTCTCCTCAGTCCCTTCCACCAGAACTGCCTAAAATAGCAATTCAACTTATTACAAAAATTGTTAGGAAAAGCCACCACAGACATGGCATTATTGGAAATAGCTTGGATCCCTGCCTTAACCAAAACCTCCTTGCTAGCATAGGACAGACAAGAACATTTCCACCCTTGAAGTTTCTTAACCACCCTTTACAACAAAAATCCAAAAACATCACTCCTAGAATGACCCCACATTTAAGGAATACCTAAATACTTAGCTTGATGAGGAAGGGTCTTTAACCCTAAAATATGGCAAAAGAAAGACTTTTGATCATCAGAAGAATTTTCAGAAAAAATGATACCAGATTTATGGAGGTTAGCACATTGACCTGAGGCGTCACAATAACACTGGAGAATCTTGATGAACTCTCTAACACATGAAAAAAAAAAAAAAAAAAACCTCTCTAACACATGCTTCCTTCCCCTTGAGAAAGAATAAGGAATCATCAGCGAAGAAGAGATGGGATAAGATTGGACTCCTCCTTTTGATTTTAATTCCCACAAGACGCTTGCCTTCAACCCCTTTTAAAATCATGGATGAGAGGACATCAACAACAAAAAGAAAAAGATATGGAGATAAAGCTACTTGTTTACTAGTATCTTATTGTAAGGAATATGGACATAAGTTCATTTGTCATATGGAATATGGATAAAGCAAGAAGTATTAGGCGGTTGAGAACTGTTTGGACTTTGAATTACCACACTAGTATTTGAGGAAGTGGATAAATAAGTGTTCATCATGCGGAAAATTTCATAAATGATGACTAGCAGCCACTATTTCTATCTACATAACTTGGGACTAGACGACTGTATATTAAAGATTTCAGTGTTGAAGTTTTTGTTATCGTAAGAATAACACAATTGATGGTGTTCATTTTCACAGGTCCTAAGAGCCTACAATAGAGAAATTAGCGGCCTTACAGTCAAAGAAAATTAGGGGCTAGTGATCAATGGACAACTAATGGACTTGGGGGCTCGGATGCTTAGTGAAGGCGGAGGCATAGAGAAGTCAAGAGAGTGATTGAATTAGAGCTTCCTTTGGGTAGGTATTAGTCCATCCCTAGTCCAAATGGGGCTGGTTTGAACGAATACCCATTTTTTTTTGGTCCACTGTCATCCCTAGTCTTGGGTCTTAGAGGGTATCTATGGCTGACCTATGTTCATAGTCATTCAAAAACTTAAATGGTTAAAACAATGTTTGAGTATTTGAAATAAAGAGATTTTTGGAAATATTCATGTGAAGGTGGAATCGACTTTCTCTTTAATCAAGGAAATTCAAGACCAAATGGTCGTTCAGGGCTTCTCAGAAGATTTATTTCCAATGGTACAAAATTGTAATGACCCATCTCAATTGTCAAGATATTGTTCGCTTTAGTGCCCATACACCCTCACAGTTTTGTTCCTTTGGGGCTTTGCCCCAGATAAAGCTTTTTGACAATTAAGGGTGAGCACGCCACATATATAACCCAATCATTCCCCCTCTCTAGTCGATGTAAGATGCAACACATAGAGCTGTAGCACCTTCTCACCTCATAAGAATTTTTGGTGGGCAAGTACACTAATTGTCAAGAGGCCTTTTAGTGTGCTCACCCTTAATTGTTAAGAGGCCTTTTTCTGGGAAAAATTCCCAGAGGAACAAAACCATGAAGGTGTATGGGCACCAAAGCGGACAACATCTTGATAGTTAGGACGGGTCGTTACAGATGGTATTAGTGTTGATTCTTCTACTGTCGATTGGAGGGGGTGGACCCCATGTGGGCCTCATGAGGATGCGTGTCCTCTAAAGGGGTAGAGTGTAGTAGCATGCAAAAAAGGTCTTATGATGTGAGGAGGTGTTGTAATTATATGTGTTGCACCCCACATCGACTTGGGAGGGGGAATGACTGGGCTATATATGTGTTTGCTCACCCTTAGTTGTTAAGAGACCTTATTTGGTGCAAATCCCTAGAAGAACAAAATCGCGAGGGTATATAGGCACCAAAGCAGACAATATCTTGGCAATCATTACAAAAATTCATCTCAATTTTTTTTTCTTCCAAAAATTATCAACTTCTCAACACGACCCCCAATTACGGACAACCCAATCAACACACTTCCCAACTGTTAAACAATCTCATCAATCCACATCTACCTTTCTCTTCATTTTACTTTTAAATTGTGTAACTAAAAAAACTAAATTATTATTTAAAATACAAATATTGGAAGATCAGTTCGATTTTTGATATTGTGTAGCGTCTTTAAGTATGGGCTATTACTAGTTCATATATACATAATATCTTATCATTTTCAAGTTATTTTAATATATAGAAGTCGAATTTAAAGTGATGATAAGTATATTTGCCCATGTGATAAGTCGATTAGATGCTTTTCTACATAGTAGGTTAATAGAACATGGACTCAACATGAAATAAGTGGCTTATGATTTACTAATTTCTGAAAAAAAGAAAAATGATACGACCCACAAACCCTAATAATAAATGAATTAGATATTAGCAATGTCAAACATGAATAATTCTACATTTGTAGGACAACAAATTTACCTTGTATAGTGTGCAGAACATTTTTTATGTTTTCTATTTTTTGTTTCATTTCTTGATTAGGTATTCTACAAATTTCTATTGAATTGGTGGATTCTTACTTGGTTTTTAAACATTTAGACCATGTAGATTTAATTTATGGAAGGTCTATATGTGATAATAGAGAAAAGGTCTTTATATATTACAGATAGTACATGTGTTATGTTTGTTGACTTGAACAAAACACGTACATAGACCAGTCGAATTATGGTCGACTACCATTCCATATTGCAACAAAAATAAGACAATCGAACATCCAACAATTGTCAACCCTAGCTCAGGGCTAATTAACTCTCTCATAGTCAAGAAAACAAGAAAAATGTGGACTCAAGTGGCTGTCAAGAGTGGTTAAAACACATAAATGGACTCCATACCACTATCTTCATCCTTTGCTCTATAGATATGGCATTACACTACTATATCAATTTCATAAAGGGAGAGATAGTCCTTGTATTTAAGACCATATTTTATGGTCCCATATTTCCAAATATAAAAAATTCCATTACTTTTAATGATAAAAATTAGGTGTATTAGTAGTTAAATTGCCAAAAAGATATATGTTGTTAAATATTGAGTGACCATTGAAGCACCAATGGTTGGTTCTAGACTAAACCTTATTATTTAGAGGAAAAAAAAAGTCCTTTCACAGTTTTCGTTGATAAACTTTGAGAAAAGATCATTAACAATGTCTGCAAAAAGTCATATAGCATGATCCATGGCATCCTCAATGCCCCCTCTATAATCAGGGTGGGGGATGATATGCTTGGGGGCTTGGGTTTTGATATTGATGATAGAGTGAGTAGAATTATTAGCGATGGTTGCTTGAGTTAGCCTGGGAGAGCAATCCAAATCCTTCCTGACATGTAACCAAATCCAAAAAGAGAGGACTATATTAAATGGCTTCTAAATACATCAGGTTTTAGCATCCGATCAACATGGGAGGCAATCAGACCTAAGGGGCAGTATTAGAGTTAGACCAACATTGTTTGGTACTTAAATGCACTTCCCAAATTCAATTTTGTCTTATGGTTTTCAATACAACAGATGCTTGCTACTGATGATAGAATTATAAGTCATGGGGTGGTCCATAATGGTCAGTGTCTTTTCTACAGAGGAGAAAGCGAAACTCATAATCACCTTTATTTCAACTGTCGTTACACTCATAGGCTATGGTTATCTCTCCAAGTAAAGCGTGCTTTACAATGCACTAATATGAATTGACAGAGTTTCATTCCTTGGTTTGCTGCAAACATCAAGGGGAAGGAGCAAGCTAATCAACAAACTTGTTTTATCTACTTCAATATACTTACTTAGGAGAGTGAGGAATTGTAG
Source organism: Ilex paraguariensis (assembly GCA_963454935.2). Lineage (NCBI taxonomy): Eukaryota > Viridiplantae > Streptophyta > Magnoliopsida > Aquifoliales > Aquifoliaceae > Ilex > Ilex paraguariensis. The sequence goes on from CAUOFW020001558.1 coordinate 437,584, forward strand.
AGTTTTTAAGAACAACTTCAAGGATGTTAATTCCTTAATAAACAAGGTAATTGAGAATATAAGATATAACTTCATCTAATCAAAAGTGTTAGCAAAAATATGCCAAATCTCTAGCTTCAAAAGCAATGGGGACTGCGAGAAACGATTTTTGAGCCTCCTTGAAAGCATGTAGTGTGTAGGATGATTTTTTCGCAATAAATGAGATGACAGATCTTTTCCTTGGTGAGCTTGCATCTATCTGGAACATCTCCTAAACGGAACCCCTATTGTGCTTCCCACAGTGAATAGCTATGGAGACTTGTCACTCGATAAACAAGAGTTAGAAGGGCGCCAAAATGTTCTCCAGTGTGGTCCTTTCGACACTCAAGTCAATATTCGAGAGAAGATGGGTTTCATACCTTTGCTTTGAGCTTGAGTGTGTTATTTATTCCTTTCAGGAATTGATTGAGGCGGACAGTTGGGTCCCCTTAGAGGGAAAGTTCCTGGTTAGTTCATACAGGGGACAACATTTGGTGTGCAGACCTTGATCAAAGCGTCTGCTTTTCTCTGCACTAGGTGTTTCCACAGGTTTGTACTCGGGACCTAGAGGACTTAATGCATGCTTCTCGGCTCCGCTGAGCAGTGAATGTGTCTCTTGCTTTTGTCATATTATTTAATGCACCCAAGGCATGGACATACATGCGCAACAACATTTTCGGCAATCTCCCATTTGAAGAGTCATGAATTAATTGTGTCATACACCGTACATTTTCATTATTGGTCATTGAATTGCTTTTCTGATCATTCTTATTGCCTTGGAAGGTCAATAACTAAGAGTCAACCTTACCCCCAAGCTGTAAAATTCAGAAACTACTTTATCTTGATCATCAGGCGTGCTTGCCTTAGTCAATTATCTCTACTTTTGAAGTCAAAGTTTATCCACATGCAAGGTGGTCGGCACCGATGTGAGTCATCTCCGGATGCCAAAGGTGTCTCCAATCTAGGAGAGGCTCCTCTATCAAGATGAGTTACCCGAGGATGCCGAAGTGTCACAACATCACTGACATACACATGACCTCATACCAAGGAAAGGCTCCCACACTGAAGACCTGACACGCGACTCATGTCGCTCACTCATTAGTTGCCAAAGTATCCTATCAACTGTTCCCCGACCCTTGATCTTCGTACGGACCGGATGATGTGTCAAATGGAGATAAAAGGGCTTGTGTCCTTTGGCTTTTCACAGGAGGCGTGTAGCCGATTTCCTGCCTTTGGGGATCATACAACTTTTATTTGTGCTCATCGTGGAACGTGGGTAATGATGGCATCTTTCGCCATGTATTACTAGTCCACCCCTTCGTTCTCTCCGTTATCTTCTCTATGTGACCTTTTTGAAAAGTTCACCGAAAAATCTACTCAAAGACCACCGCCTACCATTAGAAGTTCATTAGACCCCTCGAGTTCGTCGGAGAAGCCTGAAGCTCACCCCTTCCACCTTTGAAGGTTCATTGATGCCTACTGGAGAAGTGGCGAGGCCTGTTTAGGGATTACACTCCAATATCAATTTCAAAAAGGGACAGCTGGTCCTTGTTGTTGAAACTCCATTTTATGGTCCCATATTTCCAAAAAATAAAAAATTTCATTGTTTTTAGGGCTAAAAATGAGGTGCATAAGTAGTTAAACTACCGAAAAAATATACGTTGTTAGATACAAAGAGAATGTTGAAGCACCAATTGTTGGTTCCGAATTGAACCTTATTATTCAGAGACAAAAAAAAAAGAAATAATCGTATAAAGGTTTTTGTTGATAAAATTTACAAAAAACTCATTGACGATGTCATTAAAATACACCCACGAATCTTGTATGATGTTTGAAGAGTCTCATTATGTCCAATAATCACAATCCTTTGAAGTTTGAAGTTTCCAAAGATAAAAAAGTACAAAAAATTAATGCTTAATAATTATTGGGACCATGATAGAGTACACAGCCTGCTTGACCAATTCTGTCACGAATGGATAGGGTTGACAGTTTCTAAAGTGATCTACCAATCACTGTTAAAAAATAAAATAAAATAATATAAGTGTGGCCTGAGCAAAGTATAAAAGAACAACTGATCATGATAGATATATGCTTAGTTATTCTCATGTGGAAGTGGTTGAACAGGTCGATGTATTGGCTTGAAAATTTTAGGATTGTTGCCCTTATTTGGTGGGATTTAGATTCTCCCTATTATTTTTAATTTTTTTAGTGAATTATTTATCATTAATAACTGAGAGACTCACTTTGCATAACATAAGTCTCACTTAAATTACATCATAAGTGATCCGTCAAGAACTTGGTTGAATTAATTTTACACTCTACCAAAATCAAGCGTCTATTCTCTTTTTTAATAGAGATTTTTGATGTGTCCGAAGTAGAACGAAGCAAAACACATAATTTGGAAGCAAAATAAAATAACTCTTCGTTAAATTTCTAGCAAACATTAATTATTGATGTAATGTGAAACTAATAACTTAATTGAAGGTGCAATTTTTGAGGGGGTTAGGTGAGAAAATCAATGTATAATATTTCCTTTTTATTATATGATTTATAGTTAATTTGGATCTTCTTCCTCCCCACAGTCAATAAGTATAAAATCATTTTTCTCATTGGTGCGAAAACACAAGTCTTCTATAAATACATTCACACTAGCTAATTTTATTCTATGTAATTTAGATCTTGCTACATTTACATCTTTCATTGATATTTTAATTCCTAGTTTTATCTATTTTGAAAGTACTATCAAATTTCAAAACTTAATTTATTCTTCTATCCCTTATATTACAATCCATAGTATTAAATTATATTGTCTCACAAGGGTAGTAGCAAGTCTTCTACAAAAAGGGTCAAACAAATTGAGTCAATTTCTCTCAATTTTATTTTCTCTGTATTTTGTCTCTACTTATTTGATATACCTTTTTATTTCTAATTTTACAAGCAATACACCATGCGATGCACGGATTTATAAAATATTTTTGCACTTTTACATTTTTCATGCATTTAGATAGTTCGTACATCAAAAACATCACTTGTCTCTCATCTGACCAACTTAATTCCAATAATTAAACATTAGAGGAGCCAAAATCCTATATTTACGTGGTAGCCATCCTCCTCTCAATGCACTTGAACTTATGATTTTCCATGACTCCAGTGTGCACTAGAGACTAGGGTAGAGCACTGCATTCTTCTATTGAAAATCTACAGAGAATCGAATTGGTAAAAGGGGTCGCTATTGTTATTAAGTTTGATCATAAGAATCACGATTTACAGGTTTATCAATTATCTTATTTAATTATACAATGATTATTGGATTTGATTATATAGAATGCTTTAGATTAGTATTTTATTAGGGCTTGATAAATCCAATAGAGGTCCACCAAGTTCATCCCTCCCTAAAACTCCACCCTTCATTCCCACACTTAACCACCATGCCAACCCTCTAGCCTCCACCTCTCACCAGTTATTACACCTTGTTAATTATACTCTAGAAATTATTGAAAAGTGAAACAAATAATAGAGTTAGAATAGAAGTAATTTGTGATCAGTATCATTATTTGGACATTGAGAATGCATAATAATTGCAGAACCAACTATAGAATGACAATATCAAATAGATTGCTAGATCCCAACCTAATATCAAAAAGAGGTCTCTATATAGAAACATTGCGAATAAGGCACAAGAATTAACATTCTACCAAATTAATGAAAGAATAAAATTAAACTATTACCAAAAATAACTTTCGATTGGTAAAAAGTCTGGACTGAGTCCAGATGACATCAACTCCATCACGACCAAATTCTGCATCAAATACACACAAATCATCCACAACTCTTTCATTTAGCCATCAACGAACAGATCCATCTTACTTCCGTATTACAAAAAAATATGGCTCCATTATGGTTGCATCTTATCATTGAAAAATGGGAAAGGAGATCTATTTTTTGATAAGATATGGAGTAAAGAGTTAAATATTGAGACACGTGGGCAATTTAAAAATTGCAGTTATCTTCCAGTTCAAAACATAGTTATTCTTATCTAAAAGGGAAAATTAAATGATTAAGCAAAAACAAAAAGGACTAATAAAAATATGCCAAGTAATTTTTCTAGAAATTTAAAAATTCAGAAAATTAGAGAATCAGGTTTAGAGTCCTTTCCTTAATTGTAGATACATTGTTATGGAATATAAAGATCTCTTATCTCTCATCTGAACAACTTAATACCTATAATTAATCACTAGAGGTCCACCAAGTTCATCCCTCCTAACACTCCACCCTTCATTACAATACTTTTGAACGCAGCCACCTCTAACAACTGCCCCTTTAAACACTCTATCCATTAAACCCCAAACCCCCCCCCCTCCCAAAAAAAAAAAAAAAAAAACCACCATGGCAACCCTCTAACTTCCACCTCTCACCGGTTGTTACACCTTATTAATTATAATCTAGAATTTATTTAAGTGTGAAAGAAAGAGTATAGTCAAAACAAAAGCCACTTATAATCAGTTGGACATTGGTAATGCTTAATAATTACAGTATCACTAACTCCAAAATTACAATATCAAATAGATTGCTAGATGCGAACCTAATATCAAAAAGTGGATCCACATCAAAATATTGAGAATAAGGTATAAAAATTGACATTCTACTAAATTATTGGTAGGGTAAAGTTAGAATACTAACAAAAATAATTTTTGAATGGTAAAAAGTACGAATCTAGTCCATATGACATCAACCCCATCACGACCAAGTTCTGCATTAAATACACACTGATCATCCATTGATCCATAATTTTGCTGTCAACTAATAGATATATCTTACTCTTATATTAGCAACAAATATGGCTCCATTATGGTCTTTCTCTCTCAAATCTGTTGCATCCCAACATTAAAAAATGGAAAGAGGGATACGTTTGAGCGGGAGATGTGAATAAGTGGAGATCTATTTTTGATAAAATATCGAATGGAGAGTTAAAAGTTGAGAGATGTGGGCAATTTAAAATTATAGTTATTTGTGAGTTCAAAACAGAGTTATCCTTATCTAAAGGGGGTAATTAAATGGTCAATCAAAAACTAAAAGGACCAATAAAAAGGTGCCAAGTAAGTTTTTCTAAAACTTTGAATATAAAAATTCAAAAAAATTAGAAAACTGAGTTTGGAGTCCTATCGTTATTTGTAGATACATTGACATAGAATATAAAGATCTCTTACCTCTCATCTGAACAACTTAATACAAATAATTAACCACCAGATATCTACCAAGTTCATCCCTCCCTAAACACTCCACCCTTCATTCACACTTTTCTGAACGCACCAACTCTAAACAACCACCCCTTAAACACTTTAACCAAGAAACGCCACCCAAAAAAAAAAAAAAAAACCCACCATGCCAACCTCTAACCTCCACCTCTTACCATTGTTACATCTTATTAATTATAATCTAGAATTTATTGAAGTGTGAACGAATAAAATTTATTGAAGTCAGAACAGAAACAACTTGTGAACAATAAAATTTTTTGGACATTGGGAATACTTAATAATTTTAGCATCTCCAACTCCAGAATGACAACATCAAATAGATTAGTAACTACTATCAAAAAGTGCTATCGACGTCGAAAAATTGAGAAAATAAGGTATACAAATTAACATTCTACTAAATTAATGAAATATGGACCTAGTCCAGATGACATCAACTGCATTATGACCAAATTCTGCATCAAATAAACACATCATCCATAGCTTCATTTTGTCATCAAAAAATAGATCCATCTTACACTCATATTATAAAAAACATGGCTCCATTATGGTCTTTTACTATCATATTTGTTGCATCTTATCATTGAAAAATGGGAAGAGGAATACGCTTGAGAAGGAGAGGTGAACATTGAAAAGAGAGACGTGAATGAGTGGAGATCTATTTTTTGATAAGACATGGAGTGGAGAGTTAAAAATTGAGAAATGTGAGAAGTTTAAAAATTACAATTATTTGTCAGTTGAAAACAGTGTTATCCTTATCTTATGGGAAAAATTAAATATTTAGGCAAAATTAAAAGCACCAATAAAAAGATGCCAATTGCATTTTTCTAAAATTTTGAAGTTAGAAATTAAAAAAAATTAGAGAATAAGGTTTGGAGTCCTCTCCTTATTTGTAGCTACATTGCAATAAAATATAAAGATTACTTCTATTGTTATACTATAATCATCATAATATTCTTTTTTTGGTATACACAATTTTTTTTAAAGTATTATTTCTTAGTTGCCCAATATTCTACGTACCCACTTTTTTATTTTGATTTCAAAAAACAACAACCCATTGATATTGTTTATCTTTTTCTTTGGGTTTGGCTTTTATGAAATTTCTAAATTGGAGGATCATTTAATTATTTTTCTATGTAAAGATTCATCCACGTCCCCAAATCATGTCACATTTAGGCGGCTTAAACTTTCAAACTTTAAACCAATTGAATTTATTAACTTGTACTTATTCTCATCATTCAACAAAAATAAAAAATCCACTCAATATTCACAAATTGAGATGAGCAAACCTCTTTTTCCCAGGAGCTTTTCATTCAAATTCAATTGAAAATCCAAAATATGCAAGGACATCCAGCTAGCCATGACCAATATATTGGTTGTTGATTCTTTCAAATCAAGAAAGATATTTGAATTGACATTTTGAATGAGATTTAAGTGGTGTTTGATAAAATTGAAAGTTAAACACTGAAAACAGAATGTTGAATTTTAAATGCTGAATGCTAAATTTTTTAATTTATAAACTGTTTGGTGTCAACTAAGATTTAAGTATTGAATTGAATCAAACTGTTTGACAAATATAATAAACTAAAAACTGAAAATTATTATTATTCCAAAATTTCCCTTCTCTTTAGCCATCTCTCCGTAACTAACTTATTCCTACCACCACATCACAATAATAGTGGCGATGGTGGTGATGGTAGTGGTGGTGGTAAAGGTGGTAGTGGCATAATGGTGGTGATGGCGACGATAAAATGGTGGTGACAATGTTGGTGGTGGCAGTGGCACAATATTGGTGGTGGCAGAGGCAGTGGTGGTGGTGAAATAATGGTAAATTGATGGTGGCGACAATTTTAGTAGTGGCGGTGTCATAATGATAATGGTGGTGGTGGCAATGGTGGTGATGGTGGTTGTAAAAGTGGCACAATAATGGTGGTGGTGGTGGTGGTGACATAATGGTAATGGCAACGGTGGTGGTGGTGGCGGCAGCAACACAATGATGGTGGTGGTGGTGGTGGTGGTGGTGACGGTGGTGGCAATGGCACAATAGTAGGGATATTGGCGGCTGCAATGGTGATGGTGATGGTAGCACAATGGTGGTGGCGATGGTGGTTGTTGTTGCATAATGGTAGTTGTGGTGGTGATTGTGTTGGTGGTGGTTGCGATGACAAAATGGTGGTGATGGGGGTAGCACAATGGTGGCAGTGGTGGTGGCGGCGGCAATACAATAGTAGTGGTTGTGGTGAATGTTGGTTGTTGAAAAGTTAAGAGTGTAACATGCATTGAGGGTATATTTGTGAATTATGAAGAATTGATAAAATCAATAGTGACTAACATTTTCAACCTTAAGTAATAAGTAGATACCTTGCTACTTAAAATTTTAATATTTTTTTAAATAATATTTAAAATATTAAGTATTATGAATTTTAGGTTATCAGACAAGATTAATTCATTAAGTGTTTAAAATATTCAATTTTAAACCAAAAATGCTGTTATCAAATAGTCCATAGAGTAACTGTAATATCCCATGCAGACCCACAGTTCGGGATTTGACTATTGTACCGAATTTTACTTTTCTACCGTACCTCAATTTACTACATTAATATGGTTACTTTTATTACATTTGTGGATCCTTTTACCATTATTATGGTATCTCAAAAAATGATAAAAATAGTTACCACAAAAGTGATAAAAACATCCACAAATGTGGTAAAAACACCTACAAATGAGGTAAAAATACCGACAAATGTTGTAAATTTTTTGTACTAAAGAAAAGTAGTAAAAATAGTTATCACAAATGTGATAAAAACATACACAATAGTGGTAAAAACGCCCATAAAAATGGTAAGTCATCCATAAAAGTAATAAATTTTTTACTTGTAAAATTACCTAAAAAAATTATAGAAACAACCATTAAAGTAATAAAAATTAGAGGTATCATACCGAAATTATTGCTTTGGTACCGTAGTCAAGTCCTATAGTTCAATGTTCTTATCTCACTAATATTTCATCCATAAGGTCACATCCTTAACCTTATTTCCCATTAAAAAATAAGGTTATGTAACACTCTGTATAAGAGAAAAATGTTTTAATAAAAGAAAATTGCAGCTCACTCATTATACATCCCTATCAACAATTGGTTGATATGTTGAGCTCTAGCAAGCTTGTATAAAAAAAAAATAACTACACTTTCGCAAGCTCGCTTAAAAAAAAAATCAATTTAAGGAATAGTACTCACGTAGTTGCAACAAAACACTTACAAAAATGGTAAATCATTCATAAAAGTAATAATTTTTTAGTTGTAAAATAACCAATAAAAATTATAAAAACAACCATTAAAGTAGTAAAAATTAGAGTTACGATACCGAAATTATTACTTCGGTACCGTATTCAAGTCCCATAGTTCGATGGTATGATCTCATTAATATTTCATCCATAGGGTCACATCCTTAACCTTATTTCTCATTAAAAAATAAGGTTATGTGACACTCTGTATAAGAGAAAAAATTTTGAATAAAAGAAAATTGCAACTCACACATTATACATCCATATCAACAATTGGTTGATATGTTGAGCTCTAGCAAGTATGTATAAGAAAAATTAACTACACTTTCGCAAGCTCGCTTCAGAAAAAAATCAATATTAAGGAATAGTACCCACGTAGTTGCAACAAAGCACTCACAAAAATGGTAAATCATTCATAAAATTAATAATTTTTTAGTTGTATAATGACCAATAAAAATTATAAAAACAACCATTAAAGTAGTAAAAATGAGAGGTACGACACCAAAATTATTACTTCGGTACTGTATTCAAGTCCCATAGTTCGATGTTATGATCTCATTAATATTTCATCCATAATGTCACATCCTTAACCTTATTTCCCATTAAAAAATAAGGTTACGTGACACTCAGTATAAGAGAAAAACATTTTAATTAAAAAAAATTGTATCTAACGCATTATATATCCCTATCAACAATTGGTTGATATGTTGAGCTCTAACAAGCATGTATAAGATAAATTAACTACACTTTCGCAAGCTTGCTGGTAAATCATACATAAAAGTAATAAATTTTTTAGTTGTAAAATGTCATATAAAATTTATAAAAACAACCATTAATGTAGTAAAAATTGGAGGTATGATACCAAAATTATCACTTCGATACCGTAGTCAAGTCTCATAGTTCGATGCTATCATATCATTAATATTTCATCCATAAGATCACATCTTTAACCTTATTTCCTATTAAAAAATAAGATTACGTGACACTTTGTTTAAGATAAAAAGCTTTTAATAAAAGAAAATCGTATCTCACGCATCATACATCCCTATCAACAATTGGTTGATATGTTGAACTCTAGCAAGCATGTATAAGAAAAATTAACTACACTTTCGCAAAGGAATAGTATTAACGCAGTGACAACGAAACACTCACAAAAATGGTAAATTATCCGTAAAAGTAATAAAATTTTTAGTTGTAAAATGACTAATAAAAATTATAAAAAAAAACCATAAATATAGTAAAAATTAGAGGTACGATACTAGAATTATTACTTCGGTACCGTAGTCATGTCCCACAGTTCGATGCTATCATCTCATTAATATTCCATCCATAAAGTCACATCCTTAACCTTATTTCCCATTAAAAAATAAGTGTCAAGTCTCTAATAAAAGAAAATTGCAACTCACACATTAAACATCGTTATCAACAATTGGTTGCTATGTTGAGCTCTAGCAAGCATGTATAAGAAAAATTAACTATACTTCTCAAGCTCTCTTGTGAGACCCAATCATCTATTGCTTGCATATTAATATAATTTTGTGAGTTAAATTGTAATTTTGTGAAAATATTAGTGGGTTGATTTTGAAATTATTTAAAAACTTGGGGGAGGTAAGTGTAATTAACCCATTAACATGGGTCACCTTTACATGTATTGGTATAAAATAAAAAATAAATAAAAAAAAAAAGATGGATGAGTGGTGTGTGTGTGTGTGTTGTTAAGGTGTAAAGTGTGTGTGTGTGTTTAATAGTGAAAATAAAGTGTGTGTGCACTGAAGCCGAGAGTGAGTGAGTGAGGTGAGCAAGAGGAAAAAAAAAACAAAGACAAGAGAACCGTGAGTGACAGTGAGCAAGAGAGAGAAAGAAAAAAAAAGTGTATATCCATCTGAACTGTGAGCAAGAAAGGTACGTGAGCCTCAATTTACGCATGAGTTGTGATTAATTTTAGTATATATGTTATTGTACTCGTCATGGATGCTCGACAGACACCTCACGTACATCAGTGATTTTATTTTATTTTCAGTTAGTTTTGTGGGAAGTCCCCACTTTGTTTTCATATTTTTCTTGTTTGTTTTTTGGAGGTTTCGTTATCCTCCTCCCTTATGATTTTTTTCATTTAGTTATATATACAGTTAGGGGTCCTGCTAAACCCCCCACCCAAACTGGGTGGCTTTAGAAAAAAAAAACCATTAAAGTAATAAAATTAGAGGTACGATCCCGAAATTATTACTTTGATACCGTGGTAAAGTCCCATAGTTCGATGTTATCATCTCATTAATATTTCATCGACAAGGTCTCATCCTCAACCTTATTTCCCTTTAAAAAATAAGGCTACGTAACACCCTGTATAAGAGAAAAAGTATTTAACAAAAGAAAATTGCAAGTCACGCATTATACTTCCTTAGCGACAATTGGTTGATATGTTGAGCTTTTGCAAGCATGTATAAGAAAAATTAACTACACTTACAAGCTTGCTTAAGAAAAAAAATCAATATTAAGGAATAGTACACACACAGCTATAACAAAACACCCACAAAATGATAAATCATCCATAAAAGTAATAAATTTTTAGTTATAAAATGACCAATAAAAATTATAAAAACATCTATAAAGTAGTAAAAATTAGAGGCACGATACCAAAATTATTACTTTGGTACCGTAGTCAATTCCCACAGTTCGACGCTATCATCTCATTAATATTTCATCCATAAGGTCACATTCTTAACCTTATTTCACATTTAAAAATAAGGTTATGTGATACTGTGTATAAGAGAACAAAATTTTAATAAAAAAAATCGTATCTCACGCATTATACATCTCTATCAACAATTGGTTGATATGTTGAGCTCTAACAAGCATGTATAAGAAAAATTAATTACACTTTCGCAATCTCGCTTAAGAAAAAAAAATCAATATTAAGGAATAGCACTTACGCAGTTACAACAAAACACCCACAAAAATGGTAAATCATCCATAAAAGTAATAAATTTTTAAGTGATAAAATGTCCTACAAAAGTTATAAAAACAACATTAAAGTAATAAAAATTGGAGGTACAATACTGAAATTATTACTTTGGTACCGTAATCAAGGCCCATAGTTTGATGCTATCATCTCATTAATATTTCATCCATTAGGTCACAACCTTAATTTTATTTCCCATTAAAAAATAATGTTACGTGACACTCTGTATAAGAGAAAAAAAATTTTAATAAAAGAAATCTTATCTCATGGATTATACATCCCTATCAAAAATTGTTTAATATGTTGAGCTTTACCAAGCATGTATAAGAAAAATTAACTACACTTTCGCAAGCTCACTTAAGAAAAAATATTAAATATTAAGGAATAGTACCCAGGCAGCTGCAACAAGATTGTCTCATGGACCCATAGAAATTTGATGCGACCGAATTAGTTTTCATAGAACAATAAGAGAATTAATAAGTATGATCTATTAAAAATATAGACTAACAAAAGCGAGATCTCATATCACTCATCTTTCTTTCAGTAGTTTTAGTGTAAAAGTCTCTCCTCATACGTACATAATGGTTGAATTAAAATTTGAAAAACAAGTGTTATCACACACGACAATGTGATATATAAAAAAAAAAAAAAAAAGCGATGCTGGTGAGCGCTCTCCAGTTGTTTCACCTTATTAATTATAATCTAGAATTTATTGAAGAGTGAAAAAAGAATATAGTCAGAATAGAAACAACTTATTAGTATCATTATTTGGACATTGGGAATGCTTAATAAGTGTAGTACCACCAACTCTGAATGACAATATCAAATAAATTTCTAGATGCTAACCTACTATTCAAAAATTGGTATTTCACATCGAAACATTGAGAATAGGGAATAAGAATTGACATTCTACTAAATTAATGGAAAGATAAAATTAGACTATTACTACAAATAGCTTTTGATTGGTAAATAGTATTAACCTAGGGCTTGTTTGGATGAATTTTGATGTAGGGTTTGGATAGGCTTCTCCAAGCCGTTCTAAACCCAAACCTCTCTTTACAAAGATAGGATTCAACATTTAATCTGGTTCATACCCATGTTTGGTATGCAACACATACATATGCAGGACCCACAGATATATCATAATTATTAATAACTATTTGTCCTATAAATGACTATTTTACATTTGATTAATCAAATTCATACTCATGTTAAGGAGTATAATTATCTTTTACATCCTTAACCCATCTTTCCAAACTCACCCTTTTCCTAGATTTGACGAAACTTATGATCATTACGATCTGATACCTGACATCACTTATCGAAGGAAACAAAGAAGAATGATCGCATCGAACTGTTAGAACTCAATCAGAGAAGACCAACGAAATTTTTTACAACACTTTCTCTCTCTCTCTCCCTCAAATTGATTCTTTTAGTATATATAATGTGAATTTCAATAAATATAAAGTAAAGAATTTATCATTGGAAAAAAGTTTTAAATTTTGGATTAGATGGTATCTGAATCTTTATCCATGTCACCAAAAAAAAATACGAAATTAGTTTTGAGAGAGTGCTGATTTGATTTTTCATACCATGAGGCTATATATGTAAGGAAAAACAATATGTGATTTGATTTGTATTAAAATTTGCAGTTCTATTTTCAATTTTTTTCATATTAATAGAAAAGTTATTCAATTCTAAAACTATTCATACAACAATATGTAAAAATATTAAAATGACATATTTCCTTGATAAAATAACAATTAATCGGGATTATTAATGTTTACTATAAGGATGATCCATTTGTTATTTGTGCTAAACTGTTCATTCAACATTATTATCACAATATAAATTTGAAAAGTCTAATTTAACATAGGTCATATAATTAATGCTTTGTGCAACAATTGCATGCATATAAAGCCAATTGCAATTTGGGTGGATACATGAGAAACAAGAAAATTCAAACCGGCAACGCCCATTGATGATCCTGATCCTTAGGTGTGTACTCTTAAAAATTACTTATAACACACTTTATTTATCTAAATTAACTATTTATTATCACATTTTTAACTACACTTGACCGTTTGGATTCATAAAAACCACCCAATTTCCTTTTTAACCTTATTCAACCACCTATATCTCTCTTCACATAGGTAATTGTTTGTACAAGACATCTAGTTATTGTGAAGGTAGAGAAATGAGTTTGATGTTCACTTTTGAAATACTTATAATACCCCTTCTTTATTCTATGGTGACATTCATAACTCAGTCTTAACTGTCCATAACTACCTGAGCAATGCTTTTCAGATTAGGTTCAATAAAATTTTCCGATAACTTTTTGCTACTCTCTTTCTACTCTCATATCTCTCTCTCTCTCTCTCTCTCTCTCTCTCTTTTGCTCTCTCATTTTTTTTACAGTCCCTCTACTATAACATAGACGAGACACATGGTTAAAGGAACTGACAGCGTTGAAATACACAATTACCTCAAAATATTGACTATATACAGTTAATAGCTAGCATCTTTACAAAGAAAAGTCAACACCCGTCAGTTATAAATATTGCACTATATATTGATCTCATCTTCTGCCTTCTTTGGTACATACGAAGAAGTTTCTCTCTCTCTCTCTCCTAGGTTAGTCTTCTTGGAAGTTCTGCATCTTTAACATGGGGGAAGCTCAAGAACAGTCAGCAAAGATTGCAGGTAAGTAGACCTTTTTCTTTCTAGTAGCAATATTAGTCGGATTAAAGAAAAAAAGCAATAGAAAGGAATGATGGAGCACATAGTTATGATTTGATAAAAATTTCTGTGCATTTAACATACGTGACATTGTTAGATAGCGCACATAATCAATTAGTATTTGTATATTTTCAAGAATTATTATCACTAATTAATTTGTTAGAAAAATCTTTAAAAAATTCCACTTTTTTGCGTCTAATAAGCTGGGATTGTGGTATATTCTCTGGGTGTGCCTACACCCTTGCACTGCCAAGCTGTGACATCACTTACTCAACCAAATTGAGATACCTGATATATTGCTATTTGAATAAGAAGCCGGTGGTACCAAACAAAAATTAACAAAAAAACAGAAGGATAAATTACACTCACACCCCTGACATTTAGTTTTATGACACGGACACTCCTCACATTTCAAAAATTACACTGAGACCCCAATAGTTAGATGGAGCTAACTATCGTAATAAAAAGACTATTTTGCCCCTTTATTTAACACAAACTCAACCTAAACCCCAAGGCCTATCCCTAACCCCCAAACCTTAATCTTCACCATCATCTACACAGTGCTCTCTCTCTCTCTATCTCTCTCTGTCTCACTCAAGGCGAAGAACCAATTCAAAATCATCAGTCTTCTCTCTCTCCCTCACTCCCTCTGTGTGTGTGGGATTTCTTGTACAGGGATGCGGCGAGCACGCCGAGGTCGCGGCCAGTGGTGTTTTCGTGGTGGAAGAAGGTGTCTCTTGTGTCGAATTCAAGACCCATTTCAGTCTGGATTTCGAATTGGCACCTGGGTTTCGATTTGGAAGTGATGTGAGGGATTATGGTGGAAAAAGAAGGGTTTTGCTTTGGGGTTTTTGGGACCTAGGTTTATGGTTTTGCGAAGGAAGGAGTAAGAGGATAAGGGCTTAGGAGTGGTTGGGTGGGCTTTGAATCATGAAACCAAGCTCATCACCATGTTTTTCTCTCTGTGTGTGTGTATATATATATATATTAGGGATAACCCGTGCCTGAAGGCACAGTGCAACTAAAAAAAATCAAACATTGAATTTGAATACGAAATAATGAAACATTGAAAAAAAAATATTGAATTGCTCGTCCACAAATTGCATCAATTGTAATTGGTGCACACCACCCTGACAACAATAAAGAAAGAAAACTTATAAAAGAAGGGAAAAAAAAAAGGAGCAAAGCTCAACAGTAACTGGTGCACACTACCCTAGTAATTGTCCGTGCCTGAAGGCACAATGTAACAATAAAAAAAAATCATTTCAATAGTATGAAAAAAAAATAAGGATCTATGAAAAAGTTGAAATTGATAATGCTGTAATTTTAGTAAATGCCATAGGCAAAGAATGAAGTTTAGTTGATCACCATTGTCACTATGACACAACATAAAGAAAAATAAAAAAAATTACCTAACTAATAACCATTGTCACAACGTCACATGGGGAAAAATCTAACCTATCGCAAAAGCAAAACCAAGTTGTCCCCAAAAAGAGAAAAATCAAAGCCCATTCTCACTGTGTTAAAAATTTATTGCAAGTGTGCTTACAGGCCACGCACTATCTATTAGGAACATGTTAGCCGAGAGAGTTATGAGGATCTAAAACATACTAAAAATAAATGTTGATAAGAATAACTAATAAAATAAAAAAAAATTCCAAATAGTTGAGAATTCTAATCTCGTTATAATGCCTCAAGCCTATACTAAAATAACCAATCCAAAAACTAAAGTACATTTCACCAATAAGCATCCATAAGATGAAATCAATACCCAACAACCCAACTATTTAAGTGATGGGAGCATCTACTCATAAGTTGCTGAATGCATTGAAGAACCATATAAACCTGGAAGCACCTGGAAATTGAAGACTACACATAAAGTGGGTACCAGCTTGCTATGGACAAGTCGTGAAGCTCTAGCATCAGCCTTTGCCTCGAAAATGGTGCTCTTCGTCCATATCTCAATCAAAGAAAAAACAACAAAGACCTCCATAGTTTCAATAATTAACCATTAAATCGAAAAATTATTTCTAAAAAATTAAAGCAATAAGTAACAGACCAATGGTGTAGCAATGACTATCTCATTCCAACGCTCAATGGTGTAGCTACTGATCACTTGATTGTAATCCTAACAAAATACTTTTGCTAGATGAATATCACAGCTCTGGACAAAAGATGTCAGATGGAGCCTACAACATGACCCAAGCCATACCCACCTATTGAAATCCAACTGAATACCAAATAAAGAGTGAAAAGTCAAAAAACAGATAGCCCAACAAAGTGAAAAAAAGAAAAGAAAAAGAAGTGCAGATAATTATGTAACTACTGGATTAATCACCTGCTCTGGCTCCAGAAGCTTAAAGGGCATACACATCTCCATAGGGCTAATATATTGTGGAAATTGTATGTCAGAAGGCAAAATGGAAAATCAAACATGAAAACACTCCAACAATTTTAATAGAGAAAAAATAGAGACCAAAACATACTTGTGAGAATCTGCCCTTCTGTTCTGAAGGCGGAGACGGGTTTGTGAAATCCCTGTGCAAAAGAGGAGGACAAATATGACAGAATTGTCAATGATGAACTATTTAAATGAATGCACAAAGAAACAAGTGAAGTTGGTGAGCCGTATGATGGGCAACTATCTCCTGCGGTTCGGAGAGGACTCAGCTGGTAATTTGTGAAGTAAGAAATGATAAAGCTATCATCCCACCTTGACCTCTCATTACTTGCAATTCATCAAGGCTGGATCACAAAAATTAATGATTTAAGTACTATTCTAGCAGCGTACAATAAAGCAGGAAAAATAAACGTGCATCCAAACAACACCAGAAAAATTAAAGAAGAAAAAGTTTGGAACATACTTTGAAAACTGAATGTCCAGTTAACAACAAACATCATAGATATTACGCCCCTTTAAAGAAGAAGCCAACAATTAAAGTTATTATGAGAAGCCAAACCAGTGAGCAAGCTTCAAAAAAGACCATCAATTCAGCAAAAATTGTGGAATACATTACAAACTTATAGGGGGTAGGTTTGTTGCTTCGAATCTATGAGTGAGGTTGTGCGAAGTGTGTGTGTGTGTGTGAGAGAGAGATTGATAAGGTAACATGGAAAGTTCTGATGCACTATTTGATTGTCTCTTATTTTTTGTCTTTAAGCTGCAATATTCCCAGATGTTAAACTGTAATCTGTATATCTGAGTACTATGAATCAGTCCATAAATAGAAGAAAAACAAAAAAAAAAATGTTTGAATCAGTCCATAAATAGCCAAGCCTCATGAATATACAAAAAGGTTGTGAATGCATACGAATCAGTCCATAAACAGTAAGTACATACATCATAGCCAAGTCAAATTCACCAAGAGAGGGAGAGAGACCAAGAAATATCAAGAAGACGACAAATATAATTGCATACTCACCGCTATGATGTATGAACCACCACAAAACAAATATAACTATGAAAAACACCACTACATGTATCAACCAAAAAAAATACACAGAGAAACAAAAATAACTATGAACACCAGCTGATGTGTGTGTACTGGTTCACATTGTCAAACAAAAATAGCATTCTTTACATTTTACATACATAAATGTGATCGAGAGAGAGAGAGAGTTCTATTCCTTTCTAATTGGGTTCACAGATTGGAGCTCAAATGATAAGTTCCTAATTATCAAAGCAGCACCTGAAACTACAATGATTGCAAATAGGCCAAAAAAAGGCCAACAGCAATCCTAACACCTTTACCTGACTATATCCATTTGGTAAATGAACAAAAAGGTTAGACAAAGCAAAAATGTCAAAAACAGAAACCAAACAAATGCAAATAAATATATGGGTGGATAACTTTTTGTGCTTTCTCAACATATACTATGAAGAGGATCACTGGAGACTTATGTCAAAATAACCTTTTGTGATAACCTTTGAGTGCTCTCTCAGTATTTGCAGTAACTTCCAAATACCGAAATACGTCAAGGCTTATGACTATAAGGTTGTTCTTTGCTTCAACAGTGTCAAATTAACAAACCAATGATGGATGCAATACCACCATGAACCTTCTCACTATTAGTAAGCATATATCCATTCATTCACCACCAGTGAACAACAATGGAGAATGAACAGGGAAAAAAGGAAGTAGGGTGAACAACAATGGGCCCCAATCACAAGCAGTCATAAGTAGGGTGAACCACAATGGGCCTCAATCACAAGCAGTCATAAATATTAAAATCCACATCCCAAATGCCATAAGAAAAAAGGAAAGCTCTTTCAGAACTTTCATCGAACATGTGGTGAGTATGAAACAAAATAGAAACAAAATATAAAACTCAAAGGCATGAAACAAATTCTATCAAGCTGAAACCACCTAAGTATCAGTAATCAACAAAAGTCCACAATAAAAAGGGGGAAACTAAAAAAAACAACAAAATATAGATGATTTCTTTGAAGTAAAAAAAATACCTGAAACCCACTCACTGCTCGAATAAATGGACTCCAACAAAAAAAATCAAAAAAATTGAGGTTCTATGTGAAAGTAAATAAATCAACATATTCTCACCTAAATAAATACTAATTTCACTCGACTTGAATAGTAACTCTTAATACAAATGACCTCATTAAGTCATATTCTCACCTAAATAACTTGAATAGTAACTCTTAGTACAATAACGAAAGTTTTAAGGACTGGAATTATACTGAAATCGAAAATTAGGAAAAAAGAAAATTATTATCTAAAGTTTTAATGACTGGAATTTACATAGAACCAACAAAAAATTTAGAAAGTAAATAAATCAGCATGTTCTAAGCATTGACATAATGATACAATATTAAAATGGCATTTCGTCAACCTTGTTTGTATCGAATGCCAAAATTCTCGTCACACGAACTACATCGCTTTAATACCATGTTTAAGGGCAATCATCCAAAATCATTGGGCCATGATGGGAGAGACTCATCAAAAAAATATATTAGTTTAAGATGTGTTTGTTTTTTTCTCAAAAAGTTAGATTGAGATGTGTTATTATATCAATGTGAAGCAAGATTTAACATCCCCCTAAGATAGTAAATATAGTCAATAGTGAGATTGAAACGAAATGAATGAAATTGAAATGAATAAATTTTTGGAACAAATCATCCTACTATTATGAAATCAAAGCAGGCAAGACCATTGTTGTCCAAAAAATGCAATTACAGGTCCAATTCGAATCAAATCTAAAGTTTCTAACAAATCCACATTGAACCTAATCAAATCGAATTCAAATTCAACCTAACCAAACGACGTTCACAAAATTGAAATTGAACAAAGTCCAAGATGAGTGTATGGGTAAGGGAAATGGTATGTTCTAATTCCCATCCTCCTAAATCCAATAATCCCAATTACTCTTAAATCAATCACAAACTAATTCCAATAATCCTAATCACATACTAATTCCAATAATCCCAATATATATTTGGTAGAAATTAAACATAAAATTTGAATTAAACCTAATCAAATCACATTCAAATTGAACCTAATTAACGAAATTCAAAGTGAACATAATCAAACCAACAGTGTGTGTAATTGTATGTGAGTGTGAGTGTGTGTGCGTGTGTTGGGGGGTAAAAAACCAATAAAATGATTGGAAGAACCATAAAGAAAGCACACTCATAAAGGTCATTTAACTATTATATACATACATTTGTGTTGTTGCCTCAATATCCAACTCTATGTATTTGTTACTCTATGCTACATGTGCCTCCCAATAAAAAAAATTTACTCGATCCAAGTAACAGCAATGAGCCAATAACCCACAATAAGATCGTAGTGCAAATCGACAATAAGAGGCGCACATGTAATACATTGCAAAGGAATCACAAAAATGCATTTGACGGCTTGCTCGAGTACCTAATCTAATTATAAAATTTGCATCACATCCAATCTAGCACAATTACAAAATTCACATTAGATTGAAAAAACCCGTTGACAAAATTCACATTAGATTGACAAAATTAACTTTACAAAATGATACATTACTCACCTGCGAAAGCAATTAACATAACTCACCTGCTAGTCTGAGCGAACAAATCTGATGCCTCTGCCAAGTTATATCTTGGCATCGCTGAAGCGGCAGAGTTCAGTCCTGATGAGCCATTAAGTACTGAATTAATCAACTCTTCATTCAAAACACAGATATTCATGAAATCAAGAAGTGGTTTCAAATTGGAAAAGGCCTATATTGCCTATGGTCGATTTTGTAACAAATTGACAGAACCATGCATAGTAAAAACCAATAAAAGAATTGGAAGAATCATAAAGAAAATACACTCCATATGGATCATTTAACTTCTATATACACTACAATTTGTGTTGTTAGACCATCTATGTACCACTCATTCAACCAACCCAACAATCCACCCCGCACGTACCTATAGAATTGTAGATATTAACATATAAGAATTGCAATACAATCTTAAACATCGAGTGAAAAAAGACACTAAAAAATCAATAATTTTCTTTCAGAAAGGTAATAGAATCAACAATCTATACCTTGAAAAATAATACCATTGTGACTATCAACTCAAAGAACCCTATTGAATAGAAAGAATGTGAAGAAGTTATACTAAAAAGATAATTCTGTGTACTAACAATCTCTATAAAAAAAAATTGTACATATCTAATAATGCTAGTAATTTTTAAAAACCATGTATTCGAAGAAAACACAATACAATATAGGACTCACCATCACGCCAGAGTCCTATCTTACTATAACCCCATTAACCACTACCACAACAATTAGAAGCCATAACTAATCATTATTTGGTAAATTTTGTGAAAACTAATCAATACACAATAGATATAACAAACAAACAAACAAACTTGGAAAATTAATGAAACCACTCACTCTTTAATATTTTATAACGACCACACACTAATTTCGATATCAAGAAACTTTAGACATGAAACAAATGAATTGGTCACTCTTCATCTTCTCTTGTTTCTTTTTCTTATTATTAGTTTTCGCATTCATAACAACTGGAGCATATGTGACGATACATATGTTTGTTTCTTGCCCTAAGCAACAGGATTACGTACTACTAATTTAACACTACATTTAATGCGAACCTAACATATATCACATAAAATGTGCAAGACTACAATGTTAGAAAAGGAAAAATATAAAATAGAAAAATAGAATTCAATTAACTGGTTGAACAAAAGACTATTCACAACGAGAATTGTAACAAACATAAATAATAATAATAATAATAAAAAAATTACCTACAAAGATGATTCACAAATGTGAAGAAATTCAGGACCTTTAACCCATCAATCCAAGCAATTCACTGCAAGTATCAAAGAAATCAAGACATGGGTCATTTTGTTCTCTACAATGGGTTAAATTCCCTCTAAAGAATTGGTAAGACGGTAACTACCCACATCCGAGTAACCAAAATCTTCAAAACTCACAATAAACCCTAAAACAGGGGGTCATTACAGCAATCTCAGTAAGTAGTTGGATTACGTTTTAATTTTTCATGCTTTTTGGTCAAACAAATTAATGGTGTGCCCAACAATACTACAACTATGTAGGAAAGGTATGAAGAGAGACTATTTAACTTCAACAAAACTCATGGCAAAAATGTAAATGTTCACATCTATAAGGACAAACTACAAAGCATCTTCATAATGAACATTGCCAAAACAAACTACTCATCCTGACACCATATCTAAACTACATAATAAAATAGGAGGATTGGAGAGTCACATTCAGCAATATAAAAAAATATTTTTGTGTACATCCCAAAGATTTCTAGAAAAATTAACAAAAAATCGTCATATGAATACATGGAGAGCACAACTGAAGGCAGAAAGGTAGCAGGCATAAATTAGAAAAGCACTCAAGAAAAGCAAGGAGGAGGCTATGAAAAAACCTTTTAGTGTTAAAAGCTTCCAATAGAATTTGGTTTCAAACCCTCTACACTATCACTCTCTGTGGGATCTGAAAAATCAATAGAATGCTACACAAAGAAAAAGAAAAAAAAATTGGATAAAAAAATCATTCGTGGGTGAATCTTAGTCTTTCTTCGACATCAAATCATCCAACTTCTTCCCTTTTGGGTGTGTGTGGGTGATTGGGTGTGGGTGCGTGTGTGGTGGGTCTGTGTTGGGTGTGTGTGTGTGATGGGTCTGGGTTTGTTTGTGTGTGTGCGATTTGTGTGTAGATGAGTGGGTGATGAATGTGTAGAAGATGACAGAGAAGAGGCGGGGGATAGGATGGGTGTGTGTGTGTGTGAGAGAGAGAGAGATGAGGCATACCTGGGGGTGGTGGTGTTGCTAACTTTGGCGGCTGTGGTGGTAAGAAGAAACAGAGGGAGCGAGAGAGAGAGAGAGAGAGAGAGAGAGAGAGAGAGAGAGGGCCTCTAAAGAAGGATTGGGGCTGTGATGGTGTTGTTGAATTCGGCGATGGTGGTGTTGTTGAATTCGGCGGTGGTGGTGGTGTTATTGGTAAGAAGAAACAGAGGAAGAGAAATAAAGAGAGGGAGAGATAGTGAGATTTGGCCTTTGAAGAAGGCTTGTCTGACAGAAGGGTTGGGAAAAAAAATGATGTCCAAGGCCCCTTTTACTGTTGTACCGAGAAAAAGAAGTGATTGAGGCCATTGACAGATGATGTGATTGAGTTGATCAAAATTTTAAAAATAATTATGGGTGAAAAATGATAAATTTGGAGGAAAATTAGAGAATTTGGAACCGTTGGATGAAATGATTTGTGACCATTAGATGTTGAAGCCGTCATGTTTTAGATTATATATATATACATATATATATATATATATACAGAGAGAAAAACATGGTGATGAGCTTGGTTTCACGATTCGGAGAGAATTGGGGAGAAATTGCAGAAGAATTAGGAAAAAATTTCTTTGTATACTGTAAGGAAAATTGTGTGTGTATACTACAAGGACCATTGCAGAAGAATTGGGAAAAATTCCGTTTTATTGCACCGAAAATTCTATGTGTGCGTGTATATATATATAGCTCACCACCATGTTTTTATGTGTATACTGCAAGGACCGTTGTTTTTGGGGCTTCTTTTCAATTTGGGAAGACATTTGCTGGGAATTGATTTAAAGCCACAGTTGAGGATTGTAAGTATGTGTGTGTGTGTGAGATAGAGGAGGAAGAGGTGGTGGTGGTAATGGTGTGGAGGCAGCAATGGGGATACAACCTAGGTTAGGGTAGTGAAGGGAATGAAGGAAAAAGATGATTAGGATATATGAGGGTTAAAAATGTCTTTTTAATAAAATTGTTGTCACACCTGTTCAAATGTTAAGGGGTTTCAGTGTAATTTTTAAAATGTAAAAGAGTGTACATGTAATAAAACTAAATTTCAGGAAATATGAGTGTAATTTACCCAAAACAGAATGATTGCACGAAGATGACAATAATTGTTTGGTTCCTCGGGAAAAACCAAAGCATGGCAGGCAGATAAACCATTAATGTTTTAACAACATGGATGCTGTTCCAAAAAAAATGACATTGGTTCGTACTAAAGTGATTTTATTTTATTAAATAGAAGACGTGGTTTTAAAAAAATAGTTACTCAGATGTAGAGTGGAGGATTTAGAATCGTCTCCCTCTCATTTTTTTTCTTCCGCATTAGGATGAAATTATCATCACCAGTCTTATATCGAGCAATGCTATTAAAATCTAATTTATTATATTTTTTGCATTAATTATGGGTCTCATCAAATATTGAATTTTTATGTTGATCTAATAGTTTTAATAAAGTCACATTATTAGGTTAATAAATTAGGTTAAATTTTGAAATCTAAATAACATTACTCATTATATGTACACATATGAATGACGAAATACATGAAATTTATAATATCTCTTCTTTAAAAATTATTTATTAATGTGTTAAATTGATATTTTATACAAAATTAAACATAAAATAGATAATAAGAATGATGAAAAATCCAAATGCAAAATAGTTATCAAAAAGTTTAAAGTAGTTACGTAGGTCACATATTGGAACACTACACATTTATTATTTGCGCTAAAATGTGAATTCAAATTATCACTTAATCGTTTGAATACATAAAAACAACCCAATTTCCTTTTTAACCACCTATATCTCTCTTCACATAGATAATTGTGTGTACGAGACATCTAATTATTGTGAAAATAGAAAAATGAGTTTGATGTTCACTCTTGAAATACTTATTTAATGGTGACATTCATAACTCACTCTTAACTGTCCATAATGACCTGAGCAATGCTTTTCAGATTAGGTCCAATAAAAATTTCCTATGACTTTTCCCCTCTCTCTTCGTACTCTCATATATCTCCCTCAAAATCTAAATTTTTTTTAACAGTCCCTCTACTATAATATTGACAAGACACATGGTGAGAGGAACGGATATCGTTGAAATATACAATTACCTCAAAACATTGACTATATACGATGAATAACAAGCATTTTTTCCCACGAAGAACAGATACTTCGTTAAGGTTGATGTATTGTATTGAATATGATATTTATCGGATACTCAAAAATATGTATCGAATACACCTCCTATGTATCTGATAATAATTAAATATTAGGATATTTTACAAATACTTTTGTATTCAAGCGACATATATAATTTTTGAGTTGAATTTTTAACATTTCCTTTCAAATTTACGTATATCATAAAATACATTAACAAAAATTCATATTACTTCAAAGACACATGAGTATTTTTTAAATATTATTTACAATTACATGTCCAAAGAGTATAAAATAAATCTACTACGTTATAATTTGAGCAAAAATTATTTCTAAATAAACCTGACTCGAAAAATATAAATTTTGATTCTTTTAGTTAATCATTTCACTTTGTGAATATATCATAAAGATACGATATATACTTTCTTGAAACTAAAAGGAGTTACTAATTTTTCTTATTGTATTAAAAAATTACCAAAATATATAAGTATTAAGTTAGTTTAAAATAATAAAAATATTAAATATATTTTATTATAATCGTATCTTGACCGTACCCGTATATTACTTTTTAAAATTTTATCGTATCATCGTATCTGTATCGTATCGTATCTCGCATTAATATCCGTGTTTCATCAAACTTTGTCAACACCAGTTATAAATATTGCACTATATATTGATCTTATCTTCTGCCTTCTAGATATTGATCTTATCTTCTGCCTTCTTTGGCTACATATGTAGAAGTTTCTCTCTCTCTCTCTCTCTCCTAGGTT
The DNA here is from genome assembly GCA_963454935.2 of Ilex paraguariensis. Classification (NCBI taxonomy): domain Eukaryota; kingdom Viridiplantae; phylum Streptophyta; class Magnoliopsida; order Aquifoliales; family Aquifoliaceae; genus Ilex; species Ilex paraguariensis. The sequence goes on from CAUOFW020001558.1 coordinate 463,077, forward strand.
AGTCTTCTCGGAAGTTCTGCATCTTTAACATGGGGGAAGCTCTAGAACAGTCACCAAAGATTGCAGGTGAGTGTACCTTTTTCTTTCTAGTTGCTATAGTAATCAGACTAAGTAACAAAAGCGGACGAAAGGAACGATGGAGCTCATAGTTATGATTTGAGAAAATTTTCAGTGCGTATAACATACGTGACATTGTTAGATAGCGTACATAATCAATTAATATTTGTATATTTTAAAGAATTATTATCACTAACTAATTTGTTAGAAAAATCTTTAAAAAATTTTATTTTTTTGCATCTGATAAGCTGGGGTTGTGGTGGCTTCTCTGGGTGTGCCTTCCCCGTTGCACTGCTAAGTTGTATGTTAAACCCTTTGAAAATTCTCTTACAATTGTGATGAAGGATTATTTCAGTATCTTGCGAAACATTTACCAATGATAAATGATCTTGAGTAAAACTTGGACGAGTTTGTTCAATTTCAAACTAGGGCCAAGACAAGAACTCGTAGATCTTGAGTTAGAGTACAACTAAATTCCCCAAATTTAAGTTTAATCGACTTGCATAATTTTCGTATGATCGTCTGGATCGAAAAGTTATGCTTCATTCATGAGCTTAAAAGTGGTGCTGGGGGTCAAAAAATAAACTCACATGCACATATTGGGGTAATCAGATTTAGAGGTCCTTTCTTTTCCAAGGATCTAAATCATTCCATTAATGAGAAAGGGGATTGATTCATATATACATGAATAGTAAAAAAATAAAACCACATATGCAGATGAATAGTATCACTGGAGTTGGATGATGCTAATGCTCTCACTCATAGAAAAAGTGGCTTCCCCATCAAAAATAAGAGAGGCACATTAAACAACTACAGTGAATGATTTTGTCTTGCACCATGTTCAGAAAGGCGATGGGAATTCACTACGATACCGAATATAACCAAAAAAATTATTATTTTGTAAATATTTTTATCATTATTGTGATAATTATTTTTATCACTTTTATTTGGTATAAAAAAATTATCAATTTTGTAGGTATTTTTATTGCTGTTGTGCTAATTATTTTTATTATTTTTTTTCAGTACCACAACAATAGTAAAAATATCCATAAAAATAATAAATACCACAACAATAATAAAAATATCCATAAAAATAATAAATGCCAGTACGGTAAAAAAAAAAAAAAGTGGTTAACTTTGGGGGACTCAGTTACCGAAGTGGTATACACACCATTTTTACCCTCCCTCTCTCTCTCTCTCTCTCTCTCTCTTTGGAGGCTGAGGGAGTGAGATCCCTACAATAATCAAACACATTTTCTCTTTATTTCCATTATTCGAAATATCATGAATTTCTCACTTATTAAAAGTATATGATATTTGTAAGAAGAAAAATTGAGAAAAAATTATTGTAGAGAATCTAGACCTAACTTTGGGGGACTCAGTTAGACATAAATACAATTTTGTGGATCAACTTTGTTCACCGAATGTCATGGCTCAATTTTGTTTTGTTTCGTGAGTGACTAAAAAAATTATTTCTTGAGAGTTGTAGAATTCATAAATCTAAAAATTTCAAATTAAAATTTTCCATTATGTTTTTTACCAGGTCATGAAGCCGAAGAAGCAAGCCCGCCTGAAAATGCCAACGTCAACCACCACGAAACAGTCCCACAGCTTAGACAATACAAGTGGTGGATCCAAATGGTCATTTTCTCTTTCCTAGTGCTCTCTGGCCAGTCAACTGCCACACTCTTGGGAAGACTCTACTTTGACAAAGGTGCAAAGAGCAGATGGATGGCAACCCTAGTCCAAACCGCAGGCTTTCCTATCCTTATTCCCTTTCTCCTCTTCTCACCAACCAAACATGCGATTGCACAAAGTAATCAAACAAAACCACCTTCTACCTTAATCCTTGTCTCTTTGTATACCTTTCTTGGTGTATTCCTAGCAGCTTATTGTATGTTATACACAATTGGGCTCCAATACCTTCCAGTTTCAACTTATTCTCTCATTTCTACAAGTCAATTGGGCTTCAATGCTCTCTTTTCCTACTTCCTTAATGCCCAAAAATTCACTCCTTTTATAGTGAACTCTTTAGTCCTCCTAACCATTTCCTCCACGCTCCTTGTTTTCCAAAATGAAGACTCTGGAGACTCCAATAAAACCTTGAAAGGGAAGTACGTGATTGGGTTTATGTGCACTGTTGCTGCATCTGCTTGTTATGCATTGAGCCTCTCTATAACCCAATTTGCATTTCGAAAAATTCTTAAGAGGGAAACTTTTAGAGTGGTTATGGATGTAATAATCTACCAATCTCTTGTAGCAACTTGCGTGATCCTAGTGGGGCTTTTTGCTAGTGGGGAATGGAGGAATTTGAGAAGAGAGATGAAGGAATATGAACTTGGTAACGTATCATACGTAATGAATTTGTTATGGACTGCTGTGACATGGCAAGTGTTTAGCATTGGGGCTGTTGGGCTGATTTTTAAGGTCTCTTCACTGTTCTCCAATGTCATAAGTATCTTGGGTTTGCCCATTGTTCCGGTTCTTGCCGTGTTCATTTTCCAAGACAAGATGAGTGGAGTGAGGGTGGTTGCAATGTTATTGGCCATATGGGGTTTTGCATCTTATATCTATCAGCACTATCTGGACGATTTGGAATTGAAAGCTGAAAGTAGAATCGTTGATAACACTCCTCTAGTTGAAAGAGTTTAGGTACCATTTGAGAATGATGTTTACATTTATCTTTAGTTGTTTGTTTATTTGAACAATTTGCTAAGTTGCGCTTGTTTTGGAAATTATTTTTTTCTTTTATGTTCGGCTTTTTCTTATTTTGACAAAGATAGTTGCACGTGTAATATTATATTCGTGCACATATGAATGTATGGATAAAATACTTTAATAGTCCCCTAAATATTGCTCATTTTCATTTCCATTCTTTTAATTGTGTTATTAGTTGATCAATTTTTAGTTTGTGAGCGACAGATGTGTTCAAGAGAATCTCACATGAACACACTTGATGGTCACTTTGTGCTGTGAATGTGCAACATGGTAAACAATTCCGAACGAGATATTCAAGAACACAAGATTTACATGGTTCGACATATATTTTACCTACTTTCACAAAAATAGCTTTTCCTTGATTATCATCAGAATCCAAAGGGTTACATCATATTTGATTATATAAAATACTCTAGATCCATATTTATTAGGGCTTGATAAAGTCAACAGAGGTCCACCAAGTTCATCCCCCCTAACAAACCATCCTTCATTCCCACACTTAACCACCATGCCAATCCTCTAGCCTCCACCTCTCACTAGTTGTTACACCTTATTAATTATAATCTAGAATTTATTGAAGCGTGAATGAAAGAATAGAGTCATTCAAGTAACTTGTGATCAGTATCATCATTTGGACATTGAGAATGCTAAATAATTGCAGTATCACCAACTCCAGAATGACAGTAGCAAATAGATTGCTAGATCCCAACCTAATATCAAAAAGTGGTATCTGCATAGGAACATTGAGAATAAGGTACAAGAATTAACATTCTACTAAATTAATGGAAAGGTAAAATTAGACTATTACTAAAAATAACTTTTGATTGGTAAAAAGTATGGACCTAGTCCAGATGACATCAATTGCATCAAAACCAAATTATGCATTAAATACACACAAATCATCCATAACTTTTTCATTTTGTCGTCAACGAATAGATCTATCTTACTTTCATATTGGAAAAAACATGGCTCCATTATGGTCTTGCAGTCTCATATCCGTTGCATCTTATCATTGAAAAATGAAAAAGGGATATGTTTGAGCAAGAGAGGAAAAAATTCAAAAGAGAGTCGTGAATGAGTGGAGATATGTTTTTTGATAAGATATTGAGCGGAGAGTTAGAAGTTGAGAAATGTGGGCAGTTTAAAAATTATAGGTATTTGTCAATTCAAAAATGAGTCATTCTTATCTAAAAGGGGAAATTAAATGATCAAGCAAAAACTAAAAGGACTAAAAAAAAGATGCCAAGTAATTTTTTCTAAAACTTTGAAGTTAAAAATTCAAAATTAGAGAATCAGGTTTGAAGTCCTTCCTTATTTGTAGATACATTGATATACAATATAAAAATATCTTATCTCTCATATGAACAATTTAATTTCAATAATTTTCCACCAGAGGTCCACCAAGTTCATCCCTCCCTAAAACTCCACCCTTCATTCCAACACTTTTGAACGCACTTACTCCCAACAACCATTCCTTAAATATTCTATATCCTGCCCCCAAAAAAAAAAAAACAAAAAAACAAAACCACCATGCCAACCCTCTAACCTCCACCTTCTCACCAGGTGTTACACCTTATTAATTATAATCTAGAATTTATTGAAGTGTGGAAGAAAGAAAAGAGTCCAAATAAAAAGAAACTTGTGATCAGTTTCACTATTTGGACATTTGGAATGCTTAATAATTGTAGTATCACCAAATCCAGAATGACAATATCAAATAAATTGCTAGATGCCAACCTAATATTAAAAAGTGGCATTCACATCGAAGCATTGAGAATAAGGTATAAGAATTAACACTCTATTAAAATTAATGGACGGGTAAAGTTAGACTATTACCAAAAATAACTTTTGATTGGTAAAAAGTATGGACCTAGACCAGATAACATCAACTTCATCACGACCAAATTATGCATCAAATACACACACATCATCCATAGGTTCATAATTTTCCCGTCAACGAGCAGATCCATCATACTCTTATATTAGAAAAAACATGGCTCCGTTATGGTCTTTCATTATTGCATCTAATCATTGAAAAATGGGAAGAAAGATGCACTTGAGCAGTATAGATAAATATTTGAAAGAGAGACGTGAATGAGTGGAGATTTTTTTTCAATAAGATATGGAGTGGAGAATTAAAAGTTAAGGGTGAGTTTGGTAACGTTTTCGTTTTTATTTATTTTTTTACAAAAAAACCAGAACTAATTTTGTTTTTTCTGTGATAAAAATTAAAAATATAAAATATGTTTGATAGTCATTTATATTAAAAAAATGATGAAAATAAAAATAAAAAACCTGTTTAGTATTAGACCAAAAATTCACCAACCAAACCCCTCCACCCAACCCCACTGACCACCTAAAACCACCACCCAACCCCACAGCCCACCATAACCACCGAAACCCATCCTCAACCCCACCACCAAAACCCATAGCCCACCCCCACCACTGAAACCCATCACCACAACCACTGAAACCCACCACTACAATCGTCGAAACCCACCCTCAATCCAACCCCAACCCCACCACCAAAACCCACAGCCCATCCCCACCACCGAAACCCATCACCACAACCACTAAAACTCACCATCACAACCACCGAAACCCACCTCCACCACTGAAACCCACAACCCACCCCACCCACTACCACAACCACCACCGAAACCTACTACCCCAGAAACCCACCTTTGAAACTCCCCAGCAAAACCCACTACGGATCCCTGAAACCCACCCACCACCCACTATGCACCCCTGAAAACCACCACCACCACCCTCGAAACCCAACCCTGCAACTTCCCAACAAAACCCATCATAGAAGGGCCAGAGAGAGGAGAGAGAGAGAGAGAGTTGAGAGATCTGGAAAAAAAAGTGAAGAGAGAGGGGCTTTTTATACTAAAACAACAAAATCCACTTTTTGTTGTTAAAGAGAATCGAAATCAGGATCTCATTAAATGGGACATTTTGAACTGCGCATTTATTTTTTTTGGATGTTTTCATATTTTAGCCTTGTTTTCAAAATGGAGAAGTTAAAAATTAAAAAAAAAACATCAGCAAAGTTAAAAATAAAAAACAAAAACATTTAGCAAATGCGTTTTTTTTAGTCATAAAATGAAACCAAAAACCAAAAAAAAAAAGAAAAACACAAGGTTACCAAACGACACCAAAGAAATGTGGGCAGTTTAAAAATTCCAGTTATTTGTCAGTTCAATATAGAGTTATCCTTATCTAATGGGGGAAATTAAATGATCAAGCATTAAAAGGGTAGCTAAAAAGATGCCAAGTAAGTTTTTCCAAAACATTGAAGTTAAAAATTCAGAAAATTAGCGAATCAAGTTTGAAGTCCTCTCCTTATTTGTAGATACATTGCTATAGAATAAAAAGATATCTTATCTCTCATATGAACAACTTAATACGAATAATTAACCACCAGAGAGGTCCACTAAGTTCATCCCTCCCTAACACTCCACCCTTTATTACAACACTTCTAAATGCACCTACCCCCAACAACTGCCCTTTAAACACTCTATCCATTTAACCCAACCCCCCCCCCCCCCCCAAGAAAAAAAAACACCACCATGCCACAATCCTCTAACTTCCATCTCTCACAAGTTGTGACAACTTATTAATTTTAATCTAGAATTTAATGAAGCATGAAAAAAAATAATAGAGTCAGAACAAAAACAACTTATGATCAATATCATTATTTGGACATTGGGAATGCTTAATAATTGCAGTATCGCCAACTCCAAAATTAATATCAAATAGATTGCTAGATGTCAACCTAATATCAAAAAGTGGTATCCATATCAAAACGTTGAGAATAAGGTATAAGAATTGACATTCTACTAAATTAATGGAAGGGTAAAATTAGACTATTACCAAAAAAAACTTTGATTGGTAAAAAGTACGGACCTAGTCCAGATGACATCAACTCCATCACGATCAAGTTTTGCATCAAATACACGCACATCATCCATAGGTCTATAATTTTGTCGTCAATGAACAGATCTATCTTACTCTCATATTAGAAAAAAACATGGCTCCATTATGGTCATTTACTCTCATATTTGTTGCGTCTCATCATTGAAAAATGGGAAGAGGCATATGTTGGAGCTGGAGAGTTAAAAGATAGACGTGAATAAGTGCAGATCTGTTTTTGATAAGATATAGAGCGGAGAGTTAAAAGTTGAGAAATGTGGGCAATTTAAAATTACAGTTATTTGTGAGTTTAAAACAGAGTTATCCTTATCTAAATGGGGTAGTTAAATGATCAAGCAAAAACTAAAAAGACCAATAAAAAGGTGTCAAGTAAGTTTTTCTAAACGTTTGAAGTTAAAAATTCAAAAAAAAATAGAAAATCAGGTTTGGAGTCCTTTCCTTATTTGTAAATACATTGATATAGAATATAAAGATCTCTTATCTCTCATCCAAACAACTTAATACCAATAATTAACCACCAGAGATCCACCAAGTTCATCCCTCCCTAACACTCCACCCTTTATTCCCACTTTTCTGAATGCATCAACACCCCATCAACCACCCCTTAAACACTTTATCCAAGAAACCCCCTCCTTCCCCCGCCCCCCCCTCCCAAAAAAAAAAAAAAAAGAAAAAAGAAAAAACACAAACCCACCATGCCAACCTCTAACCTCCACCTCTTACCATTGTTACACCTTATTAATTATAATCTAGAATTTATTTAAGTGTGAAAGAAAGAATATAGTCAGAACAAAAAAAACTTGTGATCAATATAATTATTTGGACATTGGGAATGCTAAATAATTGTAGTATCACCTACTCCAGAATAACAACATCAAATAGATTGTTTGATGCCAACCAACTATCAAAAAGTGGTATCCACATCGAAACATTGAGATAAGGTATAAAAACTAACATTCTACTAAATTAATGAAAGGGTAAAATTAGACTATTATTTAAAATAACTTTTGATTGTTGAAAAAGTATAGATCTAGTCCAGGTGACATCAACTACATCACGATCAAATACACACATCAGCCATGGCTCCTTCATTTTGTAATCAACGATTAGATCCATCTTACTCTCCTATTAGAAAAAGCTTGGCTCCATTATGGTCTTTTACACTCATATCTATTACATCTTGTCATTGAAAAGGGGGAAGAGGGATACGTTTGAGTAGGAGAGGGGGAAATTGACAAGAGAGGTGTGAATGATTAGAGATTTGTTTTTTTGATAAGATATGGTGTGGAGAATCAAAAGTTGAGAAATGTGGGAAGTTTAAAAATTACAGTTATTTGTCAGTTTGAAATAATGTTATCGTTATCTTAAGGGAAAAATTAAATGTTCAAGCAAAAATTAAAAGGACCAATAAAAAGATGCCAAGTATATTTTTCTAAAATTTTGAAGTTAAAAATTCAAAAAATTAGAGAATAAGGTTTGGAGTCCTCTCTTTATTCGTAGATACATTGCAATAAAATATAAAGATTAATTCTATTGTTATACTATAATTATCATAATATTCTTATTTTTACGGAAAGTAAAGTAATAAATTGATTAGGAAAAAAATACACAATAATCAAAGGATAGTACTTTACAAAGATTTGGTTCCCCTCAAAAGTCAAAAACAAAAACAAAACATCCATCTTTAGTTTGGAATTATGTGGGAAGTATAGGCCTTGAGCTAGTACTTCCCCTAGAATCCATTACCAAGACGGATGAAGGCTAAGCCTTGTAAGCTTCAATTTATTGTTGCAAGCAAGTTTCATAACAAGAACTTAATGGAGACATGTATCAGGCAGGTTCCATTGAAGCAAGGTCAAGGCATTTTGATGGTTGCGCTTGAATTTCAAAGTAAGGAGCCTCTCCCTAATAGTTTGCTTAACCATCTTGAAGATAATATGAAAGTCAGTAGCCTGGTTTCTAAAGATTATAGCGTTTCTTTCCTTCCATAGATAGTAAATAGTAGTAGAATGGAGTTCCAAACTCTAGAGGAGTAATCACATTCAAAGAAGAGGTGGCTGAGAGTTTCATTTCCCTTTCTACACAAAACGCAATGACTTTCAACTTCATTTGAGAAAACTTAGATTCTATCTTTAGTGCTCAGTCTCATTTTAATGGCTAACCATAGCATGAAGACCATTCAAGGTATTGACTGGCCAAACCACACCAATTTATGCCAAGAGACCATACTAGTTGCATTCCTCAAGTGTTCTCATGCAGATTTGGCAGAGTATTTTCCATTAAGGGTAAGGTTCCATCTCACAAAATCATTTCTGGCCTGATCAGGAAGGTTGGTTGGCATGTTGTTGAAAATATTCTGCACACTTAGTTGAGTAAATGTAGCTCTATTCCATTGGTTGTTGTCCATAACTCTACTGAATCTTGCTTCCCTTGGAATTATTTCTTGTTGCACTATATTAGAGCTATTTCTTGGTAACAAGGGTCCATATGGATGCCAGTTGTCATGCCAAAAGCTTGTGTACGGCCCATTCCTTATCATGTGCACCATTATAGGTCTTAGGACATCCCTGAGTTTTAGAAGGTTCCTCCACATGTGTGAGCCAGTTTGGGGGGTTTTAAGCTCCCATAGGATCCTATCCCTTATATAGTAAGCATCTATCCATTAGGTCCATAGGTTTTCATTGTCATTAAACAATTGCCACAGGTGTCTCAAAAGCAGAGTATTGTTCCATTCCTTCAACCCCTTTATACCTAGTCCACCCTCACTTTTCGGCTTGCAAACATCCTTCCAAGCAACTTTAGCTCCAGTGTATTTGTGCTCAGAGCCCTTCCAAATGAAAGCCCTCAAAGTTTGTTCAAGCATCTCTAGCACTTTTTGTGGTAAGCTCAAATGGGTAACCCAAAAGGCATGCATGCTACTTAGCACTGAAATTTCTAGTCGTAGCCTTCCTGCGTAGGATAGAGACTTGTTGATCCAAGAATTTACTTTGGTTTCTACCTTTTCAATGAGGCCCATGCAGTGTTGAGCCTTAAGCCTGGTGGATACCAATGGAACTCCAAGGTATTTGATAGGTAATTCTCCAATAAGGAACCCAAGTATCTCCATGATTTGTGATACCTCACCCTTTGGAACTGCACATAAATATATGTTGCTCTCTTTAGGGTTTGAACTGAAATCACATCACCATGACAAAATAACATCAAATCATCAAGAAAAGAGAGTTGAACCATTTTGAGTTTTGTGTATCTCTAGTTATACTTAAAATGGGGATTGGATTTTATGTTGTTTTGTGTTATCAGGGAAAGAAACTCCATTGCAATTATAAAAAGTTAGGGTGATAATGGATCTCCCTACCTTAATCCTTTAACATTAGAGAAGTAACTAGCTACCTCCCCATTCACATTTACTGAGACCTTAGTTGTAGTAATGCAACCATGGGTCCATTTCCTCACTGTGGTTGGAAAATTAAAGGTTTCCAAGGCATCAAGCATAAAGTGCCACTGGACTGCGTCAAAGGCTTTCCTAATGTCAACTTTTAGTGCACATCTAGGGGGGATAAATCTCTACGGTAGTCTCCCATAAGCTCCTGGGTTAACAAGATGTTGTCCCCAATTCTTCGACCTTGTATGAAGGCTGCTTGGTTATGATTGATAATTAAGGTTTGGAAGGCATTTTTTTTATTGTGTTTGCTATAAGCTTTGAGATTGCCCTATAAAAAGTGTTACATCATGAGATTGGTTTGAAATCCTCCAAAGCAGAGGGATTTGGAACTTTGGGAACCAAGGTGATGATTGTATATTTAGCTCCTTAAGTAACTAACTAGGATTCAAAAACTCTTTTATTGTTGCAGTAATGTTATGCCCAATGATTGGCTAAGCGTTCTTAAAAAATAAAACATTAAACCCATCTGGGTCTAGTGCTTTATGGTCATTTAGAGAGAAGATTACTTCCTTGACTTCTTCATTAGACACCTCTCTACCCATTTCAGCAGCAATGTGTGAAGGAATTTTGCTTTGGATCACTGACTACATACTTGCTCTTCTCTCTCGGACTAATACAACCTGTCTAGCTCGACCTAACAAGTTGACAAAATAATTTACAACTTCTTCTTTCACTACTTGTTCTCCCTCTGCCTTTGATCCATCCACCCTGTCTAGAGTTAACACCTTTTTTCTATTCCTTATGATATTCATTGTCTTGAAAAAATATGATGTGTTTCTTTCTCCTTCTTTGAGCAATTCGACCATGGATTTCTGCTTATAAAAAATTTCTTCATCTTTGGTTACTTGAGTATAATCCTTCAAAAGCTGTCTTTCTTCCTGTCTCCATGGAGTTTTATTGGGATTACTGTCCAGCTTTCTTTGGCATCTCATTAAAGCTTCTCTTTTCTCTCTTGCTTTCACTGAGACATCCCCCACTACCTTGACAAGCCCTTTGAAAATAACTTTGACCCTTTTGAGCTTGCTGACAACTTGAAACTAGTGCTTCCTTGGACATTTTGTACCCATATCTGTTGAACTAGGTCCAAAAAGTCCTCCCTTGCTGCAATATGGTTGAAAATTTTAAAGGGACATTTTATTTTGGGGAGCCTTGGACCTATTTGAACAATTGCAGGGCTAAGATCAGAGATAACTGCAAGAAGAAATTATGTCGTAGATATTTGAAATTTGGCATTCTAAACTTCATTAACCAGAACTCTATCCAGCTTTCTAGCCACAACTACTTCTTCTTCTTTTCAATTGCTCCAAGTAAACTGGATCTCTGTATGCCTAAGATCCATGAGTTCTGAATCTTGCAAACAAACATCAAATTCCTCTATTGATTGACACCCTTCAGTTTCACTTGGTGTTGTAATAACGTTGAAGTCTCCTAAAACAACCCATGGTTCAGCAGCAACAAATTAAGTTTGAATGGTGCCTAAACCCCCTCCACGGTGTTATCCTTTCTATGTCATCATTTGACCCATAGAAAAAAGAAGCAAAAAATTGTGAGTTGCTTTCAAAATATTTGACCAAGTGATGTATCACTTGGTCTGTTTCCTCAATTTTATTGATTTTCACTATATTCGAATTCCACCCAATCCAAAATCCTCCAAAAGGATGGTTGTCATAATTTTCCAAGTAATCCCAATTTCCAAACACATTATGCATCAACCTATCTTTATTCACACTCCTGACCTTTGTTTTTACAATTCCCAAAAGGTCAAGTTGTTGGTCCACTATCAACTTCCTGGCTTCTTCTGGCTTTAAGGGCTTGTTAAGTCCTATAATGTTCTAGCATGCAAGCTTCATTGAGGAGGGATGACTTTCTTGAGAATTAGGTGCTCAGTCACCATAGATTTCCCCATCTCATGGTCTTTCTTTTTCACTTTCTTCTTTTTGTTTCCCAATGAATTTGTGTTTCCATTTGCTTTTTCCTTCTCCTTAGTCACCTCATTACATATTGAAGTACTAGCTTGAGCTTTCGAGGCTAAGTCCATGATGATTTCACCTCCATCTATACTTAGGTTTGTAAATTTGTTCTTAGATGTAATCCTCTCAGCGTCCTACTGGGGGGTGGCAACTTGATTAACTATGATTTTTGTGACTTGAGAGTCAACTTGCGGATACCTTTCAATTTCATTTACACACACAAATTGGTTGTTTGCAACTTTGTTTTTATTAGTCTCCACAGTTTCAGTATCTAGCACTACAAGGATGCGCCAAAAGTTCTTTTGGTGTGCTCACTCTTAATTGTCAAGAAGCCTTTTCTGGGGAAAAGTCCTAGAGAAATAAAACCATGAGGGTGTATGGACACCAAAGCAGACAATATCTTGATAGTTAGGATAGATCGTTACTGGTGGTATCAGAGCTGACTCTCCTACTGTCGGTGGGGGAAAGGGGAGAGAGTGGTTGGACCCCACGTGGGCCTCACAAGGACGCGTGACCTCTAAAGGGGTGGTGTGTAGTAGCATGCCAATCGGCCTTATGAAGTGAGGATATGCTATAGCTTTATGCATTGCATCCCACATCAACTTGGGAGGGTGGAGTGTCTGGGCTATATATGTGGTGTGCTCACCCTTAATTTTCAAGTGGTCTTTTCAGGGGCAAAGCACTAGAAGAACAAAATTGTGAGGGTGTATGAGCACCAAAGCAAACAATATCTTGACAGGTGGGGCAAATCATTACAAAAATTCATCCCAATTTTTTTTCATCCAAAAAACATCAGCTTCTCGACACGACCCCTAATGACATACAACCCAATCTACAAACTTCCTACTATTAAATAATATCAATAATCCATGTCTATCTCTCTCTTCATTTTAATTTTATTGTGTAATTAAAAAAATTAAATTATTATTTAAAATACAAATATTGCAAGATCAGTTCAATTTTTGATATTATGTAGAGTCTTTAGGTACGAACTATTGCTAGTTCATATATACATGATATCTTATATCATTTTTAAGTTATTGTAATATAGAAGTCAAATTTAAAGTGATGATAAATATATTTGCTCACTTGATAAGTAGATTAGACACTTTTCTGCATAGTAGGTTAACAGAACATGTACTCGACATGAAAAAAGTGACATGATTTACTAATTTTCGAAAAAGGAAAATGATACGACCCACAAACCCAAATAATAAATGAATTAGATATTGGCGGTGTCTAACATGAATAATTCTACCTTTGTAGGACAACAAATTTAGCTTGTATAGTGTGAATAACATTTTTTATGTTTTCCATTTGTTTTTCATTTTTTATCAGGTATTCTACAAATTTCTATTGAATTGGTGGATTCTTACTTGGTTTTTAAACATCTAGACCATGTAGACTTTAATTTATGGGAGGTCTATATGTGTTAATAGAGAAAAGGTCCTTATATATTATGGATGGTACACATGGTATGTTTGTTGACATGAACATAACACATACATGGGCCATTTGAATTATGGTCAATTACCATTATATATTGTAACAAAAATAATAGATTCGAACATCCAACAATTGTCAACCCTAGCTCAAGGCTAATTAATTCTCTCATAGGCAAGAAAACAAGAATCAATGTGGACCCAAGTGGCTGTCAAGAGAAGTTAAAACACATACATGGACTCCATACCATCATCTTCACCCTTTGCTCCACAGATATGGCATTACATCTATATCAATTTCATTAAGGAAGAGGTAGTCTTGTATTTCAGACCTTATTTTTTGGTCCCATATTTCCAAAAATAAAAAATTCTATTGCTTTTAAGGCTGAAAATGAGGTGTATTAGTAGTTAAATTGCAGAAAAAAATTATACGTTGTTAGATATTGAGTGACCATTCAAGCACCAATGATTGGTTCTAGACTAAACCTTATTATTTAGAGGAAAAACAAATCCTATTAAGGTTTTCGTTGATAAACTTTGACAAAAGATCATTAACAATGTTTGCAAAAAAGTCCTGTGGCAAGATCCATGGCATCCTCAAGGTCTTCTCTATAATTAGGTGGGGGATGATATGCTTAGGGGCTTGGGTTTTGATATTGATGATAAAGTGAGTAGAATTATTAGCGATAGTTGCTAGAGTTGGCTTGGGACAACATTCCAAATCCTTGCTGACGTGCAACCAAATCCAAAAAGTGAGAACTATATTAAATGGCTTCTAAATACATCAGGTTTTAGCATCCAATCAGCATGGGAGGCAATCAGACCTAAGGGGCATTATTAGGGTTGGACCAGCACTGTTTGGTACCCAAATGCAGTTCCTAGATTCAGTTTTTTCTTATGGTTGGCAATACAATAGATGCTTGCTACTCATGATAGAATTATAAGTCATAGGGTGGTCCAGAGGGGGTCAGTGTCTTTTTTTGCAGAGGAGAAAGTGAAACCCATAATCACCTTTTTTTCAACTGCCCTTACACTTATAGGCTATAGTTATCTTTCCAAGTGATGTGTGTTGTTCAATGACCTAATATGAATTGACAGAGTTTCATTCCTTGGTTTGCTACAAACATCAAGGTGAGCAATCTAATCAGCAAACTTGCTTTATCTACTTCAATTTACTTAATCAGAAGAGAGAAGACTTGTAGAGTTTTTACGAACAACTTCAAGGATGTTAATTCTTTAATAAACAAGGTAATTGAGAATATAAGATATAATTCCATCTAATCAAAGGTGATAGCAAAAATATGCCAAATCTCTAGCTTCAAAAGCAATGGGGACTGCCATAAATGATTTTGTAGCCTCCTTGAGAACATGTAGTGTGCGGTATGATTTTTGCACAATAAATCAGATGACAAATCTCTCCCTTAGTGAGTTCGCATCTATCTGAAATGTCTCCTAAATGGAACCCCTCTTGTGCTTCCTGCAGTGAACAACTATGGATACCTATTACTCGAGAAAAAAGAGTTAGTTTTCTCCTTGGAGCATTCTGAGAGTTCCCCAGTCACAAGGACCTTAAGGGTGGGATCTACCCAATTAGGGGACTGTTCTACCTCTTGGATTGTTAGTACCTTTGGAGTGCTAGCAATGCTTGAGTTAGGGAGGTATTCCATCGTGATCCTTCGAGTCATCTCATAGTCCAAAACTGAGGCAAGACATGCCTATGTGTCAGTGTGAGAGTTCTTATCTCAAGGAATTTGCTTGACCTCTACTTTATTGAACTTCTAGAAAAGTATCACAACTTTGTGACAGTAAGTCTTTATCCTTAGATCCTCTACTTCAAACTCGTCATTGACCTGGTTGACCACTAATACGAGTTACAAAGGACTAATAGTACAACGCCCCCAATTGCATCGACAAGGTTGAGTCCTAAGATGAGAGTCTTATACTCAGCTTCATTATTGGATGCCTTGAACCCTAGTCACACAGCCTACTCTGTGACAAACCTGTCGGGGGATACTAACACTACTCCAATCCCCAACCCAGTACTATTGGAGGATTCATCTACACATAGTTTCCATGAGTCCACCTGGCTCTCCTCAGGGGGTCGTTCCTCGGGTGAAGTGTGCTATCATTGAGTGAATTCGGCAATGAAGTCTGCTAGGGCCTGATCCTTTATAGTCTGTAATGGATGTTATGTTCCCTTAACTCCACCACCCATTTCACTATTCTTCCTAAAAGGTCGACTTTCCTTAGTATAGCTCTTAGTGGCTAATTCGTTAACACCGTGATGAGATGTGCTTGAAAATAATATTTTAACTTTTGTGCGGTTGTGACCAGTGCCAATGTGATTTTCTCGAGGGGGAGGTACCTTGTTTTTGGTTTTAATAAGGGCATTGATTATGCAATACACCGGTTTTTGTTCTTGCTCACCCTAACAAACTAATACAAAGAACTTGGTAAATGGCCAAGTAGAGGAAGAACATCTCCCCTTGTTCTGGCACCGACAAGGTTGAGAGGGCCCCGAGGTATTCCTTAATTCCTTTGAGCGCTTTTTCACATTCATCATTCCAAGCATTCTTCCTTGACCTCTTGATCACGCCAAATAAGGGTCTACACTTGTCCGAGGAGCAGGATATGAAGCAATTCAAGGCAACTAGCATTCTCATGAGTTTTTGGACTCAAGGGTAGTCTGAGGGCTCTGCACACCCATGATAGCTTGTATCAGCTCCGGGATAGCCTCAACTCCACCTCGGTTCACCAAGTACCCTAGAAACTTTCTAAAGCTAATTCTGAAGGAACACTTGGTTGCATTAAGCTTTAATCATACTTCCTATATGTATTAAAGGCATCCTCCAGGATGGCCAGATGATCACCTTGACGCCTACTTTTGACCAGCATGTTATCGATGTATACATCCATGGTGTCCTCCATTTCCTACTTAAATATTCTGTTCATTAACCTCTGATAGGTAGCACCAGCATTCTTCAACCCAAACGACATGACCTTATAGAAATAGACCCCCTTAGGGAATCTGGTGATAATCGGCTCGAGCATCCATTAAGGTCATGCGTTCGTGTCCTGCTGTGGCGTCGAGTAGCTGATCTACCTTGGGAAGAGGATAGTCATTCTTTGGACATGCCTTATTAAAATCCATGAAGTTGACACGGACCCACCATTTTTCTCTCTTCTTCTTTACACACCAGTGTTTCACAACCATTCAAGAAACTACACCTCTCAGATGGCGTCGGCTTCCAAGAGTTGGTCCACCTCTTCATTTACCACTTGGGAGTGATGAGGTGCTGAACGTCAAGGCTTATGTTTGACTAGTTTGTGATTAGGATCCACGTGGAGCCTGTGGGTTATGACATTAGGACTTATGCCTTTCATTTTCATGGCATCCCATGCAAACACATCCACATTATGTCGTAGAAAGTTTGCTATCCCTTCTTATTCTGTTGTTGACATAATTGCCAATCAAAAAAAATATTTCTTCGTCACCTTCGCTTAGGAGTACCTTCTAGAGGTCTTCCAAAGGGTAGTTGGCTAGGTTAACCCATGGCTCGTCCAAACCTAGCCGCCCATACTGTAATTGCTATTTGTTCAACACTTCCTCCAGGGCACATTCTTTCTCCTTGGATACAACCTTAGCCTTAACTACCACATAGAAACAATTCTTTGACGAGGCTTGGTTCCATAGATTTCCATTATCCCCTCTGGAGTGGAGAATTTTAATTTATAGTGGAAGGTGGAATGCACTATTTCGAGTGAGTACAACTAAGTTCATCCCATGATTATGTTATATGATGAATTGGAATCGATCACCACAAACTCAGTATTGATCATAACTGGTCCCATCGTGATTGGAAAAGTAATCTTCCCAAAGGTATGGCATATGATCCATTGAATAAGATGAGGTATGTCTTAATAGGGGTAAGATCTTTGGGCCCAAGGTCCATCCACTTAAGTACGTCAAGGTATATTACCTCCAAGGAGATCCCCAAGTTGATCAAGGCCCTCTTGATGTCGAAAATTGTAATGCATAGAGTTATGATTAGGGTGTCTTTGTGGGGAAGAGCCACACTTGCCAGCTTGGCATTTGAGAAGGTAATGCTACTTTGGTCCGTACATGGCTTCCTGCCCATTTGGCCTCCGTCTTTCTCTTTCTCCACCTTTCTGGAAAAGGTGATCCTCTTCAGATTGGACATGAGATTATTGGTTGTCGGTCGATCTATGCGGCAAACCTGAATTACATTGATCACCTTGTTGTAGACATCGGTGTGGCCAATGACGGTAATGGCTTTCCTCAGAGTGTCTCGGAAGGGGTTTCACGTTGTTGAAGTCAAACCCTTTTTATGAGAGACTATGTCTCTCTCCTTGTCGCTTTTCTTTGGAGCCAATTCTTCCCCTGGCTCCTTGCCAAATCATCTTCCACCTTCAAGTCGGTGTCCTAGTATAACCCACGTCAGAACGCCATTACTTTGAAGCACCCCCTTTACCTTGTTGACTTCCTCCCAATAATGGGTAGCGTATTGGAAGAGCATTTCACTTTCTCTCCTCCAAAGAGTCAACAGGGACCATCTTTGGAGCTTTTGCTTTTGGTAATGAACCGTGTGGCAACCTATCTAGTTAATTCCTTCCAGGATCCAATGCTATTTGTTGGAAAAGCCTTATACCATTTCATTGTTGTGTCGTCAAGGTTCAACGAGAACACTCAACACAAAACTTTGTGATCTGAGTGATACAGCGACATCAATTGTTTATACTATCGGAGGTGGGCCTTTGGGTCAGAGCGTCCGTTGTAAACCTTAAACCACATAATGACAAACTTTTTTGGAACCTCCACTTCTCTGATGCTCCTGGTGAATGACCACTGGATGGCTTCGTCATTGGTATCTATGTCGCAATTAGAAATGTATCTCTTTATTTTCTTTGAGTTTAGTTTGGAAGTTAAGTTTTCCTCGTCCATATAGTGTTTTTTCTCACTAGGATCACAGCCCTGCTACATGTTGCCTAGCCCCTGCATCTTTTATGAAAAGGGTTGAACCCTAATTAGACTCTTCTTCGCCCCCTTGCTTGGACAGTCATTGGTAGAGGTCATTATGAGCCAAGGATTTGACTCTCTTGGCTAGAACCTTCGGGTTTTGTCCATTGACCCTTAGGTGTTTCGGAGCCTTAGAGTCACCTACTCTATTGCCAAAGTAGTTCCTAAAATCGTCGCACTCCACCTCTTCGATGGAGCATTCTTTTGATGGTCATATGCTCCGAGAAACCCTGTCGGAAAGAGTAAACTCATTGAGTCTATTGAGAACATTCACGTTGTTCTCCTCAGTTTGCTTCATAAATGGCTCCCCAACCGTTCCTCGATGAGATTGATGAGCTGGCGGACCAAGGGTCATCCTCTCTCACCCCCAAGACTTGGTCCAGTCTGGTGGGTCTTATCTCTCAAGCGACTTGGATGCTCCTTATTGACACTTTAGACTTGGTCCTCCATCCTTGATATGGATGAAGCTGAAACATCTGTATTTTTCTTTCTAGGGACTCTTTCCTTTTAAACACATGCTCACCATGGTCATTATCATGAGGAAGCTTGGTTGCTTCCCATAGTCGACACCGACTTATGCAGGATGATTTTTGCACAATAAATGAGATGATAGATCTCACCCTTGGTGAGCTCACGTCTGTATGAAACGTCTCCTCAATGGAACCCCTCTTGTGCTTCCTATAGTGAACAACAATGGAGATATGTCACTCAATAAAGAAGAGTTAGAAGTGTGCCGGAGTGTTCTCCAACGTGACCCCTCTGATGCTCAAGTCAAAATTCGATAGAGGGTTTGAGAACATTATTGTATTGCTTAGACAAGGGGTTGCATACCTTTACTTTGAGCTTGAGTGTGCTATTTATACCTTCCAGGAGCTGACTGAGGCAGACAGCTAGGTCCCCTTGGAGGGAAAGTTACTAGTTGGTTCATACAGGGGACAACATCTAGTGCGTAGACCTCGATCAGAGCGTCTATTTTTCCTTAGGCCAGGTGTTTTTGCAAGTTCGCACTCGGGCCCCGGAGCACGTAATGTACCCTTCTCGGCTCTACTGAGTAATGAATGTGTCTCTTGCATTCGTCAAATTATTTAATGCACCCTAGGCATGGCCATGCAAGCGCATGGGAATTTTAGCCAATCTCCCTTTCGACGGGTCAGGAATTAATTGTTTCGTACACCGTACATCTCCATCATTGGTCATTGAATGATTTTTCTTATCATTATGATTGCATTGGAGAGGAAGGCTAGTAATTGAGAGTCAACCCTACCCACCAGCTATAAAGTTTAGAAACTACTTTATCTTGATCAACATGCGTGCTTGCCTTAGTCAATCATGTGACACCCCAAAATTCGAGGGTCCTTTATTAACCTGTTGACCACCCATCAACTCGTGGAAGTATTCACGAATGCAACTTAATCTGACATCACATCAACACATCCCCTTGACTGGGATCATAACCAACACAAAGTTTGGGCAGAGTCTCCATTGTACTGGAGTACTTCCAAATGCATAACATGTGCTCATATCACCACTTGACCATTGCAAGGTTCATCCCCATCAATTAGGACTTAATATTTGACCAATTACATCTCATGAGTAAGAGGGCTCAAGATCCGAAGGCTTGGTAGAGTTATACTTCAATTTTAAAATTTTTAGAAGAGGTACCAGTATCTAGTACATGTGGTACTAGTACCTGAGCCATCTGTCTGTCAGGTCCGTTCAATTTGCCAGGTACCAATACTTAACCACTTAGGGACCGGCACCTGAGCCCATTGTTTGATAGGTATTGGTACCTACCTGTCATGGTACCGGTACCTGAGCCCACTGAAATCTAAGTACTGGTACCCGTACGTCAAGATACCGGTACCTAGGCCTTCCAACAACTTGGTACCATTACTTTATCACTTAGGTATCGGTACCTAGGCCTAAATTTCACCCAATTCTTTCCAATTACCAACTTTAAATGTCCACTCTTTTCTCAAGTTCATCCAAACTCATATAACATCCAATTTTACACAAAATATAGTCCATATGAGTTCATTATATGACCCTAAATACAATCTTACAAGTCTAAAATAATTTACATCATTGTTTTACAAAATATAAACTAAAAGTCACATTCTGGCCTCATCTCAACACAGACCCATGTGAGGGCCGTCCACCGGTCCTTGTTCCACACCTGAAATGTAGTTCATATAAAGGGTGAGCCACACTCAATAGGGTATCTCCTAAAAAGGCTACTCCCCAACCTAAATGCATATGAAATATTCACATACAATCCCACAATCAATTCACCATCCATTTAAGAATATGCAATCTCTAATGGATTTTATAATGTCATGTCATATTATGAGGTGAAACTCACACATACAATACAACCCGAGCTTTCCACCGACTCCCATAACACATGCAATGTTCTATATATGCATCCGAGCATTCCAAGTCCCCATCATTGATGTTGTATATTCAATTACCAATTAAAAATCTAGGGTCCTTCTTGCGGTGGGTATTTATAGACTCCCACTATAGGTACCCAATCGACATGACATCTATAGACTTCCACCAATGGCTCTGCGTACCCCCACACACTTTATGGACTCAATGCCAAAGGAGTGCATATCCAAATTTATCAAGTCATGCCCCCGATGGAGAATCTAGCCCTTCTTGCTAACCCCAACCCTTATTTTCAATGCAAACTCATGCGACTCAGTTGAACCTTAGTCCAATTTTCCTGAGTCCACGCATCATCCACCAAGAATGGTGTTTGATCAAACCATGTACACACCCACACTCATGTCAAATGTCTACGAATGTGATGCTACACGTGCATATGCAAATGCAATGAACAATTACATTCATATTATTATGTAATCAAGTTTTCGATTACAATCACAACATCATGTTTAACATGTCATGAGCACAACATGAACAATTCCAAATCTTCAACCAACATTCTTAATTGTCAAATATATCATAAGTATATAATCATAACTCACAATATTACCCAATGCATGTTATAACATTTTCAATGTAATTAACATACTTAAATTATTCCTTGGCATTTCATCAAACACTCAAAAGGCACATAGTTATGTAAACACATAACATACCCAATTTAACACATTTCTCATGAAATCACCAAACAAGTAATTTACATCAATCCAATCCATGCTAGAACTGATTTTACACATTCGTATGCCATTTCCTATACTCTAGTGACACCATGAGTATATTTAAACAAGAGATTTCATCTCTAATTATGCTATCAATTTCATTAACAACCCTAGGTTGAAAATAAACATAGTTAGAAAAAGAACCCCACCTTTTCAAGCGTAATACCGCATAGTAGAAGCTTCAAAATACCCAAATCGCGCTTCTAAACTTTGACCCCAACAATCTCGTTCTTGAGACTTTGGAGAAACTTGCAATTTTTGGTATGTATTTGTAACTCTCGTTGCGTAGAACAACTTTTATTCTTGGCCCGAAATGATTTGACAAATGCATAGTCGTAGATCGCAAGGAGAAGTGGGAGAATTCTTGAGTTTTCTCTCTCTCTATACAGAAAACCCAGCAACAAGAATAGGGGAAAAATCTGATTTCCCCCCCTGTTTATACTCCCCAATTGCTTAGCTCTCATTAAGCCACACGTCTCATCTTTTCTGATTTGATTTGATCTCGAATCAATTAAATATTGTTCTGTATTATGTTCAGTATATTATATTTGAAATAACTTTAAATTATTTTTCATGTTTCACAATTAAAACCCGATTGCATGTATTTTAACTACGCGATACCCAATCGCATTTTAAAATGCGAAAAATCTAACTATCTCCGAACTCAACGAAAATTGATTAACTAAATTTCACAAGACGAATCTATCGATAAGGTCTATTTAGTCATCCAAGTTCTAAAAAAATTTATAATTTCAACCTGCACCGTAACGACTAATTATCATTTTACCCTTTTTTATAAAATTTTAAATTTTCTCAGGTTTTACATTCTTCACCCCTTAAAGAAATTTCATCCCTAGAATTTACACATTCAACAACATGTATATGCAACAACTCATATAATACTTTGTGACTACAAGAAGGTATCTCCATCATCGAACAAGAACAGATAGGTGGCACGGATTGTGTCCTCACGTTCCCATGTCGCCTCCTTCACACCTCGATGTTGCCATAGCATCTTCATATGCCTCACAGTTTTGTCTTACAAAACCTACTCTAGACTATCAATGATACACATCGGTCCCTCCTCGAAGATCCCATATGTGTCAATAATTAGCTCACCCAATCCACCACATGTGTAGGATCTGAAGTATACTTCCGGAGCATAGAGACATGAACACCTAATAAATTTGGCGGTAACGCCAACCAGTAAGTGATTGTGCCAACCCTTTCGAGCATCTCATAAGGCTCAATATACCTTGGCGATAGCTTCCATCGTTTCCCAAACCTAACCATTCCCCTCTTAGGTATTACCTTCAAGAAGTTGTGATTCCCAACCTCGAACTCCAAAGGTCTGTTAGCATAGCATTTCTACCTGTTCTAAGACGTAAGAAGACACTTTCGTATCAAGGTCACTTTTTTCGAGGTGTCTCTGATCAAGGCGAAGACAGCGACCACTAACTCCATATCATATGTGGGGTAGTTTTGCTTATAGTTCTTCAACTGCCATGAACCATAAGCCACAACCCTCCCAGATTGTATCAAAACACATCTAAGTCCATCCTTGGAGGCATCACAATATATTGTGTACCTCTGTCCCCTCTCCGAAACTTTCAAAATAGGAGACGAAGTAAGTCTCCTTTTTAATTCTTAGAACGCCCTCTCATAGGAGTCATCCCATTGAGACTTCACCTCCTTCCTGGTCAATCTAGTCATAGGTGCGGCTAGTCATGAGAAGTCCTTAATGAACCTCCAGTAATATCCTACCAATATCAAGAAACTACGTATCTCGAATACTAACTTAGGCCTCTCCCAACTTATAATTGGCTCAACCTTCTCTCGGTCTACTGATACACCCGAAGCCAACACTATGTGCACCAGAAATTTAACTTATGTCAAACCAAATTCACACTTACTGAACTTAACGTATAACTTATGGTCCCTCAAGAACTAGAGAACAATCTTCAAATTACCCTCATAGTCCTCCTTAGACTTGGATTAGATTAGGATGTCATCAACAAAGACTACAACAAACTAATATAAGTAGGGTTAGAACACCCTATGTATTAGATTCATGAATGTCGTCAGGGCATTCGTCAATCTGAATGACATAACAGTGAACTCAAAATTCTCATATCGCATTTTAAATCTCGTCTTAGGGATATCTACCTCTCTAATTCTCAATTGATGGTGTCCTGTGCATAGATCTATCTTAAAGTAAACTCGTGCTCTTCTCAGTTGATCAAACAAATCATCAATCTTTGGCAGTGGGTACCTATTCTTGATAATAACACGATTTAAGTGTCGATAGTCAATACAAAGTATAGAGGTCTAGTCCCTCTTCTTGGCGAACAATACCACAACGCTCCAAGGTGAGGTATTCAGTCTAATAAAACCCTTGTCCAACAATTCTTGCAACTAGACCTTGAGTTCTGCAATTCTATAGGGGTCATTCTATGTAGCATCATAAAAATAAGGGATGCACCAAGTTGTAACTCAATGGTGAACTCTACATTTTGATGTGGAGGCAATCTCAATAACTCTTCCGAAAAAATATCCGCATACTCACATATTAGCCGAGGTAGACTCAACTCTTGTCCTCCAACGAGAGTCATTCATGGCTTGGAATATGGAATCAAGTTTTTCCCTCTAGAACTTGAAACAAATCCCCTCTAGTTTATATGCAGTGACCCTCTTCCGATCGTAATCAATGACGACTCAGTGTGTCGCCAACCAATCCATCTTGAGGATGACATCAAACTCTAACATGTCCATGACCCTAAGGTCCACAGTGAGTAGAATTCTAGATATCTCTAGCTCACACCCCTAACATATCAGATCAATGCAAACCCTAGTTCCTAGGGGAGACCTCACATACAATGGATCTTCCAAGGTCTCAAACTTAGCCCAAATCCTTTATACATGATGCAACTATAAATGAATGCGATGCACCAGAATCAAATAATATCCTTGTCCATAAATAAAGTAAGAATGTACCTTGAATCACAGACTGATCCATTGGCTCAGTCTGAGGTGTGATGGCATAGACTTGCCCCTGAGTCCCTGAGGTCCCCGCCTGTAAGCCCTGTTCTCGGCCTCAGCCTATACCCTGGACTATCTATACCGATTGCACTCACACGTGAAGTAATAGGGGTCTGTGTAGCACCTTTGAACTAAAACTGACTTCTCTGGCCTATGGTAGGTTAGGGAGGAATGAGGAACGTTTGTGAATGCCCAACTGATGACTAGGACTAAAATACCCCAAAACTTTGGGATTTCTATCTCTGAGGACAATCTCGCTTCATGTGCCCTGGCTGGTGGCATATAAAACAAGTCATTTGGCCCACCTAGTAGGTGGCTCTGAAATTTCTTCTACTTTTGAAGGATTGACCTTGACCTTGGCCTTGATAACCTCAGTCTTGCCCTTGATACTCTTGCGCGGTACTTGTCTTTTGTTTCTTCCCTGAACTTCAAGAAGAGGACCGACTCTCCTTCTTCTTATCCTTAGCTCTGGCTTCCCGAATGCTCTTTGCGTCTTCCACTTACCTCTTGATGGTCATAGCTGTTTCAACCATTGAGTACAAATTTTGTAGGTTGTGGCCCATTATCTTTTCTCAGATGGACAACTTCAAGCAATCCTCGAACCTCCTTAGTTTGGCCAAATTAGTGGCCACATAGTTGTTGGAGAAACAGGCTAACTTAGTGAACTTAGCCACATAGTCCATCACCATCATACTTCCTTGCTTCAAATCCAAGAATTCCATGGCCTTCGCTTGTCGAATAGCTAATGGGAAGTACTTGCCCATGAATAGCCCTCGAAACTCTCTCCAAGTCATTGCCTCAATATTCTTCGAGGCCTTTGCCCATTCACACCATAGATGAGCCTCTCCCTCAACCTAGAATGTAGCCAACCTTATCTTAGTGGTATCAGATGTGATCTCTATTGCTTTCAAAATCTTATCCACTTGGTGGATCCAATAGTCGGCCACCATTGGATTCACCTCTCCTATAAAAATTGGTGGGTTGTGTGCCTTGAACATCTAGAAGTTTTTTGAGCCTCCTTGACTCACATTAGCGCTAACTTATGCAAAGGTAGCTACCATTATACCTATAGCCTCCATGGAGGCTTGTTGGTCAAATACCGGTGGTGGTTGGTTGTTGTTCCGCCCACCCCCTTGACCGTTCTGATGTCCTTTTCCTTTATGTGCTATCTACACATACACAAGATAGCAATAGAGCACTAACTTAGTATCTCAAAGTATGGACCAAAGTAAAAACAATGAGAATTTCCTCTCTTTGTTTCACTAGTAGGATGTGTGCCACCTATTAGTAGACACCTATACCGTGAACCTTCCCATTTCTTCTTTTTTGACTCCCAAGCTTATGTTTTCTAACCCTATTCCGATCTAATGGAGAGTCTAGCAAGGGCTCTAATTGATCTACCTGCTCAAGTGTGGAAAAACTTCTTAATCACCGCCTATATCACTTGGGCTCTTTAGTCTTACTTTACTTGGGCCAGGCTAAAGATGTGCTTTCAAAATTTTCATGCAAATTTAATCATGCATATAATTCACATAGCACATTACATGTAGCAATTATTGCACGTAACATGTAATTCATAATGGATGTAATGACCTATACCCATGCCCCACAATCCATAGGTATGTCGAGAACCTAGGTTCTAATACAAAACTGTGACGCCCAAAATTCAGAGGTCCTTTATTAACCCATTGATCATCCATCAACCTGTGGATGCACCTGTGAATGCTGCTTGATCCAACATCACGTCAACACATTCCCTTGATTGGGATCATAACCAACACAAAACTTGGGCAGAGTCTCCATTGTACCAGAGCACTACCAAATGCATAACATGAGCGCATATCACCATTTAACCATTCCAAGGTCCATCCGCATCAATTAAGACTTAATGTTTGACCAATTACATCTCATGAGTAAGAGGGCTCAAGAATCAAAGGCTTGGCAAGGTTATATTTAAATTTTCAAAATTTTTGGAAGAGGTACCAATAAGTCGTACACATGGTATTGGTACCGAAGCCCACTGTGCAATGAAGTACCAGTACATAATGTCTTGGTACCGGTACATGAGCCCACTAGAATCTAGGTACTGGAACCCGTAGGTCGAGGTACTGTTACTTGTGCCTTCCAACAACGTAGTACCAATATTTAAACACTTAGGTATCGGTACCTAAGCTTAGATTTCACTCAATTCTTTCCACTTACCAAGTTTAAATGTCCATTCTTTTCCCGAGTTCATCCAAACTCACATGACATCCAATTTTATTAAAAATATAGTCTATATGAATTCATTATACAACCCTATGTACAATCTTGCAAGTCCAAAATAATTTACACCATTGTTTCACAAAATGTAAATTAAAAGCCATATTTCTACCTCTTCTCAACAAGGACCTATGTGAGGGCCGTCCACCAGTGCTTGTCTTGCACCCGAAATATTGTCCCCATAAAGGTTGAGTCACACTCAATAAGATATCTCCTAAAGAGGCTACTCTCCAACCCATATACATATGAAATATTCACATACAATGCCACAATCAATTCAACATCCATTTAATAATATGCAATTCCTAATGGATTTCATAATGTCATACCATGTTATGAGGTGAAACTTACACATGCAATGTAACTCGAGCCTTCCACCGGTTCCCATACCACATACAATGTCCTACATATGCATTCAAGAATTTCAAGCCCCCCGCCATTGATGTTGCACACCTAATGACCATTTAAAAATCCTGGGTCTTTTTTGGAGTGGATATTTATGGACTTCCACCAATGGCTCCGCATAAATCAACACACTTTATGGACTAATACCAACGAAGTGTGTATCCAAATTTATTGGGTCTTGCACCTAAGAGAGAATCTAGCCCTTCTTGCTAACCCCGACCTATATTTTCAATGCAAATCTGTGCGACTCAATTGAACCTTGATCCAACTTTTCCGAGCCCACACATCATCCACCAAGAATGGTGTTTGATCAAATCATGTAAACACTCACACTCATGTCGTTCCCATGCATATGCAAATATAATGAACAATTGCATTTCACATCATTATGCAATCAAATTTTCGATTGCAATCACAACATCATGTTCAACATGTCATGAGCACAATATGAACAATTTTAATCCTCAGCCAAAATTATCAATTGTCAAATATATTATAAGCATATAATTATAACTCACAACATTACCCAAGGCATGTTATAATATTTTCAATACAATTAACACACTTAAATCATTCCTTGACATTTCATCAAACACCAAAAGGGTACATAATTATGCAAGCACATAACATGCCTAATTTAACAAAATTCTCATGAAATCACCAAACAAGCAATTTCCATCAACTTAATCCATGCTAGAATTAATTTTACACATTCGTATAGCATTTTCTATACTCTAGTTACACCATGAGTGTATTTAAACAAAATATTTCATCTCTAATCATGCTACCTAGTTAAAAATAAACCTAATTAGGAAAAAAAACCTCACCTCTTGAAGCGTAATACCATGTAGTAGAAGCTTCAAAATACCCAAATCAAGCTTCTAAGCTTTGACCCCAACAATCTCATTCTTGAGACATTGGCAAAATCCATGATCTTTGGTACGTATTTATAGCTCTCATCGCGCAGAACAACTTTTGTTCTTGGCTCGAAGCGATTCGACGAATGGATAGTCGTAGATTGGAAGGAGAAGTGAGCATTTTTTTGTGTTTTCTTTCCCTTTTCTTTCTTCTTCTTTTCTCTCTGTCTCTCTCTCTCTTTCTATATATATATGGAAAAACCAGCAACAAGAATGGGAGAAATATTTGATTTTCGTCCCCTTTTTTATACTCCCCAATTGCTTGGCTCTCACTAAGCCACACGTCCCATCTTTTCTGATTCGATTTGATCTCGAATCAATTAAATATCGTTATGTGCTATGTTCAGTATATTTTATTTGAACTAATTTAAAATTATTTTATGTGTTTTGCAATTAAAACTCGGTTGTGTTTATTTTAACTGCATGACACCCGATTGCATTGTAAAACGCAAAAAATTTGATTGTCATGGAACTCAATGAAAATTGATTGGGTAACTAGATTTCGTGAGACTAATCCAATGGTAAGGTCTGTTTCATTATCTGTGTTCTAGAAAAATGTGAGTTTTCAACCTGCACCGTAATGACTAATTACTAATTTTCCCTCTTTCATAAAATTTCAATTTTTTTCTGGGTTTTACAAATCATCTCTACCTTCGAAGTCAAAGTTTATCCTTGTACAAGTTGGTTGGAGCCGAGGTGAGTCATCACCGGACACCGAAGGTATCTTAAACCGAGGAGGGACTTCTCCGCCGAGATGAGTCACCTGAGGATGTCGAAGTGTCACAGACATCGCCAACGTACACAGTACCCCCGTGCTGAGGAAGGACTCCCATGCTGAGGACTTGACTCACAACGCATGTCACTCCCTTACTAGTCGCCAAAGTGTCCCATCATGTAGGTATGTTCACTACAATAAACATCACTTTTTGCAACGTTTTTATTTTCGTCACAAAAAAATACCATATGCGAGGATTTGATAAATTTGTCGCAAATAATTATCATGATAAATTTTTTCGCAACGTTTTTTTAAGTTCGTTGCAAAAATTGTGAGTCCCTCCCTATTCTTGGAATGAGCTATGACGGGAAATGAAAATTTTTTTTAAGACAAAATTATTTTGTATCAATTTAAATAGTCAAAAAATAAAATAAAAATTTAATACGCGACATTTTTATTTTCGTCGCAAAAAAATACTATTTGCGAGGATTTGATAAATTTGTCGCAAATAATTATTATAGTAATTTTTTTTCGCGAAGTTTTTTAAGTCCGTCGCAAAAAATGTGAGTCTCTCCTTTTTTTGTTTTAGCAGAAGCAATGGCGGGAAATAAAAATTTTTTTACGACAAAATTTGTTGCAAATTAAAAAATCAAAAAAAATAAAATAAAAATTTAATTCACGACGTTTTTATTTTCGTCACAAAAAATACACTATCTGCGAGGATTTGATAAATTTATTGCAAATAATTATTATGGTAATTTTTTTGGCGACGTTTTCTAAGCCTGTCGAAAAAAATGTGAATAATCTAAAATTAAAAATAAAATAAAAATATAATTTGCATCGTTTTTATTTTTGTTGCAGAATATAAGTTATTACCACATTTAAAGTTAAAATAAAATAAAATAAAATTTTAATTCGTGATGTTTTTATTTTCATCGCAGAATATAAATTATAACCACATTTAAAGTTAAAATAAAATAAAAATAGTAAATTGCGACGTTTTTGTTATTTTCGTCGCCGAATATAATTTTAAAAAAAACAAAACGGCGTCGTTTTGGTCATTTTTTTCCCTTACTCAAACTTTTTTCTCTCATTCTCACTTTCCCCATCTTTCCCTCTTCGTTTATTTTAGTCCACACAAACACACACACTCTCTATCTCTCTCTCTCTCTCTTGTGAACACAAAACCCATTCTTCTCAGATCTTTGATTGTTTTATGTACCCATTTGTTCTTGCTCTTCATACACAAGCCGAACTCCAATCTCCTTTATCTCAAAACCAGACATTCTAAACATTGAAACATTCAGCTCATCACTAGCTTCCAACTCACTCTAAAACTTCCAATAACTTAACCACATCATATCTTCATCAGCTTCAGGAAATCCATAGATCAATTTCAGATCCTTGGACATATTGCTGACTATGGTATAAAATTGTACCCCGAAAATCCACTTCTTTCTATCAATTGCATACACACAACAAATATTCAAGTCTCGGATTTTAAGATTAATTACTGATGGCACTGTAAAAGATACTAAAGATCCAACATTCTTGTAATTGAACTAGCTAGGACCGTTACTCCAAGGAAAAAATATACTGAAAATACCTTTTTCATGCAACACCTATACAATAGAAATCATGATTTGAAGAATTAAGCTTGTCGAATGGGTGTACATTGAGAGAGAGAGAGTCACCTGGATGGGGTCTTTCCTCTCTCTGTAAGTTGAGTCAATGAAAAATTTCATTTCAATGCTTTTCATGGATTCTGGGTAGTAAAAGCCCAGATTGTTGATTGTTTCTTCATCAGCTTTTTCGACTATTTCTTTTTACAGAAAACATTCCTTCAAACTCCAAAACCGAAAGCAATGGCTTTGGTAGGCAATAAAAGCGTCATTCTTGAAAATCCAAATAATAATCACTCTATGTGGAGTACTAACAATGGGTTCCCGATGTTAAAATCTGCAGAGAATGCAGATAGTTCAGCTGCAGCCTCTAGCTCAGCTTCCTCCAGCTCAACTACTTCCACTGATGCTTCCATTGATCATTCCTTCTCCAACTCAGCCTGATCACATAGAGCACACTAGAAGGATCCTGCAGAGCTCACTAGAAGAATCTTGAGGCATGTGGAAGCTGGCAATTAGTTAGGAAAGCTTCTCTTATGTGTAAAGCATTTAGATGAATAAGTTTGGTATGCAATTATCTGCTCATTTGTAATTAGTATCTATAGGTGTATGTAAAGCAGAAGAAAAAGAATGAAAAGGATTCTCTTCCCATCTCTTCTCTCTTTTAATTCTTTGCATTTTGCTCTTAAGATTTTCAATATGGTATCAGAGCAGTAATGGCTGCCACACCAACCCCAAATCCCAACAATTCCTCTTCTAGCTGTGAAAATGCTGCAACCAACA
Organism: Ilex paraguariensis; assembly: GCA_963454935.2. Lineage (NCBI taxonomy): Eukaryota > Viridiplantae > Streptophyta > Magnoliopsida > Aquifoliales > Aquifoliaceae > Ilex > Ilex paraguariensis. The sequence goes on from CAUOFW020001558.1 coordinate 494,593, forward strand.
CCAATCCAAAAGATCCTGCTAACTCATACCTCCTCAATCCAAATGATGGACTAGGTACCCTCCTTACCAGTCACCTTCTCACAGTAGAAAACTATCATTCTTGGGCTCGAACTGTTCAAAGATCGCTCCGAATCAAAAGAAAGTTGGCCTTCATCGATGGAACTCTTTGCAAGCCAATAGATCCCAATGATCCTTTAATGGATTCTTGGCTTGAATGTAATGATATGGTTGTTACTTGGCTTCAAAATGCAATGACCTTGGAAATCAAAAATAGTGTAGTATACGTTGAGACTGCACATGAGTTATGGGTTGAGCTAGAACTGAGGTTTGCTCAAAACAATGGACCAAGAATCTATGAGCTAAAGCAAGCAATCCATTTTCTCACTCAGGGTGAAGATTCTATAAGTCTATTCTTCTCAAAACTCAAAGGATTACTGGATGAACTCTTGAATTTTGAATCCCTATCATCTCGCACACGTGGAGCAATGAAAATTGCTTTTGAAAACCAACAGAGAGATTTGATTATGAAATTCCTCATGGGCTTGAGTGATTCTTTTACAAACATTAAAGCACATATTATTCTAATCAAACCATTACCAGCATTAAGTGAGGTCTATGCTCTAGTCCAGCAAGAGGAAAAACGAAAACAACTCACTTCTGGGATCAATGTGAGTGACTCTCTTGTATTAGCAGCAAGAACTAATTTCATCACCAATAAGGAAAACAATAGGTATTCTGGTCCTCAGATGAAAGAAAGACCTTATTGTACTCACTTCAAGATCCCTGGTCATTCAATAGAAAAATGTTTCAAGGCAAATCCAGAATTAGAAAGGCCATTCTGCACTCACTGCAATATGACTGGGCATTCGATTGAGAAATGTTTCAAACTCCATAGATATCTACCAGGTCACAAAGTGCATAGCAAAAACAAGGGGTTTACTCCATCAGCTAATCAAGCTAGTGCAGTAAACCAAGAGCAGCAGGTAGAAGGGTCACACTCTGCAATCACCCAAGAACAATATCAGCATCTCATGGCCTTATTTCAAATCAAAGCTGTGCAACCTTCTGCTAATCAAGTTCAGAGTAATCAAATTAACACTCAATCCACTACTGTGACTGGTATCATTTCTTGTTTTTCAAATTCTGAAATCACTTCTTTAGATACCAAACAAATCCCTTGGGTAATAGATACAGGTGCAACAGATCATATGATCTGTAGCTCCTCCATCTATTCTTCTACACCTATCAAAATCTCTTACAAAGTAAAATTTTCTGATGGTGATTTATCAGAAGTGACACACACAGTGACTGTCAAAATCAATGATGCCATCACCCTAAAAAATGTGTTATGCATCCTATCTTTTAGATTCAACCTTTTGTAAGCTAGAAAATTGTCACAGGACCTCAACTGCTGCTTCCTTTTTTTTGCTAATGCAGGACCTTTCCACTTGGAGCATGATTGGAAAGGGTGAGATACACAATGGCTTGTACCAGCTCAAGATGACACCAACTTCTTCCATTTCTCTTAATACAACTTCATCTTTCTATTTCAACTTCAGTTTGTTCTCAGTCTGAGTATGATTTATGGCATTGTAGGCTAGGTCATCTCTTAAATTTAAGACTTACTTTGTTAAAGAATGATTTGTCAAATGTTCAATTCATCAATGACAAAACTCCTTGTTTAGTTTGTCCATTGGCCAAATTTCATAGGCTTCCATTTCCTAGTAAAGAACACAAGTCACATAATCCTTTTGACTTAATTCATTGTGATATATGAGGACCTAGCACACACATAGCCTATGATAATTCAAGATATTTCCTCACCATTGTTGATGATTTCATAAGATGCACATGGCTCTACTTAATGAAGGCTAAATCCCAAGCTAGACCATTTCTAAAATCCTTCTATTCTATTGTAGAGACCCAATTTCAATCCAAAGTTAAGATAATCAGGACTGATAAAGGAAATGAGTTCAATATGGGAGAATTCTTTATGAAAAAGGGAATTATCCATCAAACAAGTTGTGTAAAAACCCCTCAACAGAATGGTGTTGTTGAAAGGAAGCATCATCATATTCTTAATGTAGCCAGATCCCTCATGTTTCATTCAGCAATTCCTATCGATTTCTAGAATGATTGTGTGTTAACTGCAGTCTATCTGATAAATAGAACCCCTTCACCCAACCTACAGAACCAATCCCCATATCAGCTCCTCTTCAAAACCAAACCAACATATAAACATCTAAAGTTTTTTGGTTCCCTGTGCTATGCTTCTACACTGAGACAGAGTAGACATAAGCTTGATCCTAGAGCCAAAAAATGTGTATTCCTAGGCTATCCTTTTGGAGTCAAAGGTTACAAGTTAATAGACCTAGAGACTCATTCAATCTTTCATTCAAGGGATGTTGTATTTCATGAAAATATTTTTCCTTATAAGACAGATCAGTTGTCTCCACATAATTATTCTTCACTACATCACTTCTTTGATGTTCAACAGATGCATCTATGCCAATTCCAATCCCTTCAAGTACCTTCAAAGTTCCCAGCAATCATGCATATTCATCCACTGATTCACAACCTAAACTAGAAGAACCTCTTTCTTCATCATCAGACAACAACTCTCCTTGCATTTTTGTTCCCATGGAAAGCTTCACAGAAAGGCAAAATAGTCCTTCTTTTCATAGGACAGATAGAACAAGAAGAAGGCCAGAGTATCTGAAAGATTATTACTGTCACCAAGTCATTGTGCCTCACTCTTCTCAAACACAATCCAAGGACTCAGGTCATCTCTACTCCCTGTCTTCATTCTTATCATATAACAAACTTTCACATGAGTATGCTAGTTTTGCTACAACAATCCTAAACCACCATGAGCCTAATACATATCCAGAGGCTGCCAAAATTCTAGAATGGCGTAAAGCCATGGATAGTGAAATTGCAGCCTTCGAATATAACAATACTTGGGAACTCATAGACTTGCCAAAAGGAAAACATCATATTGGCTCAAAATGGGTGTACAAAGTAAAGTATAATTCAGATGGGACTGTGAAAAGGTATAAGGCTCGATTAGTGGCAAAGGGTTATACCCAACAAAAGGGATTTGACTACCATGAGACCTTCTCTCAGTGGTAAAGCTTGGAATAGTCAGAATTTTGTTAGCATTGGTTGCAGTCAAGGGCTGGTTTCTGCATCAATTCGATGTGAACAATGCATTTCTACATGGGGAACTAGAAGAAGAAGTGTATATGCAGCCACCCCCTGGGTATGTCAAAGGAGAAACCAAGGTTTGTAAGTTAAAGAAAAGTTTGTATGGACTTAAGCAAGCATCCAGACAATGGTATGCTAAGTTTTCATCATCCTTACTCAGTTATGGGTTTACTCAATCTCATTCAGATTGCAGTTTGTTTGTCAAGAAGACAAACACTTCTTTCATGGCATTATTGGTTTATGTGTATGATATTATAGTTACTTCCAATGATAATCATGCCATATCACAATTGAACGAGTTCATGAGTACTCAATTCAAGATTAAAGACTTAGGATCTCTCAAATATTTTCTTGGCTTAGAAGTAGCCAGAAATTCTCATGGAATATAGGTTTGTCAAAGGAAGTATGCACTGGACATTCTTGCAGATTCAGGTTTAATTGGATGCAAGCCTGCTAAGGTGCCCATGGCACAAAACAGAAGACTCTCCAAAAGATGATGGAGAAATTCTGAGTAACCTATCTTTGTATAGAAAAGCCATTGGAAGACTACTCTACTTAACCACCACAAGACCTGACATTTCTTATTCAGTAAATTTGTTGAGCCAGTTCGTGGCAGCCCCTCGTGTCCCTCATCTTAATGTTGTGAATAGGATACTTAAATACATCAAGAGATCTCCAACTCAGGGCCTTTTCTTCCTATCCACTACATCCCTACAGGTAACAGCTTACTGTGATTCTGACTGGGCTTCATGTTCAGATACTAGGAGATCTACAACTGGCTATTGTGTCTTCATTGGTCAGTCACTTATCTCATGGAAATCTAAGAAGCAAACTACAGTCTCAAGAAGTTAAGTTGAAGCAGAGTATAGATCAATGGCTGCAGCTTGCTGTAAACTCACTTGGATTAGACATTTGCTCAATGGCCTTTCTATACCTCATGAACCACCAGCCATTCTTTATTGTGACAATCAATCATCACTTCACATTGCAGCAAATCCTGTATTCCATGAGAGAACAAAACACATTGAGTTAGATTGTCATCTAATTCGAGAGAAGATACAAGAAAAAATGATTTCCACCGCCTATATGCCTTCACATTCCCAGATTGTAGACATCATGACAAAAGCTTTGACATCTTCAACTTTTCACTCTTTGCTTCTCAAGATGGGAGTATGCAATATATACTCTCCATCTTGTGGGAGAGTGTTAAAATTTGCAGAGAATACAGATAGTTTAGCTGCAACCTCCAGCTCAACTACTTCCATTGATGCTTCCACTGACCATTCCTTCTCCAGCTCAGCCTGACCACGTAGAGCACACTTGAAGGATCCTGCAGAACTCACTAGAAGAATCTTGAGGTATGTGGAAGTTGGCAGTTAGTTAGGAAAGCTTCTCTTATGTGTAAAGCATTTAGATGCATAAGTTTGGTATGCAATTATCTGCTCATTTGTAATTAGTATATATAGGTGTATGTACAGCAGAAGAAAAAGAATGAAAAGGATTCTCTTCCTCATCTCCTCTCTCTTTTAATTCTCTGCATTTTGCTCTTAAGATTTTCAATATCCGAGCTGGTACAGAGAAAAGCCCTAACATTTTCAACTTCATTCGAATACACACACAGACACACTTCTATTCACTTATTTTGATTTTTTGTTTGCATTTCAGGCAAAAATAATGTGGATCTCTGGTCAAAAATCATAGTCGCAAAAGAAGAAGATCATTATCGTACCAAATAGTTGGCTCTTTCCTTGGTGTTTTGTCGGTGTTTTGATGCATTCCTCGCAACTCTAGACATTGTGGGTTTTATTCACAATAGGCAATCAAGCATAGAGGTATGTCTTTCTTCCCTTGATTTAATCTTTTTTTTTTATGGTTTGAGTAGAGTATATTTACTTTTTTAATTCATTGTTAGTGTAATTAGGGTTTTTCGATGACTTGATGATCCATATGTTTTATTTAATTAATTGCTAACTGTGGATTTCATATTGAACTTCAAATATGCCTTTTCACTTGCTTGTATCATTTATCAAGGCTTCTTTAATGGCACTTGATAATTTCTCATGGATTTTCAGTGGCTATGTTTTTCCGTGGAATTCAGCTAATGCTTCAAATACTCTCCCTAAAATCAAATGTCCAAATACTGACATTAGACTTTTCCTTTATGCTGAGGGCACTGTGCAGGGAGATCAGAGACATTTATTGTTGGCTCACCTTTTTGATAAACCTTGTTTTCTTGGACTGCTTGCAGTAAAGGTGGCTAAAACTATCCTACCTGTTTGTTTACTCTGCTTTTGTCTATTAGTGGGGAAAAAGCTGCCATAGCTGTTGCTAATAGTCTGAATAGAGAGTTTGGGTAAATTATCTTTCCCTTCTTACTCCTTTTTTCTTATGTTCTTTACTTTTCTTTCTTCCTTAGTTTTATTTCGTATTTATTTGTTTCTACCTAGCGATGCTAATCCTTGAAATCCTATCTGCTGTTCTCTTAAAATTATTCACTACAATATAGGCCCAAATTGAAGGAGTAGATGCAGTATTGTGTGGATCATCCAGAGGAGATCAGCAAGCTTGCAAAGGTGAAAGCTCAAGTTTCTGAAGTCAAAGGGGTGATGATGGAAAATATTGAAAAGGTGAGGCATAGTTGGTATTTTAGTTGGTACATTACATGCCCTTACTGTGGAGCTCTAATGGATTCTTTGTAGTCTTGAGATCTATAAGGATTTATAGAAAAGAGAAATTGTGCATTATTTGATCATAACAAAGTTTGAGTTTGTAGGTGCTTGATTGTGGAGCGAAGATTGAGCTTCTGGTGGACAAAACAGAGAATCTTAACCCTCGGGTTGGTGAATGCCAACGCTTATGTTAAAAAAAATTCATCAATGTGAGCATGGCTTCTTATATTTGGTTGGTGTTGACATTTAAGCGGGGCACACCTTTTTCATCTGTTTAATTTTGGTGCTTTGTGGCCAGTATTATGAATATAACTTCAAAAGAGATTTTGATGGTTGGCTTTATTATGTTTAGAATGTTATTAAAATGAACACATGACGTGTAGATTTGTCCGACTATAATGTTGAAACCTTACGGATTAAGACCTGAATCCAACTACAGTTTGATAGCATGCGCATGTAGTTTTGCAAATCACCATCAAAATTGGATAGCTTAAACTTTTCCTTCTTTAAGCAGCAATGACATCTCTTAATTCATGAAGATCTTTGCATAGGGCGTGTTCACGTTTTCGAAAATGTGTCAGAGGATTGTACATTTTTGTTTATATCCCTGCCTCGTCTTCTTTTGAACAGTGCCCTGTTGCAGGATTTCTTTTTTGCCAAGTTTTTGTATGATGTTATAACATGGGTATGCATTGGTCCGATGTTGCAGGCACAAGATTTCAGGACACAAGGAACCTAGATGAGGAGAAAGATGTGGTTGCAGAACATGAAGATAAGTTCTGGCTATTATTACTGCCTTGATTCTCATCATAGTCCTGTCGGTTTGTGGTGGCTTCAAATGTCATTAGTGCATGGGTCCTGTGCTGCTTTATTCTTACAATTGATTGTGTGGTTTGCTAAAAAAAAATTTCCTGACCTTTCTCCCTTCTCCCTTCTGCCATAGTCCTTTATTGTGAGACATTGCTTGTATAGTTTGTATTCTTGAATTCTTTTGATATACTACTAGAATATCCAAGACACTGACGAAAGTTTGTTTTGCCATTTTCATTTCCTCTTTTTTTAGCTAGAAATTATATTTAAATATTTTGAGAAACTTGTATGTAGATTACGTTGTTGAATATTTTGATGATTTGTATAACTTTTTTTAAATGTATTATATTTTATGTTTTTGTTATAGTTTGTGTTGGTTATTGAATGGAAAAGATGTAAAATGTATTAATTGTGTTAGTTTTTTATTGAACGCATGTATTATTGGTATACAGGTAAAAAATTTTATTGAAATACCATTTTTTATGAAGGGTTATTTAAAAAAAATGATCTTTTTTGCGACGAAATTAAAATCGTTGCGAAAAATTGTATGAACAATCTTTTTCGCGACAATTTTTATGCGTCGCAAATGTATTTATTTAATTTTTTTATATTTTTTATTTATGTAATAAATTATTTGCAATGATTTTTTTACATCATGCAAAATTAATTAAATTATCATTTTTTACATTTTTATGTATTTAAAAAATTATTTGAGACGATTTTTTTACATCGTGAAAAATTAATTAAATTATTATTTTTTACATTTTTTATTTATTTAAAAATTTATTTGCGACGATTTTTTTGCGTTGCAAAAAATTAATTAAATTATTATTTTTTATTTCTTTTACACTGGTGGAATAGATTTTAGCTACGTTTTTTAAAATTTTAGAGACGCGTTTTTTTTGTTACAAAATTGTTTTTTTTTGTAATGACAATAAAATTGCGTCATAAAATACTTTCTGTGACGAGATTATTGCGACAAACACGCGACAAAGAAAAAACGTAGCAAAAAATAAATAGTGACGATTTTTTTTTATTTTAGTAACGAAAAAAATTGTCGCAAGAAATGATTTTTGTTGTAATGGTTTGAGGTGAGGAAGGTGGTTATGAATTGTTTGGCCTGAATGTTTTTGTTGGCGTTGTGGGGACTCTGCTCCTGATTTTGATTATGGATACCTAATAGGATTAGAAGATTGTCCATCCTTGGATTCTTTTGTCTTTTGTTTCTGAGAGGCTTCTCTCTGCCTGCTTTGCTTGGGATCCTTTACTGGTGGTCACCTCTGTGAGGCCCGGTTCTACCTGGGTCTGTTTTGCTCTGCCTGAGCTTCAGTTATGTTCTTGTTTGATATGGGTGCCTGCTGCTGCTTTCTTTCTTGCTGATGTTTGGAGACCGGAGGGTCAGATATTATCATTTATTTTTTGGCATTCAAGGAAGGAAAATGCAAATATGTGATTGCTGGTTGATGCTAGTACTTGAGGCTGATTCTCCCTTTTTTTGAACATCCTTAAGCCTGCTGGTGTTGCTGGCTGCTTCCTCTATCCCATCTATATTGGATGGTTTTTGTTCAAGCTTCTGCCCAAACTTTGAAGCTCAGATAGGCTACTGATTTGTACACCTTTTATTTCAATCCTTTAGGATTTTTTTAATCTTTTCGCTTTATCTTTTTTCTGTTGGGATGGATGATCTTCTTCTCTCTTGTTGAGAAGATCAACCATCCTTTTGGAAACACCATGCACTTTAAACTTTAGGTTTTAATGAATTCATCTTACTTACCGAAAAAAAATAGACCCACATATCTTGTATGAAGTTTGAAGGGAGCCATTATATCCAATTATAGCACTTCAGGAGAGTACCACAATCGTTTGAAGTTTGAAGGATCAAAAGTTATATACAAATAAAAAATAAAATCAATGCTTAGTAATTATTGGGACGACAAAAGAGTACACAACCTGTTGGATCAATTTCTGTCACGAATGGATAGGGTTGACAGTTTTTAAAGTGATCTGCCAATCTGAAGTTTTATCACCACGAGTTCATGCAAATATTTTTTTAAGCGGATTATTTATTATTAATAAGTAAGAGACTAACTAATTTATATATAACGAGTTTTATTTGAATGCGTGATACAGATAGATGATTTGTCAAGAAAAATAAATTTGAGAAAAAACATATCGTAGATAATTTCAATCCATTTTGTAGTATTTGATTTGATTGTATATAGCAATATACTTCACCCAAATTGAAAATTTTCTATCTCAACATATATATATATAAGGTTATCATGTCTTTTTTTTTTAGGGATTATACTTTGACCTTTTTAACTATGAATTCAATTTTATTTTATTAATTGAACTATTAAATTTTTTATATGACCCCCTCAACTATTTGAATTAATTTTACATTATCCCAAAATCAAACATTTGTAATCTTTTTGGACAAAAATTGTTAACGTGCCAAAGGTAAAGTGATGCAAACCACGTAGTTAGGAGTAAAATAAATTATTTTTTTCGTCAAATTTGTAGTAGACATTGATTATTGACGCAATGTGAAACTAACATTGAAAGTGTAACATAAAAAACATGATAGTTGGTGAGTAATGTGAAAAATGAGTCAGTAGTTAAGGATACCAAAGTATAATTTCCCTTTTCATTAAGTGATTTATAGTTAATTTTCTCACAAGTATAAAATAACTCTTCTCATTGGTGCAACAATAAGTGTTCTATAAATCTATCCACACTAGTTAACTTGATTCTATGTAATTTATATATTTTAACTTAAATTTGTCACGTGATACATAAATATGGACAAAAATTGTTAGCAATTTGGATGTTAGCTACTTGAGGGACCACATAAAAACATATTTAATATTTCAGGGACAAAAATGATATAATTGAAATATTGTGGACCAAAATGAGACAAATCTCATACATGAGGGATCTTTAGTGCAATTAACCCTTATATTTGTGTGAATTTAATAAATATAAAGTAAAGAATTTATCATTCGACAAAATTTAATTAAAAAATGTGGATTAGATGGTTTCTGAATCTTTATTCATGTGACCAAAAAAAAAAACTTCCTCAGGGAAGCGGCGATATACTGATCTATTGGGCAATGAATAGGCCACTTCTTATCTTTGCTTTTAGGCTGGTTGAAGTCCAATCTGTCTGAGCAACTCACGTCAGGTATATTTGTTAAAAAAAAAAAAACATTATCACACTATGTAGTGCTCCAACCAAGGAATGGCCGGCCATGTGCAAAGAAAAATAGATGATATTCCCTATTTTTGGCATGGCTATCAAGTAATAGATGATGTTCTTGGGAATGTCAATGTTACGTTTGAAATAGATGATGTTCTTGGGAATGCCAATGTTACGTTTGATTTATTAATTTTTGGCAGTTCCTTTTTTGAGTTTGGCTCGTATTCATGTCATGCTCTCGTGTGCTTAAAAAAATTATATAATTTTAAAAGTACTTATACGACAATATAAAAAAATTTTAAAGTGACACATTTTTTTTTCAAAGTAACAGTTAATTAAGATTATTCATGTTTAATATAAGTCTCACCCATTTATTATTTGTGTTAAATTCATGTTATTTTCTAAACTCTAGACATGGCACACTCCATGTCATTTGATTGATCCCACCATGTGCTTGCTTTGTTATCACATAAAGCCTGATGACCGATGAGTTCTCTCTTGTATTTTCCTTTTCTTGTCTTATTTTATAATATCATTCGGTCTCCCTAAACATAAAGCCCTTTCCTCATAGTAGGTATTTCGTTAATGTTTTTAATTAATGTTTTTAATTATTTTTTTACTAATTTTTTTGACTAATTTTTTGGGTTAATTTTTTTAATTAATCTTTTCGTTAATTTTTAACTAACATTTTACTCATTTCTCTAACTAATTTTTGTGTTAATTTTTTTAATTAATCTTTTAATTAATTTTTTTAATTAATTTTTTAACTTAGTAACTAATCAACATTAAGTGTAAGAATAACTAATTAGTAAATAAAACAAGAAATGGGAAATAGGAGAGAGAACTCATCGGTCATCATGCATGATGCGAAGACAAAACAAGCACATGGTAGAACCCATCAAATGACATGGTGTGCCATATCATTTGGATTGCTGATTTTGAAATTTGTTTGAGATATATAACATTCCTTTTGATCTTATCTTCAGCCTTCTTTAGCTACATATGAAGAAGTGTCTCTCTCTCTCTACCTCTCTTTGTCTCTCTCCTAGGGTAGTCTTCTTGGAAGTTCTGCATCTTCAACATGGGGGAAGCTCAAAAACTTTCACTACAGATTGCAGGTGAGTAACCTTTTCAAATATTTTATGGATCTTATTCTTTCTAGCAGCTATATTAGTCAGATTAAAGAGAAAAGCGAAAAAAGGAATGATGGAGCTCATAGCTTATGATACGAGAATTTTCCAGTGGTTTTAATACATTTGATATTGTCAGGTAGTGTACATTTGTATACGATCAAGAATTACTGTTACTAATCATTTTGTCAAAAAAAATTCTTAAAACAAGTCTATTTGTGCGTCTGACAAGTTTGGGTTCCTCTGGGTGTGCCTACCACCTTACATTGTGTGTTAACCCATAGAAAATTTTCTGGCGAAAGATTTTTTCAGTCTCTTGAATAATAAATGATCTCGAGTGCTATAAAACCCACATGAGTTGGTACAATGCTAAACAGTGGCCGAGACGAGAACTCATTGGTCTTGACTTATAGTATCACTAAACTCATAAAATTTGAGTATAATCGACGTGCATAGTTTTCATCTGAGTGTGTGTATTGTCAGTCATGAGCCTAAAAGTAGTGTTGCTGGGGCAAAAAAACCCACATACACTTTGAGGTAGTCAGTTTTAGAGGTCATTTCTTTCCCAAGGGTCTAGACTATTCCATTGAGGAGACAGGAGTGATTCATATATAGATGAATAGTACCGGTGGAGTTGAATGGTGCTAATGCTCCCACTTATAGAAAAAAGTGGCTTTCCCATAAACAATAAGAGCGACACATCAACCGGCAACATTAGCAAAATCTGACTAAACCCAGGTCGAAGAGGCCTTAGCTAATAATTGAGATGCCTTCAATTCGGACAAGGGATGACACATGTTACTTACCCAAAAAACAGAAAAAGAAAAAAGAATTGACACATGTTTTCGTGCAGTGTAAAACCCTTATTTAAAAGGCTCTGTTTTGAGTCTTTCAGTGCATTAGTTTTAAATGATATAAACAACCTTGAATTCTTTATCCCATCCTTTTCTTATTCTTGTGGGAACAGAGTGAAAACTTTGTATATTTGCATTGCCTTTTTGCCCCTTAGTTTACCCTTTTTCTTTCCTTTTTTCAATATCCTTTTGGTCTTTTCACAATTTGTATAGATATTAAAATTTTCACTTGATACTTTAAAAGATTATTTTTTTTACATTGCACCCTCATTGTTCTAAATTGGTTGTAATGTGGCCTCTCAGACCAACGACCATCTCTCTTCCCATTAAATCTCACAGCACATGCGTGTTATGCCCACGGGCAAAACTGTAAAAACACATAAACATCTTCTGTATAGGCAATGGGCAAAACATGTGCTATTATAGTTTTGGTATCACAGAGATGACCGTTGGTCTCCGTTTAATTATCTTTGCTATTTTGGTATTAGGGCCTTTGGTCTCTTGAGATCACAATGTTTTTCTTTTCTTTCCATATCAGAGCCGATGGATCCACAGGAACCAACACCATAGACACTAACAACGTTCCACACTCCACGTGCACTGCACCACCAAGTCTTATCCTTATCAACACCATAGTTCAGAATGTTAACAAATATTAATGTCCGAAAGCAATAACGTCAATGAGGCCGTTCTCTGTGTGTGTGTGTTTGTTTGGACGTTGAGGGAGTGATATCCCTACACTATCCAAACACATTTTCTCTTTACTTTTATTATTCGTGAATAACATACCGTGAATTCAGGTGGACCCATTATATAAAAGTGAATTTTTTACTCATTAATAGTAGATAAATTTTTTTTTAAGAAGAAAAATTGAGAAAAGAATTATTGGAGGATCTAAACCTAACTTTGGGGAGACTAATTTAGACATAACTTCGATGGCATGGCACAATTTTATTTTGTTTCATGAGAGTGAATAAAAAAATTATTTAGTGAGAGTCGTAGAATTCATAAATTTAAACTTTAGTGTGTAAAGTTTGTTCGGGAGACATACACATCTTTTCCATTATTTTATTGTACCAGGTCATGAAGCCAAAGAAGCAAGCCCACCCGAAAATGCCAATGTCAACCACCACTTAACAGTCCCAAAGTTTAGACAATACAAGTGGTGGATCCAAATGGTCATTTTCTCACTCCTAGTGCTCTCTGGCCAGCCTGCTGCCACACTCTTGGGAAGACTCTACTTTGACAAAGGTGCAAAGAGCAAATGGATGGCAACCCTAGTCCAAAACGCAGGCTTTCCTATCCTTATTCCCTTTCTCTTCCTCTCACCAACCAAACATGGGATTGCACAAAGTAACCAAACAGAACCACCTTCTACCGTAATCCTTGTCTCTTTTTATACCTTTCTTGGTATATTGCTAGCAGCATATTGTATGTTATACACAATTGGGCTCCAATACCTTCCAGTTTCTACTTATTCTCTCATTTGTGCAAGTCAATTGGGCTTCAATGCTCTCTTTTCCTACTTCCTTAATGCCCAAAAATTCACTCCTTTTATAGTGAACTCTTTAGTCCTCCTCACTATTTCCTCCACACTGCTTGTTTTCCAAAATGATGACTCTAGAGCCAATAAAACATCGAAAGGGAAGTATGCGATCGGGTTCATGTGCACTGTTGCTGCATCTGCTGGTTATTCATTGAATCTCTCTATAACCCAACTCGTGTTTCGAAAAATTCTTAAGAGGGAAACTTATAGAGTGGTCATGGACATATTAATCTACCAATCTCTGGTAGCAACGTGCGCGATCCTAGTGGGGCTTTTCGCTAGCGGGGAATGGAGGAATTTGAGAAGAGAGATGAAGGAATATGAACTTGGAAAAGTATCTTACATAATGAACTTGGCATGGACTGCTGTGACATGGCAAGTATTTAGCATTGGGGCTGTTGGCCTGATTTTTAAGGTCTCTGCACTATTCTCCAATGTCATAAGTACCTTGGGTTTACCCATTGTTCCGGTTCTTGCAGTGTTCATTTTCCATGACAAGATGAGTGGAGTGAAGGTGATAGCAATGTTGTTGGCCATTTGGGGTTTTGCATCTTATATCTATCAACATTATCTCGATGATTTGGAGTCGAAAGCTGAAATTAGAATCGTTAATGAAGTTTCTTTAGTTGAAAAACTTTAGGTACCATTTGACAACGTTGTTTGCATTTATCTCTACTTTTGTGCTTATTTGACAGATTTGTTATGTAGCGCTTTTTTGGCAAATTATTTTTCTTTTTTGTTCAACTTTTTTTGTATTCTTATAAGCTTAATTGCACGTATAATAGTATACTCATTCACATACATGAATGTATGGGTAAAATACTGTAATAGTCCTCTAAATATGCTCATTTTCATTTTTATTCTTCTAATTGTGTTTAGAGGTGGCAATCTTAACCCATTACCAATTAATACGCCCATAAATTAATGGGTTGTCTATCTATATTAATTAATATGGGTTCTAAATGGGTTGAGTAATACCATTCATTTTAATTAAGCAGGCTAATATGGATTACAAATAGGTACCCATTTGATTGAGTTTTTATCTTTTTATTAAATAATACAAGTAAGAAAATTAAATAAATATATTAATATACCAAAAAATACACACACACTATTACACCAAAAAATACACACATATATACTAATACACAAAAATATACACACATTAGTACACCAAAAATACACACTAATACACCACCCATGACCCACTTGTTGACCCACAACCCATGGATTGACCCATGACTCGTGGTTTGATCCTTAACTCATGGGTCGACCAACGACCCCTATGGGTTGATCCATAACCCATAGCCCACAATCACCCCGACCCATTATCTGTATATTTTTTTATTAAATATTTTTTTTGTTTTTGTTTTAGTATATGTGTGTGTATTTTTGGTGTATTAGTGTGTATTTTAGTGTGTTTATTTTTAGTGTATTAGTTTGTGTGTGTTTTGGTGTATTAGTGTGTGTATGTTTGTATTTTGGTGTACTACTAATGTGTGTGTGTGTGTGTGTGTTTTGATGTACTAATGTGTCTATTAGGAATTTTACCAATCCGTTATAAACTCAACTCATTATAACCCATTTATTAGGTGAGTGAAAAATGGATTGAATTTATTTTAACCCAATCTAATTTAACTCAACCCATAACTAACCCAACTCACCCATTTGCCACCTCCAAGTGTGTTTTTTAGTTTATCAATTTAACCCAACCCACGACAGTTTATGCTAGCTAACAACGGTGTTCACATGAGCATAATGATCCCTTTGTATTGTGAACATGCAATACGGTGAAAAATTAAGAAAGAGAAAATCAAGAAAACAAGAACATAAGATTTACGTAGTTTCGTAGAAATCCTACTTATGTCTACAATAATGACTTTTCATTGATTATCATCAGAATTCAAAAGGTTACAACATATTTGTAGGCATCAGTTAATAACCCTAATCTTGGTCCAACTAAGAAACATAGTCCTAGTAAATCTGATACATCAATTCATGATAAACTTCTTATATTACCCAATCTTGGTAAAACTCCTCTACCAGATGTACATTGGAAACCCCAAATGTACCCATCCCTGCCGCGGGATATTTCCTGCATCCCCTAAGCTATTATTAGACCCCGACAACCAAACAATAATATTGCCCACTGACTTATGGGTCTAGTGAATATGGACCACTCACTAATCCCAACAATCTCCGCCTTGAAAAATAATATTCCACTTTGGAAAAGTACTATAACTTATCTCCACCCTAAACCCATATGTTGGGGATGATCATCACTCAGAAATATTAAGCAATTTCAAGCAATGCTTGAACTTGTTTGAAGGAATTTGCTTTGTCAACATGTCAGCTGCATTCTCCAAAGAATGCAAAATTTTTGGTACCATCTCCTTAGTTGCAATTAACTCTCTCACCTTGTGAAATCTTGCATCATTACGCTTTGTCTTGGCATAACACACTCGATGCTTTTTCAAATAAATGACACTTTGACTATCACAATGCACCTGAACTCCACCTTACTCTAAACCAAGCTCTTTAACCAACCATTTCACCCGCAACACACCTCAGTCTCTACCATGTGTACTAGTTTAGTTGAAGATGGAGTCATTAATGATTATAACATGGATCTATGAAAAATAGGCCCTCCTACAATTGAAAAAGCATGCCCTATAGTAGACTTGTTGTTATTCAAATCCCCATCATAATCGATATACCACACAACTGAAATAGAATCATCTTATTTTGCAAACACAATACCTTTGTTTGCTTTACCTATCAAGTATCTAAAAACCACTTGAATGTCTTCCAATGTACTATACCCGGATTAGTTCTGTACTTGCTAATAGTGCTAGCAGCATGTGCCAAATCTGGTCTAGTACAAACCATTGCATACATCTAGCAACCCACAACACTAACATAAGACACATTTGACATATCCTGAATTTCTTCATGTATCTTTGGACATTGACCTGCATCTAACCTGAAGTGAATCACCAATGGAGTGTGTGACATAGTATTTATAAGACAACCACAACTTTCTTGCCATCCTATCTCCACAATGTCCATATTAAATATCTTCCTAGCAGCACCCAAATCATTCATGTCAAACTCCATCCTTAACAAGGATTTAAATATTTCAACTTTAGTCACCCTCTTTGCTGCAATAAACATATCAATTTATAGTAACAGAAACATATGAGAACTATACCCAAGACGTCTAACATAAGCACAACAATCATACTCACAACGAGTGTTGATGATGCACAAATAGTTTTGCACACCATCTGTCAAGTAATTAATACAGTAAATAAATAAGGACAGAAACTCAACATAAGCAAGACACAATTTAAGTGGTTTGGATAAGGTGACCTACTTGACTGTGAAGGGCTAGAATGGCCTGGGTGTTTTATTATTGTAGGAGTGTAGAGAGACTAGGTGAAAGCAATGAGAGGTCAAGTGAGGTACAAGCTGTGAACGAGATGCCCTCCATGCATAGGCGGGGCTTACAATTTATAGGTGTCTTCTAGCTGATTGAGGCACCATATCATTAACTAAGAAGCTTATTTGGTGGAGTTGGCGTCATCCTCACAACGAATGAGGCAATTACGGAGCTATCCCCAAGTCCATGTCTTAGGATGATGTGGCTGACTTCCTCACTCCTTACTCCATGATGGCATGGATAAGACTCTTGGGATGACGCTACTTACTCCTTGATGATATGGCTCATGGAGCTTTGATGAGTTTGGCTATATGTGGATCTCTTTTGAGCTAAACCCATCGGGTTTCATGTTGTTGGGTCCTTTATTCAAGTTGGGCCCCACAACCTGAGTTTGGCCTTGGACGGGGCCCATCAGTTGCCCCCAATGCCCTGAGTCTAATAAAACTTGGAGAATAGAGCATTTAGCTGAATTTGGACTCTGGCTGACGAGGACTCCTCTTAACTGATGACCCCATTTTCTTCTTGATACAGTTCATCCCTATAGGACATCCTGGACTATGAAAACTCTACCTCATTCTATCACTAATTAGGATTTTAAAAACCCTAGGCTATAAATTAGGGATTTTTCCCTTTCTTTCCATTCCATTCAACTTGGGGGAAGAATTCTGATAAGTTGCTTTGAGAGTGGAGGGAAGATGAGAGAGGCTAGCGATTTTATCCTTGAGTTGAGTGATCGAAGACCTCTGTCGGGTGAAGGAGAGGAGATGCAAGAGACCATCGATATTGGTTAGGAGGCAGACAGCACCGAAGTAGTCGGCATTAAGGCAGGTGTGCAGATAGGCGTTGACAAAGCAGGGGCCCAGGCATGCATGGGTAAGGTAGGGGCCTTGGCAGGGCGTCGGTAAGGCTAAAGCCCAGACAGGAATCAGCGAGGTTGGAGCCCAGACAAGCATCAATGAGGCACTTCGGGATGGCTAGCCCATCGTCGCCAATTGCAAAGGAATAAGCAAGACCGCACTGCTGGGCGCTGGGTGTGGGCTAGCGAGCACACCAGTGGCGGTTTCGGGCTCTAGGCGCGGAGGGACGAGCGTGTCGACGCTGTGCACGGCAAGGGTGAGCACGCCGAGGTTAGCGCTGTGCGCGGTGGTGGCATCTTCGTTTCTCTAGCCAAGAGCGACGACAACATCACTATCGCGCAAACTAAGAGCGGCAGTGGATTCTGGGCATAAAGCTGCGCAAGGAGCTGGTACTGGTGTGTTTAGAGACAGCGACACCAACCAGGTAATGGGTTGCATGGCTTGTGCAGACAGAACTCCACGATCCCATGTTTCGCAAGGTTCTCCTGGTAATGGTCCAAACAGTTCCTCTCTTCATCCTAGCAACAACAAACACTGAGGAAAAGTCGCCCTTGATGACGATGGATCCAAAGTAAGTACCATATCTAGTTCCCTTAACACTAATGCCAATATTTTACGAATCTTTTCTACTTATAACATTCCTCCCATAGTGCAGTGTCACTGAGCTAAAATGGGTGAGCATGTTTGTGATGACTCCTCTAGAGATATTGCTTTTTATGAGAAGGTGCTTGAAGTAGGGTTAATGTTTTACATACCTTCCTCTATTTTTTGCATCTTTCATTGTTTTTCACTTGCGCTAGGGCCTTGGCGCCTAATGGCTAGAGAATTCTTCTGGGATTTCTTGCGCTATGGAGAAGGGTGCATCATGATGATGCCTCTTCTAAAGAGTTTTGTGCGACCTATACTTTGAGCAAAACTCCTGCTCCCAATTGCAACTGGTATTACTTTACTCCAAGGGGAGGAAAGTTGATTACTAGGCTGCACTCCAATTTTCATAGTTGAAAAGATCGCTTCCTCTTTATTGGTGGAGAATGGGCTTCAGAGGTTGACAGGGCTTTGGTTCCAGCGAGATAAGACACTCCCAAGATAATTGGTACGAATGCTTTTATTTTTCTTTACTTTTATTGCAAATGTGTGCTTACAACATTTTTTCCAAGCTCACCGGCACTGTCAAAAGATTAGGAATGAAAATTGCAGGCTGTGAAGGTCTATCCTATGAAGGATTTCGGGACCCTCATGCTTAAAGAGGGTGAGGCCAAGGACCCTCCCTCTGGAGGTGTTAGAGTTGGTGCACCTTTTTCTAGGACTAACAAATCCTCCTTGAAGAGAAAAGGTAGGTTGATTCCCTTAAAATTTCCTTTCTTTACTTAGTTTTTCTTCAGGTAACACTTTACCTCTCTATAGTGGATAGGACAGTGGTGGAGTCCTGTTATTCCACTAAGAGTACTCCCCCACCCAAGATGTCCAGGGTGAGTGATGCTCTGGCGAGTCCTTCTCAGATGACCCCTCCAGTAGTGCCTTCCTAGCCAGCAATTCCTTTTGAGGTTCTAGAAGTGACTACCCCTTCAGAGACTCCCTAGGCAACCACACCTCCTGCCCCCCCCCCCATTCATCTAATCCTTCTGCATAGACTTCTTCAAGGGTAGGCTCTCATACTGTGTCCATGCTAGATAATGTGCGAATTGTTAGGGAACGACTCGGGAGATTCGTGTTCCCTGTAGAGATCGGGCAGGTTAGTGCTTAGGGTACCAAGGGCATTATCGACACTGTCTTGGAAGGCTTGACTCAAGCAAGGATTTTTTCTCTTCCTCGCCCTTGTGCTTCCTTTAGGGCGCTAACTTTTCCTTATCTTTTTTACGTTTCAGCTGCGACTGTATGCCTTTTTTCAAGGGCTATTTAGTTTAGCCATCTGAACTCAACTGTTAGGGAGGAGAGGCTTGCTCATGAAGCTATGAAAGGGGAGCTACTAGCAGCTCAAGGGAGAATTTCTAAGCTTGAGGTTGATGGTGAGGTTTATCAGGTTGAGCTTTTGGCGACCTGTGAGAGGGTCGCACTAAATGAGGCTACTTGCACAAGGGCTGAAGCAAAACTTATGGTGACTCGCGAGAGGGCCGCTAAGCTTGAGCTAATTGTGAGGTTGCCCGCTTAAGAGCAAAAATAGAGTTAAAGAAAGCTCGTAAGAGAGTTTCTCGAGCTGAGACGGATCTGCAATTGGCTCATGAAAGGGCCACTAAGGCCGAGGCTGATTCAGAGAGTGGCATCGCATATGCCTTCATTGATGGCTATGAGGAACTTTGGGAAAAGATTTATGCTTTCCTTGATATTGACTTTTTAAATTTTGTTCCGTATGAGGCGCCACCAGATGATGATAGTGACTATGATGGTGCAGAGGATGAGGACGAGGAGGACAAATGCGGTGTGAGCAGTCAAAATGCTGGGGACTCTCAATTTTTTTTTTCCTTTTTGGGTTGGTAGATAGGCAGTGTGTAGCCTTGTTTTTGTAAAAGTGATTTTTTTCCAGTGATGTTTATTTGAAATAGAATGCAAGGGATCTTTTGGAGTAAACTCAGAAAATTTTATTTGATGGTTACTCATAACAAACAATGGTGGGCCATAATCCCAAAAAAGGTACAAGTCTTTTGACTACAAGGAAAAAATAAAATCAAGTCCTTCACCTTCATTACTTCTACCCCTCCTTAACTGTTATTGATAGTATATCTTCAGATGTTTAGCATTCCACGAATGAGGTTAGAGTTTTCCCTTAGAATTCTAGATTATGTAGGTGTCTGGCCTTACTATATCTATCACGGTGTATAGCCCTTCCTAGTTTGGTCCAAGCTTCCCTTCTTATGAATCCTTCATGGTGAGTATTATTTTCTTGAGAACTATGTCTCCTGATAGGAAAAAGTGAGGCTTCACCCTTGAGTTGTAGTATCTTATTAAGCAGCACTTATACTCCGTATTTGGACCATGGCTATATCTCTTTTCTCCTCCATCAAGTTTAGGTTCATGTGGAGTCCTTCCTTAGTAGTGATAGAGTCGTGGTGTTGGACCCTTACAGAATGTATCCCAATTTTCACAGGTATGACTGTTTCGTTTCCAAAGGCGAGCGAGAAAGGAGTTTCTCCAGTTGGGGCCCTTAGTGTCGTTCAATAGCGCTATAATACACATTGGAGTTCGTGCACCCAGAGACCCTTTTCTCTCTCTAGCTTCTTCTTTAGATTGCATAATACTATCCTGACTGTGACCTCTGCCCTGTCCATTTGCCTACTGGTGTGCGAGGCTAGAATGAGATTGCTTTATCTGGAGGTCGACACAAAATGAGTTTAGGAGTTTGTTGTCGAACTGCTTGACGTTGTCACTAACTATGGCGTGGGACACTCCAAAGCGGTAGACAAAGTTTTTTCAAAAAAAATCTTTAACCTTTACATCTGTTATCTTGGCTAACGGCTCGGCTTTTGCCCATTTTGTGAAGTAGTCTATAGCTACTACCATAAATTTACACTGCCCTCGGCTCATGGGTAGAGGGCCCAAGATGTTGATGCCCCACTTGGAAAAGAGCTAGATACTTGTGATGGCTTTCAATTCCTCTGGTGGCTATCTAGACATAGTGGAGAAGTGTTAGCACTACGCCTAGATATGTTAGGCCATAAATAACCTTGTCTGACTACTTTATGGGCTAAGGAGCGTCCTCCAGAATGGTTTTTGTAGACCCCCTCATGGATTTTTCGTAGGACGTAGTCAGCTTCCTCTGGGGAAAGGCAACGTAGTAGTGGTAGTGAATAGCCCTTTTTGTATAGGATACCTTGTAGGATGGTGAACTTGGAGGCTCTCATTCTAAGCTTCTTGGCTTCCAATGGGTTATCTAGCAGTGTGCCTCCCTAAAGGTATGCTCTGATGGGGGTCATCCAGTTTAACTCTGAAGATATGCAACTGACATTTGTGGCATCTACGCTTGATCTGCTTAGTTCGAATTGGTGACCAATGATTGTTGGTCCTGGTGTAGCTTCTAAGGATGAGGCAAGTCTGGCCAGTGCACATGCTATAGATTTGTCTTCCCTTGGAACATAGTGAATTTAGAAATTGTGGAACTTGGTTAGTAAGGTTTGCACCATTGTCAAGTATTCTTGCATCTTGACTTTCTTTGCTTCGAACTCCCCCCTCAGTTGGTTGACTATCAATTGAGAATCAATGTAGATGATGAGGTATTACACTTCCATTTCAACTGCTAACCTTAGACTGGAGAGGAAGGGAGGGCTTTGTATTTTGCTTCATTGCTGGAGGCTACAAAATGAAGCTTTACGGCTTATTTGATTGGAGTGTCGTCGGGGCTGATGAGTATTAGGCCTGTTCCACTTCCTTTGTTGGTTGAAGAACCATTAACATAAAGCTTTTAGTACCATGACTCTGTAGTGTAGGAGGTGGTAGAAAAAGAGCCTTGGAGACCATGGTGGATGCCAAGGCGCCTACCATGGGCACCAAGGCAAGGCGCCAATATGTCCTAGGCGCCTGGGTGGGTAAGGCACCTACCTGGGGCACCTGGGTGTTTGCTTGCTGTGGTTGGACTTTCGGTGAAGCTTTGTGGATGTCTTGTGGAGATGTTGAAGGTCTGCTGCACTCTTTTTCCAACGGTGCGAGCTCGATAAAGAAATTTGCCAAGGCTTGTGCTTTTATGGCTGCCCTCGACTGGTAATGTACATCAAACTCGCCTAACTCCACTGCCCACTGAAGGAGTCTTCCAAAAATATCTGGCTTTCCTAGAATTCTCTTTAGAGGCTGATCTGTGACAATGACAATAATATGACTCTAAAAATAATGTCGGAGACGCTGGCTGTTGAGATCAAGGTGAGTGCTAGCTTTTCTAGCCCTGAGTACCTTACCTCTGCTCCCCGGTATGCCCTACTTATGTAGTAGAAGGGCCTTTGTACTCCTTTTTTTTTTTATCTCTAATGAGGACAGAGCTGACTACAAATGGAGAGGCTGAGAGGTATAAGTATAAAATTTCTCCAGGCATGGTATGGGAAAGGAGAGGGGGCGCAGCTAGATAAGCCTTTTAATTTTTGGAAAGCTTCTTTTGCATCAAGTCACCACTCAAAGGCCTTTCGAAGAATTCTAAAGAAGGGTAAGCACTTGTCTGTAGACTTGGAAACAAATCTATTGAGGGATGCGATTCTTTCATTGAGTTGTTGGAGCTCCTTGGTTGTGGTGGGCGATCTCATATCTAAAATGACTTTGATTTTATCTGGATTGACCTTAATTCCCCTTTGGTTGACTATAAAGCCCAAGAACTTTCTTGATCTAATGTCGAAGGCACACTTCTCAGTGTTCAACTTTATATGGTATAACTTGAGAAAATCTAAGATCTCATGTAGGTGATCTACGTAGTCTACTATGACGAGGATTTTTACCAGCATGTCATCCACATACACCTCTATTGTTCTTCCAATTTGTGGCTGGAACATCTTGTTCACCAGTACCTGGTATGTCGCTCCTACATTCTTTAGTCCAAAGGGCATGACCTTGTAATAGTAGGTTCCCTTTGGAGTAATGAAAGATATTTTCTCCTGATATGGGGAATACATACTAATCTGGTTATACCTGAAATATGCATCCAAGAAGGTGAGTAGCTCATGACTAATTATAGTGTCGATGAGGATGTCGATTCATGGCAACGGGTACCGGTCCTTAGGTCATGCTTTATTGAACTCAATGAAGTTGACGCAAAGGCACCACATTCCTCCTGCCTTGGTTACCATTACCACATTTGATAGCTAGGCTGAATAGGCTACTTCTCTAATTGTTCCATTTTCTATTAGTTTTTCCAACTCCTTATCCATTGCTTGTGCTCTTTCAGTGGAGACACTTCTCAATTTTTGACGAACAAGCTTATAATGGGGATCAACGTTGAGGTGGTGGGTGGCGACCTCAGGGTCAATGCCTTCAAGGTCCTCATGTGTCCATGCGAAGACGTCTATATTTTGTCTTAAGAAATCTGCGAGCTAGCAGGCTAGATCCTCAGGAACAGAGGAACTAAGGTACACCCTCCTCCCTGGAAGCTCTTTGTCTAGGATTACTGGTGTGAGCTCCTCTACTAACTCTCTCCTCTCTCTAGTATGTCACCATCTCTGGGTTTAAGCATCTCCACCTGTAGGGCCTCTTATGGCTTCCTGGTCTTTATGGAGGAAACATAGCATTCTTTTGCCGCAATTTGATCTCCTCGAACCTCTCCAATTCTAGTTAGGGTTGGAAATCAGGAGGATAAGATAGTAAGTGGAGGGCACTGCTCTTAAGGTGTTTAGAGCGGGTCACCCTAAGATGACGTTGTAAGCTGACGGACAATCTATCATCAAGAAGTTCACCATCACCGTGGAGCTTCGTGGTGCTGTGCCAATGGTGACTGTCAAGGTGATGGACCCTAAGGGGTACGCCCTCTCCCCTGAGAATCCAATAAGGGGCGACCTGATGGGATACAACCTTTCTCTTTCAAGGCAGAGTTTGTCATATGCTTCTACGAATAGGATGTTTGCAGAGTTGCCGTTGTCCACGAGAATCCTTTGCACTTGGAATTGGCAATAGTCATAGTTAGCACTAGTAGGACATCATGGGGGTGTTGTATTCCTTTTAGGTCCTTATCTGAAAAGGAGAGATCTCATCACCTTCCTGCCTATGTGACTTGGATGGACGCTGATTATCGATGTGTCTAGCCTTTTTGGCATGGGCCTTCATGGATGAGTGGAACACTCCTCCTCCTACGAGCCCTCCCGAGATGGTCTGGATTTCTCCAAGAGGTTGCTGGTCATCCTAGTTGCGGGCTGGTGGTGGTGTTTGGCCTCTACCCATGACATATTGGCATAGCTGGTAGCGCTGTATGAGCTCTTTAATCTGTCTTTTGAGCTCATAGCAATCGTCGGTGTCATAATGGTCGTGAAGAAAGTGAGAGTACTTGTTTGGATTCCTGCAGTTTGGGAGAGACTTCATTCTTCCTGGCCACTTCATTGCGGGGTTATCCTGGATCTAAAGTAGGATGTGCCAAATAGTGGCGTTGAGTGGAGTGAAGATTTGTCGCTCTCTCTAAGGGGCAGGACCAAGTCGGTCTTTGGCAAGCACCCTTTCTGTCCTGTCTCATTTGTTTCCACTCTCCCTCTTGTCATCTCTATCTATTTCTTTCCTTTTATTCCCTACTCATGAGAATTCACTTGGCCTGGCCCTAGTGATGTCCTCAACATAAATATAATTTTGAGCTTTTGCCAATAGTTTTGGCATGCTCTTCGGTGGGCGCTTCATTACTGAAAAAAGAACTCGATGAGCGGAGGTCTCCCAAGAAGGCGATCATAGTGACCTTGTCAAAGGGCTCCTCAATCTAAAGGAACTCCTCGTTAAAACGAGTGAGGTAACTCCTTAGACTCTCGATTCGATCTTATTTTATGTTGACCAGATGGGTGATAGGCTTCTGATGGCGGCGTCCACCAATGAAATGTTCCACAAAATACCTATTTAGTTCGGCGAAGGAGCCTATGGAGGCTGGGATAAGCTTGATGAACCACTGTCGAACAGATCCCTTCAGTGTAGTTGAGAAGGCTCTACACATGATTTTGTCAGGAACTTTGTGCATCTACATCAAAGATTTATTAATGTCGAAGTGATCTAGTGGGTCTTTTGTGGCATCAAACGCTTCCACCGATGACATTCTGAATTTCTAAGGATGAGGGTAATTTGTCACATCGGCCATAAAAGGTGTGTCAGTGTGTCTTATGACGTACTCAATAGTTTTTGGTCCTTGCGCCTTCATGGCGTTGAAGACGTCACCAAGTTGGTTCTGCACTTCCTTAATTTTCTCGTCCCAATGATTGGGGACTCCTTTTGATGAGTCATGAAAATGACTCACATGGTCCACACTTTGATTTTCCCCTTCATCCTCTTGGAAAGGAGGGTCTCCAGCACAGGAAGAGAGAGTTGGAGGAGGAGGAGGAGCTACCCTGTGGTGTTGATGAGGAGCTCCCCTAAGGGGGCGCCCAAATGGGGACCTCCTTGGTGCCCTGGGTGAGAAGCTCCCCTGACTTGATGCTCTCCCGGCTGTGCACCTCCTTCTCTGGCAAGCATCAATTGTAGGATTTGATTATTCTGGGTTACTAGTTGTTGTATCGTTTCTAGCATCTGCTGCGGGTTTGGAATAGGATTGGCTGGCAGAGGGGCAACCTCTTCCTCACATGGTGGATTGTCCTCAGGCTGATTCATGGATCTAGTGGTGATTGTCATATGTATAAAAAAAGATGGTTGAGTGAAAACTTTGTTGTTCCTACAGACGGCACCAAACTAATGATGCACAAATTTATTTTGCACACCACCTGTTAAGTAGTTAATTCAGTAAATAAATAAGGAGCGAAACTCAACACAAGCAAAACACAATTTAAGTGGTTCGGTCAAGGTTACCTACTTCAGTGTGAAGGCTAGAATGACTTGGGTGTTTTATAGTTGAAAGAGTGTAAAGAGATCAGGTGAAAGTAATGAGAGCTCAAGTGAGGTACAAGCTATAAAAGAGATGCCCCCCATGTGTAGGCGAGACTTATAATTTATAGGTGTCTTCTACTTGATTGAGGTGCCTTATCAGTAACTAAGAAGTTAATTTGGTGGAGTTGACATCATCCTCACAACGTATGAGGCAGTTATGGAGCTCTCCCCAAGACCAAGTCTTAGGATGACATGGTTGACTTCCTCAGTCCTTCCTCTAAGGTGGCATAGATGAGACTCTTGGAATGATGCTGCTTACTCCTTAATGATGTGGCTCTTGGAGATTTGATGAGTCTAGCTAGATGTGGATTTTTTTTGGGCTAGACCCATCAGGTTTCGTCTTGATGGATCAATTATTCAAGTTGGGCTCCATAACCTGAGTTGGGCCTTGGGCCTTGGGCCTTGGGCCTTGGGTCTGGCCCATCAAGTGTAACAAATCTGAAGCATATAGGAATTAGCCTTTTTGTACCACTAGGGTAGAAGCAAAAAAAAAAAAATTAAATAACAAAAAAAATAAAAGAGTGGAGCAAGGTTACTAAATTTTCAAAGAATCGCAAATCAAGCAAACCTCAATGAATGGTAGAGCGCTCCTTGTCTTTCAACAAATCCCCGAAAATGACATCAAAAAATTACTACATCTTAAATAGTCTATCACATGTAGGTTGTGCGAAGTAATAAATCTTCTGAGAAGTCTGAGGTCATTCCTCAGGGAATTGTGTAAACTTAGAACACAAGGTAAAAATAATAAAAACATTGCTTTGACAATTGTTTGAAAGAATTGTTTGTTCAAAAGAACAGATTTTTTTTTGATTTAGAAATAGGAATATGAAATATAAAAGGAGTGGAGATACCTTTTCAATTTCACATGACAATTATTAATGATCCGATTTTTAAACTCAATTGAGAATCAGCTGAGGAGTGATCTCAATTAAAATATTTAGTGGTTATAATATTGAAAACATTAACAAGTACAATTAATAAAGTATTTAAACAAACCTAGATATGTAATTATAAGTCACAAGTATTCACCGTGCCTGGAGTCTATGGTGAATCAAGCTATCTAACAACTAAAACCTATTTTTATCATAAACAAGAAATCAATTATTTTTATGAAAATTATAATTAATTAATTCAAGCATGAAAAACCAGTTATTTGAGTCGCAAGGAGTCTCAAGCATTTGATGTACGTGGAACAATGAATCAAGAACAAAAATTTTACTAAAAGACATGTATTAAATTTAAAGAATAAATTATACATTAAAAGAACATTGTATCAAAAATAATATCGTACTTTATTGAAAGTATATCCCCTAACTTTAGTTGAGGATTTAACAATCCATAAATAAGCTAGAACAAAAGCTATATAGGAGAGCTAAGAGCAGAACAAATACAAAGCAAGTCATACATCCTTTATATAGGTTTTAGGAACCAAAAACCTAGTTTACATCAAAGTCTAAGGCAATTGGCCAACATTTGTCGTCACGTGGACGCGAGTTTTCAACCGTCTGGACGCACCTTGCAGTCTTGGCCTTTCTATCCATCGCGTCTAGACATGTGTTTTAGTTTGTCTTGATGCACTTGGCAGTGTCTTTCTCATGCATTCTTTGGAAGTTCCGTACGGATGCATATCTCCAACTTTTATCATTCAACTACTGTATGTCCACACACACTCACTGTCCGGATGAGTAAGACATAAGCTCTTTTTTGCCTCGCTGCTTTGGATCTCTTCTCTTTTTATATTGTGTCCTTCAAATAATTAATTCAATAAATTTACCTGAAAAATTAAAAAAAAACACTATAAAAAGAACATGAAATCCAAAACTCAAGCAATTCCATACAATTAATGCATTGCTCAATGCAATTAGCCAACTAAAACTAAAGTAGTCATGCAATATTTCATGGCTAATCATTATTCTCTATACATTAGCAACAAAGATCATTGCTAAGTTAGATTTAGTTATAACTGAAGGTTGAAACCATGTTCATTACAAATTGACAATTGTAAATCAATTTGGCGTGAATTAGTTAGAGAAGCTTAGATGATGTGATTGTAAAGTGTACAAATACGGATCTAGAAATCAATAATAGATCATGCTGCTTAATCTCTCTCTATCTTTCTTTCTCTATCTTACTCTTACTCTCTTTCTGTCTCTCTGTGGGTGTGTGGTTTCTATCATTTGGAAAATAAAAATTGTAAACAAATTGATTTGAAAAACCAAAATTGAAAACAAAGAGAGTTGGAAATTAAAAAATTCAAAGAACTTACATAGCCATTGATACTCTATGTCACATACTCTCCTTGTCTTTTTCGTGTGTGCAAACCTAAAGGCACTAGATATACAAAAATAACCCTCAAATTAAACAAGAGTAAGGAGATGAGCAAATAGTGAGGGAGAAAGAATTACCTGGGAATGTCGATGGCGTGGTAGTTGCTGGTGGTGGTAGTTGATGGCTTTGCTAATGTGGCTTTCGCTATGGTGGTCGATGGTGTCATTGGTGGGGCTTTTGTTTCATAGGGGGCTGGGCTAGGCAGCATAGCCGCTGCGGTGAGAAGGGGAGACATGAGAGATATAGGAGGAGATGTGGTGAGACTAAGGAATTTGGTGGTTTTTTTTGTGGTCCATTGGGGGAGAGGAGGAAGGGAAGAGAGAGAAAAGGTCTGTTGAAGGAGGAGAAAAAGAATGGGGCGAGAGAGAAAGGAGGTGAGCTAGATATTAGGCAAAGATAGGGAGGACGAAGAGAGAAATGTGCGTGATTGAAGGACTCTAAAAAAACTTAAGGGTGGGAAAAGTGTTTCACTGATCAATTTAGATCGTTGGATCAATAATCTGATCTGCGAAAGTTCAAGACAAATTAAGGATTTGAAATCCTTTATCCTTATTATATAGATGGTTGAAAATTCGGAGGGGTAGATAAGAAATATCGAAGTGAGATAGAAATGAAATGCAAATCAAATTGGATAGAGAATAAATGGGTCGGCTATTTGATTAGTCAATGGCCCAGTATGATATACTCAAAATACAACGGTCGACTTGCCTATCTATTGGGATAGTCCTAGTTGGCCAGCTTTATTGAGCTACCTATCAATTGTCCCAAATGAACTTAGCCTCTGTTTGGTAATACTATTCAATTTACTATTTTAAAGAAAAAAAATAAGTTTGATAAAATTTTATTTTGCTTTAAAATAAAAGCAATAAATAAAAATAAGTTTGATAAACATATTTGGAAAAGTACATTGAAAAACACACTAATATTCCAAAATTCACGAACAAACATAATAGTATACTAAAACACACACTCACCCTCACACTAATAGTCTCATATACCAAAACACACATACTAGTACACAAAAAACACACATATATTAATACATCAAAACAATATATGTGTATATTAATACACCAACACATACACACACACACACACATATTTTGGGTGAGGTAGACCAACGAGCTTATGGCGTGGTCTCTACTAGTTTGTAAGCCTGAACCAAGTAAATTACTTGCTCTATTGAATACCAAAGGGTGTTGTTCAGTTGGGGTTTGAACCATGACTCAATATATGTTTTCAAAACAACATTTCATGTTGCAAAAAATATTTTCAATAAACCTAATGAGCCAAAGTAAAAATACAAAGGGTCACTTCAGGTCTTTCCTAAGCATTGAAGGATATTGGAACGTCTTTCCTTTTGTAGCTTTGTAGATTAGAGTCGTTGCTTCTTGTAGTTTTGGATCTTTATCAATATAGTTTCATGACTATGGATCTAGTAGAGATTTACATTATGAGTTCACAAAATTATTCAATTACAATAAACAATTTCCTAACGTGTGCTTTTGTATACTAGTGTGTGCATGTATGTGGTTGATGTACTAGTGTGTGTGTGTGTGTGTTTGTGTTTGGTGTATTAGTGCACGTGTATCGTGTGTATTTTTTAATGTATTAGTGTATATTTTTTGATGTATTAGTATATATTTTTTGATTTATTAGTATATGTTTATGTGTTTTGGTCTATTAGTGTGTGTGTGTGTGTGTGTGTTTGGTGTGTTAGTATGTGTATGTATTAGCATGTGTATGTGTGTTTTTTAGTGTATTGGAGTGTGTGTGCGTGCATGTTTTTAGTGTGTTAGTGTACGTGTATTTTGGTGTATTAGTTTGTGTATTTTTGGTGAGTTAGTGTGTTTGTATATTTTGGTGTATTAGTGTGTGTTTATATGTTTTTTGGAGTACTAGTGCAAGAGTATTTTTCGGTGCATTAGTGCGTGTATGTGTGTGTCTTTTTTGTGTATTAGTGTGCGTGTGCATGTTTATTTATTTGTGTATTAGTACATGTATTTTTTATTGTATTAGTGTATGTATTTTTTTTTTTTGGTATATTAGAGCATGTGCACAAATATTATTATTATTATTTTGTATATATGTGTATGTGTGTGTGTGTGTATTAGAATGTGTGTGCGTGTGTGTGTTTTTGTGTATTGATGCATGTATATTTTGGTGTATTATTGTGTGTATTTTGGTGTATTGGTGTGTATACTTTTGGTACATTAGTGTGTGTATGTCCATATGTTTTGATATATTAGTGCATGTGTATGTGTACTTTGGGGTATGAATTATTGTATATGTATTTTTTTGGTGCCTTAGTGTGTATATATGTGTCTTTTTTATGTATTAGTATGTGTGTGTGTGTTTTTGTATATTAGTGTTCATAAATTTTGGGTGTATTAGTATATGTGTGCGTGCATGTGTGTGTGTGTTTTGTATATTGGTGTACGTGTTATGATGTATTAGTGTACGTTTTGGAGTATTAGTGTGTGATTTTTTTTGGTTTATTATTGTGTGTATTTGTGTTTTGATATGTTAGTGTTTGTGTTTTGTGAAAAATTTGTTATTTTCTTAAAAAAAAAGTATTTTTTTTTCTTTTAGAAAAACACTTTTTTTAATTTGATTTTAAAAGTTATTTTTGTGATATAAATACAAATGTTACTTTTAAAATTTTTGCCTTAAAAAAGAAAAAAACAAAAACAAAAAAAAAAACAAAAACAAAGAAGAAAAAGATACATTGAAAAAACATTATCAAATGGCGCTAATTACTTTCAAATTTGACCTATAATTCATTATTTTCCATTTACTTGGCCAATTTGCCCAGCCATGGATTTTACCTAATGGATTGCCTTCATAACCAGCCTATTAGGCTACCCATGGGTCGCATGTTTGGGGTGTCTACAGTCTGATTTGAGAAGTTTTGGCAATTTCTACATTCTTACTTGTTCTAGCAAATCAAGGCAAAAAATAAAGACATGGAATTCAATTTTCTTATGGTAAAACATGTCAAAACTATGAGTTCAGGGTAGGAAATTTTAATGAAGGAGCTTATTGAGTTTATAGACACTCATGTATTTCATCTTCTGATAATATACGAGGCAACAACGTAATTTGAAACCTTGTAGTAAGGTATCAACACTGTATTATTTTATTAATACCCTTTAAAATATAAATATTTATGTTGATAAAAACTTTTTCAAATGTTTTTCAAGTTTATGAGTAATAGTGAAAAAAAAAATGAGTAATTGTGCCTTATAAGTTTTCAACAATGCAAACACTTATCAAGCTTTACACCATATTTAACTATGGTGAGCTTTTCCAACTTACAGAAGTTCGTAGTACACTTTTGTCTAGTCATATACACATATGCAACTATGAGACCATATACTAATGAGGACACCTTAAAGTTTGCTATTATGGTAAAGTTATAATTTAAAGAAAAACTTGCTCTTTTATCCATGTAGAAATTTTGGTAGACTTTAGGTGGGTAGAATGAAATTGATGGTACTAATTACAAAAATGATATATTCAATTATACACTATAATGAATTAATTAAACTAACATTTTTAATCGTAGAAATAGATTAGAGCTAAATAAGTATGATTGGAAAGTGAAAAGACTAACCTAGAGATTAAAGGTATATGATAATTTTTGTAAGTACTTTTATTTTATTTTATTAAGTAACATTTGTTGTTTATTTTTCATTTTTCTTGTCTGGATTTGTTCCTTTTCTCCATGTTTATTCACATGTATGGAATTACACATACACATATAGCTTTGAATTATGTATATAATATAATCCTTTTTGTGACATGACTATATTTTTTTTGACAGAATTATTATTCCACTTGAGTGAAAGTACTGTAAATATTACCAAATGGTATGTACCGAAAACAAACGTTTCTTATTTTAAATTATATTTCAAAGCAAATA
Source organism: Ilex paraguariensis (assembly GCA_963454935.2). NCBI lineage: Eukaryota > Viridiplantae > Streptophyta > Magnoliopsida > Aquifoliales > Aquifoliaceae > Ilex > Ilex paraguariensis. Next base: position 527,068 of record CAUOFW020001558.1, read on the forward strand.
TATACATGGAAGGATACCTCCAAAGAAGGTAATTCCATTGTGGAGATTCCTAAAGTTCTCTATGTTTTTCGGCATATAAATACAAACTAAAACAAGCAAAGCATCACCTCTTGTGCTAAAAATACTTGTAAGAAAAACCATTGCATCTTTTTAAAATTTTCACACAAAAATTTGGTTATGGAGAACAAGCGGACCAATGGTCGTCAAAGAGTTGATATGAAAAAATTAGGGTGAAAAAGATCTTTATGCTACACTTTCAAAGCGCGGTCAGGGATTTTTTCAACAAACGATTGAATTTACTTAATATTTGGTGGATCATTTCCTCTATTACTATTCTTGAGTCCATTTATTTTATATCTCTTTGATTTCCTCTATTATAGGCAAAACGCCTTTATCATAAATGAAAAAAAAAAAAAGACCACGCAAGCAAACATAACATTGAAGTACCAAGATCACTTTCTTTATTCCTTTTTTAAAACAAAATAACATTATTTCAAACTTATTTCACATTCAAAAATAATATATGTAGTATAATGATCTTTGCTACTTTCTATTTATGTCATACCAAGTCTTTGACGGTCTTTGATGTGTTTGTTTTCCATAACCAAAAGTTTATACCAAAACTTAAAAATAAGGTGGTGGATATTTCAATATTTTCGTCAGGGCAAAGAGATGATGCTTTTATTATTTTGGTTGATATTTATTGGTAGCAAAATGAAACATCACCATGGTATTACTTACTTGAGTGGTACCCTTCCACATATGTTAATGTTTTGAAATATTACAATAGCCAACTTTTTACCAACATATTATGGTTTGTTGGATTAAAGGATTTTGAAAAGAGTAATAAATTGTGTATGCATTTAACTCCTTCCATTTTTTTCAATCATTAAAAATAATAATTTATTATTCCATTTTAAGATCATCTAGTATATCTCTTTTCGTACTTATTAACATCGATTTAGTTCTTTCGGCCTAAAATCTTGCAAAATGTTCATCTTATTAATTAAAATTTTTAAATGCTGGAAGAAAGAAAGTAATATTTTTAAAATATTGAGCTCTAGTGTAATTGCACATTTTAATTTGTCCTTAGTGTATGACATGGTATCATTTTTGCATCTACCATATATGACAAGAAAAAAAAATTAATAACTAACATAAATTGAAAAAAAAAACATCTACAAAATTACTACTCATCATTTTGACTAAGCCATCAACAGAATAAAAGGGAAATCATTCGGTCTCGATACTTTGGGTGTCCCAAAATAAGAAGTCTATTTTCAAATTTCAATGTAAAACATCTATTGACTTTCAAATTCATCCTTTTAAATTGACATTGAATATTTGAATATTTACACTTTACAAGTGTACTTAAAAAACATATATCTTTTCATTTGGTATGAATGCATTAATTACAAATCTCCTTAAAAAGTTAGCATTAGAAAAATAAACTTTAAATTTGAGGCAAACCGAGTAGGGGTTTTATGACAATTGCTACAATGAGTAATGCCACAAAAACAAAATTAATTTACCAAATTTACAAACCAAATTCACTACTTTCGTTGGTTTACTAATGAATCTCAATATTGGATGAAGTACACTGGTAACTCAATGGGAGCAACAAATTAGGTTCGTAAATTTTGTCGATAAGCATGTGATTATAAATATATATACTTTGACTATTCAAAAACCTCTACACAACAGATATATGATTGTTAGTTATAGGATTGTTATTATACAAAAATTATTGCCTAAATCTATAATCTTGAGAAATGTAAAACATTTGACTTTGTTTTATTGTGTTGTATTTTGTTCCATAATCGTAATAGTCGTAGGTAATTGTATTGAAATTTTTTGGTCAGTATAAAATGGATTAGTTGATGCATCTTAAAAATCATTGATACACTTGTTTTGACTCTCTTAATCTCATAGCATATTGATGAGGAAACAAGCCAAGAAAAAATATAAAATTGTCTTAACAAAAAGTAGTAGAATAAGTTTAACACCACAAATTAAAAAAAGGAACTATTAAGAACAAAATGTTAGCCAAGATAATGTCATTATTTTTGTCAACATTTATAAACACCATGCTCAAACTAGAAATTTCAAATAAAAGCATAAGATTACAAAATAGCAAAAATGCATGCACGATCCTAATAGCTTATCAAAATCCCTTGTATGTTATAACATTCAATAAACAAAAAGACTATGTAACAAATTTTCACACATACCGTAAAACTTGGAGAAAAATCAACCCCAACTGACCAAACTTCAAAGATATGGAAGATCTTCCATAGATATGCTCTAGATCGAGTCAAATCTTGTTCACCTATGAAGATCTTTTAACTCTTGAAAGGAAGAGTGAAAATGAAGAAAACTGTCGAAAAGCTGAAGACAAAAGTTGCACATGAAAAGTAACAATTTTAGAACAACTCAACACTATTAATACATGTATCAGCCGTTACTTTTGAGTGCCAATATGGCCATGTAACAATCATAACTTGTCATTACACTACTGTAATAGCCGAGAAACTCGGGATTGACCTTTACCAAAAATTATTTTTCTGATGCCTCGAATGATTACTAATGTTGGTACAAAATAAAAGACACTAAATTATGCAAGAATTCTAAATCAACTTGGAGAGTGTTCTTCTTATAATTAATTATATGGTTAAAATTCATCAATTTCTTGATTTTTGATTGCCTTGATGCATAAATTAGTTTTTAATGTGTCGCAACAACTAGAAAATGTCAAGTTTTCCATTTGTAAAAATATTATAACAAAACCTTGAAAATTGTTCACAAGTTGCACTTTATTCAATAATAACTATATATCACGTGTGTTATTTGGGATGATTACTACCAAAAAATAGGATTTCATCTATTCATTGGGGTACATTGGTACACTTTCGAAAAGTTCAATGTGCAATATAAGAGTTTTGATCTTAGGGAGATAATGTTAAAATTTTAGAATTCTTAGAGGAGAAAGGTTAATGTGAAACTTTTGTAGTTGTTGGAGGACAAAGTGTTATTTGCCCTTTTAGTTCAAAGAATATAACTTATTGCTGCTTGCATGACTTTGTACTTAAAAGGATGTCATTTTATTACAATAAATTTTGACAAACATAACATTGATATGACAATGAGCACATAAGATTTTAGTACATGTATACAAAATGGGATGAGCAAATATGTGATTTGGAGGGGCATTGGCCAGCTAATCATCTATTTGTGTTGCAAAAATTACACCTTTATTCAAGATTTTTTGGTGGGGGCAAATGTATTCCCAAGTTTTAAAGAAAGACAGGATCATCGATTTTGTGCATGAAAAGTACATAGTAGACACTATAAATGTTTAACTAAATTTCATTATGAAACTTAGAGCATAGTTTTTAACATTTTGTAATATTGATATATAAGTTGTTTAAAATCCACGTTATCAACAATATTATTTTTAGTAGAGAACAATATCATCAACCTTGCACGTGGAGATTATAGCTCACGGTTCATGACTAGTATGAAAATTATAGTGAATTTCGGGAGACCTTGATGTTATTTTAGAATGATAATTTATCATAGAGAATAAAAATACTTGAATGAATTTGAAAATGTAATTCGGGTCATGATTTGCTTACCCCAAGTTTGTTTTACACTTGACATCAAAGTGCATAATACAAACCATTGCGTAGCTGAATTTTTAGCCCACTATTTTGGCCATGACCTGATTAATACAAGCCCAATTGGACATAAAAGTTGTGTAACAACCTGTTACACTTATAATTCTATCATAACTAGAGATACTAAAAAATAATGGGTAAAACATGTTTACGTTGCCGAAGGATTTTAGGTCTACATTGTGGTGTGTGCATTTATTGTTCTTGGGCATTTTGTTGACTCCCCTCACTTCTCTTTACGGTTAAAGCCCCAAATTGACAAGATTTGCGCAGATGAATGTGATTCACTTGAATAGAAGTATATCTAAGCAATAACAATCCATCTTTGAAGTTTTGAAGGATGGTGTAAAATTTTCTCAAAGATTATTATTTTTTTAAGTTTTTTTTTTGAAAATTTTTCTTGTAAATGGTGAAAAAGCTTATGGGAATTTTTTTATTTTTAAAAATTTTTACTATCAGTTTTATATTGTTATTGGCCTGATACTAAATATATTGTGTTTCTACATATCTAAAATTAATCAAATTATGATAATTTGTTATGAAAAGGATTTACAATATGTGTATCACTTAATTTTTGTGGTATGTTAATGATTTGAAAAACTTCACAACCTCCTCACCTAATACCCATTAGACAATGTGGAAACTTTGAATACCATTACATCGTCATTTTTCCGAAATACAATAATATTTCAAAATCTTGTAATAAAATTTTTATGCACAAAATTGCAACTTTGAGGTTGATAAAACTTCTCTAGATTACAAGTTCAGACAATCAATGATATATAATGTCAACTCCACAATCGAAAAGCACAAGAGTACTTTGTGGATGCCTATGAATATGATCTTGTGGTAAAGTTTTATGCCTCGTATTATGGAGGCATGTAATCTATCATTAATGCTCCTTGGACCATATTTAATCTTCTAATTTGATGACAAAATCCATTGCTCCATTGGATTGAATTGTTGACTCACAATACCAATTAATTTAATCATCATGGTAGGCCAGTGAAATTAGTCAAATTAAGCATTAAAAATAGGCAATCATTAATGCCACTTTGACCAAATATATCCTCCAAATTGATTGACTAAATCTATTGTGCATTTGGATTGAATTGAGAACTCTTGATAACAATTGATTTTATTAGCATATTAAGATAGTAGATTTGGTCAAAGTAACATTACTCTTAATCAATGCATTTGTTGACATAAGGAATTATATATGAATCACTCAAAATTATAAAGTACAATAAGGGCAAGAAATTTAAAACAAGACATTAAAAAAAATACTAATAACAACATAAAATTAATAACACTTAATTAACAACATAAATTAAAAACAAAAAATAGTAAGACCTTATTATAATACCAAAAATTAAATAAATTAACAACAAAAAAAAAAGTTTAAAGACTAAAAGGATCACCAACAAAATTTCTAACAACCATGATCATCCAACGAATAACAAGTAAGATAAAAAAAAATCATTATTTTGGCCAAATAGTAAAAAATACTCTCACTAATACTATCAACTTCCTCTGATACCATCATAGCTTGATTCTCTCCTTAGTTGATAGGAATTAACATTCTCATCCCATTATGGTTTTTGTGAGGATTATTGCTAACATAAATACATAACTAAAATGTCTAATGTTTGTGTTATGATAATGTTCCTTAAAACTATTAGAGTATAAATCTGAAGTTTTAAACTACTTCCTAAATTTTGTGGTTTTATAATTCCTTGTATTCAATTTTCCTTTATTACATTTAAGTTACTAATTTTATATTGTCATTAATTAATTTTATACTTGTAATAAGTGAATTATTTTAATAAAATATGACTTAAAAATAACAAACTGAGATTAGCATAGTAAGAACATGTAGATTATTGAGTCTTTTTTTTTGGGGGGGGTGGGGGGGGGTGGGGGGGGGGTGGGGTGGGGGAGGGTTTGCTAACCATTTGAAAAGATACATGACCATAGTACCTAACTTATGTTACACGTTGATTGATATTTTATGATACCATTATATCGCTCTTTGTACCACTACTTAGCACAATGCTACATTTTAAGACCTTGCTAGTGATGTTGTATCTTACTAAAATTAAACTTCTCAAGTTTATTGTTTTAGGTAATCAATGATATATAATGATGTCTCCATATTTGGAAAATAAATTGGTGTTTTGTAGATTTCATACAAGGAGCAAAGTATATCATTGTAAAGTTAAAGACCATTTTTTGAAACCCAATGTTTTAAAGGGACAAGTAATCAATCATTAATGATGGTTGGACCAAATTTATTGATGGTTGGACCAAAATTATTGGTAGAATCTATTTATTGATGGTTGGATCAAATTTATTAATGATGCGGACATTGAATTGGCAATAATAAGCCCATCCAATTAATATGGTGACACACTTATAATCCAACAACATAATGAATTTGGTTAGTAGATTTTCTTAATAAATTTGGTCAAAGTAACATGTTACTAACAATCAACAAATATGGCAAGTGTAATTATGTATGATTTCAAAACTACTCATGAAAATTTTAATATTTGTGTGGATAAGAACTTTTCAAAACGTAGGTTATGTGAAAATGATAACTTTGAAAAATCAAATATATTGATTTTTCAAACCTGACTACTATTTTAGGACCTCCTAACTTGGAACCTGCATTATAACTTTTCAGTCTCATTATATTTTTAACCTAGTCAAATTGATGATTATTATACTTTCTGAGTTTTTATAAATTACTGGTACCCTTACAATTTTTCTTAGCAACTATTTTTTGTCAATTTATGTGAATTGTTAGATTAGTGGATTGGGATCGAGCCCACAAATCTTCTAATGGGTGTGATTAAACCACATTAGTTGGTAAGAAGGAATTGTTAGATCATTATTATTTGTAAGTTGTTCAATTTCCGAAAGATATGGACAATTTTTATTTTTGTCATATATGGCATATGTAACAATGAGACCATAGAATATACAAGAACACATCAAAATGCGTAGATGAAGTGCTATTTTCAAAAATTCTATATATTTTAGTCTAAGTCTTTGAAAATTGGCAATTAAAGTGTAGAAGAAAATTTAGCTAGATTTTAGGTTGATTAAATAAAATTGTTGTTGATAATTACGAGAAAATGCACAACCTTATTAGTAAACATACTTCAAAGCTGAAAAGTACCCAAAAATTTTAGACACTTGTAGTGTGAATGTTCTATATTTCTAAGTTTTAGTAGGAAGCAAATACAAATATGAAAAGAGACCTCTCAAGAAGGTAATTCCATGATGGTGCTTCATACAATTCTCATGTGTTGTAGCCTATAAATGCAAACAAAAATAGGAAAAGTATCACCTTTTTGTGCTAAAGCTAATCGTAAGAAAAACAACAATCTTTATTTTTAAAATTTTGAAAAAACTATTGGTTATGGAGAACAAACGCACCAAGGGTCGTGAAAAAGTTGACATGAAAATAATCGAGAGTGAAAAAGATCACTATGCTACATTTTCAAAGCGGTGTTGTGGAATTTTCAAAAAAACAAGCGAACTGTATTTTATGTGATATAGATATTGTTATATAAACATTTTCTCCCACAGGAAAATCTTTTTCATTTGTTCATCCAAGTATCGAGCCATTCAAAACCCGAGTCCAAAATGAAGAAAATAATAATGCTGGATTTTCATTGGGCTAGAGTTTATCAACTCGACCAAGAACTCGATGAGTTGCATTCTCATTCGAAGGTTGTAAAGGAACGTGAAAAGATTTTGGATCAGATTAGTGAGGCTAGTGGGAATAAGGGTTGGTGGAAAATGCCCATTGGAGGGATGCGAAAGGAAAAAATTTAGCAACTTATGGCATGATTTCAATATATACAAACCAACATAACCAACCATATCATTGAGTTAGAAAATGGAGTTTTATCTTCATCTTTTCCTGTTGCAAATCCTTCTTATCCATACTACTGGAACAATCAAAACTGATGCTGATATTGAGATTGTGTGGGATGTCGATGTAATTCTGAAATACTTTTTGTTTTCTATTTAAGTATAGGAAATGCTTAGCAATTGATTGTAAATGTTCTCTATTACTACCCTTGAATGTACTATTTATAGTTTCCATATCATGGTAGCTAGAAATAATATTCATTGGTAATTTGCATTATAATTTTTCATTTGTAATTTGCAGTATAATTTTTCATTTGCAATTTGCATTATAACTATCTATCGGACCACTTGAAGTTTTTCGAAACAAGAGAACCGCCTAACAACAGTAAATAACAAGCCAGTTCTTAACTTTTGAAAAGTTGTAGCATGTGGAATTCGCATTAGCGAAAAAGTTTATGTCAGTAAGTAATTATGACGATTATCCTCCTTATCCCTTTTTAAATAAATTGATTGCATTTGAACTCATTCTTCATAAAAATAATATGTTTAAAATTTTAAACTTTTTTTCCTATTAGGAAAAATGATTGTTTCATTTTCTATTTCCTTCATGTTTGCTCTTTGATGATCTTTGGTGTGTTTGTTTTCCATAACAAAATGTTTGTATGAAAATTTAAAAACGAGATGGTGGTTTTACTTAGTATTTTTTCTTTAGCACAAAAGATGACATATTTCTTGTTTTAGTTGATATGTTCAAAAAAAAAAAAGTTGATATTTATCAGTGACAAAACATAAGAACTGTACCAAACCTCACCATCAAATTAGCTACTTGAGTGGCCCCCTTCATTCTATGTATTTACTTCTTATGAAATGTTCAAATAATTCATCTTAGGATTATTTTGGTACTTTTTCGTGTAGTTTTTCAGTTTTCAAGTATATACTTATCATTATGCTATCTTTCCCAACTTTTTCTTACTAACTCATCGCGTATTATTAGATTAGTGAATCTCATTATGTCCCACCTACTTTACATTTGATGATTATGATTGTGGTACATTAGTTGGTCCACAAAAGTTATAAAAATATTTGGTAAGAAAATTGTTATTGTGTAATTATTCACCTTTAATAAATTTTCTGCTATGAAACGGTAATTTACTATCTCACAATGAGATTATTTAATATATATTTTTTTAGGAATTATAAAATTTAGTTTCATTCTATGTTTTTTCGGTAAGAAATATCTATCATTAAACCAAAAGGTTGAATATGTATACATTGTATACCAATACTTACAATATATAAACCAGAAACAAAGACAAATTTCCAAGGATGGACAGTCTTTTAATTCTATTATGTAAAAAAAAAAATCCTATTATGTAGAAGATCATTCATCCTTAAACAAAAAGCCACATAACAGGGTTCAATCCTCTCAGAACCACAAGCAAAACAAACAAAGATTCATCAGTCCAAGCACCACAGAAGATTCATCAGCACAAACAAACCAAGAAAATTCATCACAACACAATCAAAAACATAAGACATCCATAATCAAAATAAGGTGCAGAGTCCCCACAACACCAACATCAACTCATCAGATCCAACAATTCATAACCACTTTCCTCTCCTCAAACATACCTACACATTCTCAAGGAGGTTCAAAAATTGTTTCTGATAGTTCCCATTGCTTCTGAAGCGAAAGATTTGGCATATTTTTGCTCACACCTTTGATTAGATGGAGTTCATATCTTGTATTCTCAATCATCTCATTTATTAAGGAACTAACATCCTGGAAGTTGTTCTTAAAAACTCTACCATTTTTCTCTCTCCATATTAAGTAAACTGATGTAGATAAAGCAAGTTTGCTGATTAGGTTGCTCAAACCCCTTCCTTTGATGTTTGCAGCAAACCAAGGAATGAAACTCTGCCAATTCACATTAGGCCATTGAACACCACACTTCATTTGGAGAGAAAACCACCGCCTATGAGTATAAGGGCAGTTGAAAAAAGGTGATTATGGGTTTCACTTTCTCCTCTACAAAAATAGGCACTGACCACTATTAGAGATATTGATCTAGACTCAGAATTAGTTAAATTTTTCTTGATGGCAGCTAGCTCATCTCAAATTTGTTTGACTAGCCAAAAATTCAGTTACAGACTCATGGTTTTCTTTGTGAATCCTTTGGAGATCACGATACAAATTAAACTCCCTTTCTTCAGAACTAGATGCAAAACTTTGTTCAAGAAAATTCCATACCTCAAGAGCAGAGTCCATACCAATAATATGACTAAGAATGTTTTCTAAGACAGTTGCTGTGATTAAACTCTTCAATAGGCTATCTGTTTTTATCCAAGACTTATACTCTGGATTTGATTCTTCTTTTCCTTCATCATTGGTAATGAGAGGAGCTGGGTGCATGGCATTGCTTCATAAGTGATCTAAGAGATCTGCACTAATAACAAGATCTTGAATTTGGTTTTTCCAAATCAGATAGTTCCTGGAAGTGAGCTTCACATTCACCATAGATATCAATTGTGGGATATTACTAGAAAGATTAAGATAGGTAGACATTTATGTACCAAAAATGTAGAAATGTGGAGGTTCTTGTGGCTCTGATACCAAAAAGAAAAACTAGATTAAGATAATAAAGAACCTCTTCAACTATCTTCCTACAGAGGCTCTGTTTTTTATATATACAATACATATGAATAATACATTTGGTAGACTTAGAATTACAACAAAACCAAAAGTCTAAATACTAGAGATAAGATAATTATGCTTAGTCTATTTTAATTCTATCCTTCAGCTGATTATATGGACTTGAAATAATTGTGAGTAAAAGGAGATACTCAAATTAAGAGTAAAACCCCGTATATATAGACAAAATATAAAAATCATAGTAAAGGTAAAAAAGGGAAAAGAAATCCTAATAAACCTAGGAAAATAAATCCTAATAAACCTAAACTATCTATACTCCAACACTCCCCCTCAAGCTAGGCGCAAAAATGTCAACTAAGTAAAGCTTGACAACGGAGTCCCGAAGAATAGACAGAGTGACAGGTTTGGTAAAAACATCTGCAACTTGATCACTGGTCCCCACAAACGATGGAGTAACAAGGCCACTGCTAACCTTCTCCCGAAGAAAGTGAACATCGATCTCTATATGCTTCGTTCTCTCATGCTTCGTTCTCTCATGTAGTACAGAGTCAGAAGCGAGCTGAATAGCAGATTGATTATCACAATATAATGTGGATGGAGAGGTCACTGAAAAACCCAACTCGTCAAGAATCGATCGTAGCCAGATAATCTCACATGTGCCAAGTGTCAATGCCCGATACTCTGCCTCTGCGGACGAGCGGGAGACAACTGCATGCTTCTTGCTCTTCCAAGAGATAAGATGAGTCCCTCGAAAAGCACAGAAACCCGTAGTAGATCGACCATCACATGCTCCCCCATAATCTGAATCTGAATAACAGGCTAGAGAACCGGTCTGAGATCCTTCACATCGAAGGCCTTCCCAAGGTCTATCTTGACCTGGTGAACAACTTTGGCGCATGAAAAACCGAATGTAATATAAGGCCATCTGGGAGACGGATTGTACCCCTACTAACAATAGGGGCATGTGTTCTATCTGCTAACTGAACCTGTAGTGGTGACAGCAGCAGTAGTCAGACTCTGAGAAGTCAGAGCAGACATAAGTATATCTAATCGGGAAGTGATGCAATACGGACTCGACGCTCATGCTGCTCAATCATCCCATACACCTCATAAAGAGAAGGAAGTGTCAACATCGACAAGATCTGAGAACGAGGTCCCTCAAACTCATCATGAAGCCCCATAAGGAACTTGTGAATCCTATCCTCCTGCTCTCGAGTATGCAAGAATGCTGCTCCCTCGGGCTCTATCTTCGGAATAGCAGCAAGAGGACGTAGAGACTCATACTCAAGCCAGCGCTGGGTCAAATAGCCATAATAATCCTGAACGGTCATATCTCCCTGCTGAGCATATGAGAGCTCCTGAGAAAGCTCATAAACACGAACTCCCCGTCCTGACTGAGAATACATCTCTGATAATGCGCTTCATAGCTTCGGAACAGAGCTATGAAACTGGTGGATCTTGCAAACAGAGGGCTCCATTGAGCCAAATAACCATCCAAGAATGACACAGTTTTCAGAGAATCATGCAGAATATCCAGGGTCGGCATCAGCTGGCTTTGGGTGAGATCCCGTCAGCCAACCAAGCTTCCTTACACGGCCTAAGAAAAGCTGGAATGAGCGTGACCACTCAGCGAAGTTACGACCATTCAACAATTGTGCCGTAACTTTTTGAGAGATCATGCCTGGTAATGCTGGTAATGCAACTAGACCCGTTGAGATCTCGTTCCAAGAACCTAGATTATATTAAAATCTAGACCCGTCTGAAGAACCCAAATTACAAGCAAGAACGCCACAAAGGATGTGATTTACCTTTGATAAGTTCAAAAGTTCAATCAAGAACAAGAGGAGTAAACTCAACTCAATTCACAATCAAAATTCATTATAGATTGTCTCAACGGTAGAGGTGTCAACAGTAGGGTTCTCAAGTCCCTCAGTAGTAGTCATATCAACAACAATACTAGGGCACCCGTGACAGAAAAATAACTCTAAGATAAATAGAGGAATAAAATAAGGGAGAACAATATACCTTCAGTCGAACAGTAGCGACAAATAGGGAAGGTCCAAAAAGCTCCCAAATAATCAAGTCACGGTGCCCAGAAATCCAAAATATATAAATAAGTGATCTACTGCATCAAGGGCAGATCAACAGAAAAGAGGATCCGCTCCCTCCCAAAAAATTCCTAGAATAAAATCACAACGAAAGTTGTGACCCAGCAGTGGGCTGGTTTAGCATATGGTTATGGGCTGGTTTGGCATATGGTTATGGGCTGGTTGTTTGTTTGCTGTCGGTGGTATTTGTCAGTGCAGGTGAGGATCGGTATGGACTGGTTGAACTGGTATGGATTGAGGTTGCTACAAGTGTTGGATACGAGATGGCCAGTGACAGGGCAGTAACCATGGAAACTCCAATAGCAAACTTGTCCATAAGATCATCTTCAGTCAGATCAAGCACCTCTGGGTTAAAAACTGAACCATTGTCATAAACAGACAGAACTTGCAGACCATAAGAGAAGGGTCTTATCCCAAGTTTTGCAAGCAGGGCAGCCTCAGAGGAATAAGGTTGAGGTAGGCCTTGTTGCCGGTCTTCTCAGAATGGATTCTGATGGACCTCTTCATCATAGTATTTTTCCCCATCAGCACGATAGAGTCTCCACGAAGTCCCTGCCTAATATTCTGCAACTGGTTCGATCCGACATTGTCGGCCGCGGCGATGAGGACCTGGGTGTACTGATCAAGAAGTTGGCACAGCTTCTGATCATAAGCGATCTTCTTTTCGGCCTTCGATGTTTTCACCGCCATTGATTCTGATGAGCTTGAGCTTCAAAGATATAAGTATATGTATAGATTCAACAGAGTGTACAAGACTAAGGCCTAAAATTGAACGGAAGAGATTGGGCAAAAACGAGGGCCAAGACGAAGCGACGGCTTGATCAAGGCGGACAGCAATGACGCCGTCACTTTAACCTCTCCTATTCACTTTCAGGTTGTTTGCTGAAGAAAGAGAAACCCTAACCACTGGATTAAGGTTGTGGTGGACTGGTATAAGGATGGGCAGTCGGTGGACTGGTTTTGTCACTGGTTTGGTCGATTTCGCTGGGCAGCTGATGGCCAGGGTGGTTTCGGCGGTATGGCTGGAAGAGCCATACACTAACCCTACCCCAAACCCTAACCTTGCTCTGATACCAACTTGAAATAATTGTGAGTAAAAGGAGATACTCAAATTAAGAGTAAAACCCCGTATATATAGGCAAAATATAAAAATCATAGTAAAGGTAAAAAAGGGAAAAGAAATCCTAATAAACCTAGGAAAATAAATCCTAATAAACCTAGACTATCTATACTCCAACATATGGAGTAGATTCATCATTATCATTTGATGTAGCTTTCTCAGGAGCAGTCGGTGCAACAGTCCTTTCTTGAGTGGAATTCATCACTTGAACAATCCTTCTTGGAGCAGACTGTCGTGTAGTCGGTGGAGCAGTCCTAGTCGGTGAAGCAAGAGCAGTCCTCCTAGTCGGTGCAGCAGTCTTTATTGGAGCAGATTTTGAGTGTAGAGCAGTCCTCCTAGTTAGTGCAGCAGTCCTTATTGGAGCAGATTATGAGTCTGGATCACTATCTCTAATAACCACTATGGACCACCCCATGGATTATAGTTCTATCATGAGTAGCAAGCCTATGTTGTATTGTCAATCATAAGACAAAACTAAATCTAGGAACTATATTTCAGTACCAAACAATGCTAGTCCAACTCTGATATTGCCCTTTAGGTCTGATTGCCTCCCATGCTGATTGGATGCTAAACGTTGTTGTATTTAGAAACCATTTAATACTGTCCTCTCTTTTTGGAGTTGGTTGCATGTCAGCATGGGTTTGGATTGTTATACCAGGCCAACTCCAGCAATCATCGCTAATAATTCTACTCACTCAATCATCAATATCAAAACCCAAGCCCTAAGGATATCATCCCCCACCTGATTATAGAAGGGGCCTTGAGGATGCCATGGATCATGCCATAAAAACGCGGACCTTCCATTACCAATATGATAACAAATCGAAGGCATACAAATCCATCTTAGGCTCAGTATTTTCCACCAAGCCCAAGAGGAATTTTGAGGAGTCTTCACTCCCCAAAAACTTATGTCCTTTAAGAGATACATTTTAACCCAGCTTGTCCAGTTGGACTCTTCATTCACAGAAATAATATACCATAATTGTTTCAGGATAACAGCCTTGTTCCAAATCTTCATTGATTTGATCCCAAATCCCCCCTCTTTTTTAGGAAGACATATCTGAACCCGTGCAACTTTAGCACCTGTACCTTTAAGATCAATCCCAATCTATACAAATCTCCTCATGACTTATTCAACTGCAACCACCACCCTCTTTGGATGGATGAACATAGAAGACCAGTACACTTGAATAGAAAAAATGATGGAATTAATCAACTAGATTCTCCTTGCACAAGAGAGGTATCTACTATTTCATGATCTCACTAGCTGTAATTTTTTCCACGAGGGTTGTACAATCAGCAACTTTTAACTTTGTTGTTATAAGTGGCACTCCTATATAAGAAGTAGGCAACGTCCCCTTTATGAATCCCAACAATTGAAGCATTTCATTCTTAACATCATCACTCGCACCAGAAAAGACCAGAAAAGAACACAAGGCTCTTAGCAAGCTTGGGTTTCATCCCAGCGAATTCTTCAAATATCTGTAGCACCTCTTGAATAACCCTCACTAATTTCACTTTACCTTGTTGGAATCTAGAAGACTATCACACATTCACTAAAAAAATATAATGGAAGAGACTATTGAAAATAAAAAGTACTCTTTCTATTTACTCATATCCAAGTGGATGTATTACATATAATATATATAGTCTCTCCTGACACACAAAATAACCTCACTACATAATGCAATAATAAAAATAATAAAGATCTCACTCCTCCATTACTTGAAAAATTAAAATATCACAATTACTTTGTCTTTCACTAATACCAAATTGATGACCCACTAATACAAAAAATTAAATGCATAAAAATAACTCCTAGAACATGAAAATTTATGTTTATTATTATTTTTCCAACACCCCCCTTAAACCTGATTTTTCTTCTCAACTCTAAGCAAAGTTCTCAATTTACAAAAAACATCCTCTTTGGGGGACTTAGTGAAAATATCGGCAATTTGATCTTGAGACTTCACAAACTTAAGCTCCACCTCTTTCTTGGTCACATACTCTCTAATGAAATGGAATCTTGTGTCAATATGTTTACTGCGATCATGAAACATCGGATTCTTTGCCAAGCTAGTGCCGATTTGTTGTCAATGAAGAACTCCATTGATTCTTCTTGAGGAAAATGAAATTCTTTCAACAAATTTCTAAGTCAAATGGCTTGACAAATACATGATGTAGCCATCACATACTCGGCTTCACAAGTCTAAAAAGTCACAATGGGCTGCTTCTTTGAACTCCAAACAAATGTAATATCTCCCATGAAGAAAACATATTCAATAGTACTCTTTCTATCATCCATATCTCCGGTCCAATCATTATCACAATAACCTACAAGTTTGGAATTGTTAGAACAAGAATATAGTAATTCATAATCAAGTGTACCTTTGATGTATCTAAGAATTATTTTCGCCGCCTTCAAGTGGGTCATGGTAGGTGCTTACATATAGCAACTTACAAGACCAACACCAAAAAGAATATTCAGGCTTGTGCATGTTAAGTACCTCAAGCTTACCACTAGACTCTTGAAATGTGCAGGATCCACATACTTTTCATCTTCATATTTTAACAATTTTACACCACATTCAACAGGTGTGCATACAAGCTTACAATCTTGCATCTTGAATTTTGTCAAAATTGTTTTGGCATAACCTTCTTGAAAGATGAAAATACCTTCATTCATTTGCTTCACTTCAATGCCAAGGTAGTATGACATAAGCCCAATGTCGGTCATCTCAAATCTTTTAGCCATTGCTCTCTTAAAATCTTCAAACATTCTTGGACAATTTCCTGTGACGATCAATTCATCCACATGCGCACAAGCAAGCATAGAGTATATCACCATTATCATTCACCTTTGTATTAAGGACATGTTCATGGGGACACTTGGTGAAATTATTTGCTTGAAAGTATTTGTCAAGTCTACTATCTCAAACTCTTGGTGCTTGCTTCAAGTCATACAAAGCTTTTTTTCAAGACTTTCTCTTTTTGCCCTTTCACAACATACACCTCTTCATCAAGAAAGTCATTCAAAAAAGCAAACTTTACATCCATCTGATGAATTTTTCAATCATTTAGAGCAGCTAAAGAAATAATTAATCTAATTATTTTCAAACAAATAATGAGTGCAAATACCTCATCACAGTCAATACCCGGTCTTTGACTATAGTCTTTTGCAACTAACCTTACTTTGTACCTCTGCACTTCACCTTTGACATTTTTCTTTGTCTTGTACACCCACTTCACTACAATGTTCTTTTGTCCTCTAGGGAGTATGGCAAGCTTTCATGTTCTATTTCTTTCAATAGCTTTAATTTCTTTATTCATGGCACTTCTTTACTTCTTGTCTTGTGCCGCTTTTGCATAACCTCTGGGATAACAATCGGCAAATAGACAAAATAGTGTTAGATCACTAAATCTTTGAATTTCCTCGTCGATTTTTTCATAGATATCTCGAAGACTCCTCATACGAGGTGACCTTTCACTTGAGCTTGTATCAGATAATGATGGAAATGTTTGCACATTGGTGGTTGATGGTGAAGGAGAATAAATGGGCAGCTCCATGATCTCATTATTGGACTCCTCCTCTTTTTCAAGAATGAAAAAAAATCGTAGTCTTCTTGTGGAGTGTTCCAATCCCATTCATTTTCTTCATCAAACTTAACATCTCTACTAATGATTATCTTGTCATTGCTTGGGTTGTAAAGCTTGTAACCTTTGTTTCTTGAATTAATCATAGCCAATGAATATAACTTTTCACTCTTGTCATCTAGTTTGGTTCATTTCTCATCCAGCATAAGTGCATAACATACACTTCCAAAGACCCGCAAATGAGAAATATTTGACTTGATTCCTCCTCATGCTTCTTGTGGTGTTTTGTCTTGAACACTTCTAGTGGGACACCGATTTAACAAGTAGATGACACAATCAATAGCTTCCGCCCAAAACTTCTTGCGCATTTTTTTACTTTTCAACATACTCCGAGCCATGTCAAGAATGATTCGGTTCTTCCTTTCGGTAATACCATTTTGTTGTGGTGATCTTGGAACCATTAGAGGACGGCGAATTCCATTTTCTTCACAAAAAATTTTGAATTCATTTTATGTGAATTCACCTCCTCTATCAGATCTAATTGTCTTGACTTCATACCCACTTTGTTTTTCAATCAAAGCCTTAAACCTTTTGAAAATATCAAACACCTCCGATTTTTGTTTTAGAAAATAAACCCACGTTTTCTAGCTAAAATCATCAATAAAGAGAAGAAAATACCGGTTCTTACCAAATGATGGTGGGTCTATAGGGCCGCAAACATCCAAGTGAACATGTTGAAATGGTTTGGTTGCTAGCTCTTGAAATGAATTCTTTAGGAAAGCTCTTTCTTGCTTGCTTTTCAATTAAACATCCCTCACAAAGTTGATTAGGGTGTTTAATAAAAGACAATCATTTCACCATCTTCTTTCTTGACAACAAGGTTAGTTCTTCAAAATTTAAGTGCCCAAATCTCAAGTGTCATAATCAAGAAGAATATTTAACACATACTTTCAAGCATTTTGCCACATCATTTTGAATATGTAACAAAACCATTCTATTTCTTGTCATTGACACTTTAGTAACCAAATTTACATTTCCATCTCTTATTGAAAGATTATGATTTTTTATACAAATATCATAACATTTCTCTAAGAGTTGTCCCAAACTCAAAATATTATTTTTCATGTTTGACACATAGAAAAAATATTAGAAATAACTTAGTGTCTTCCATTCTTCAAACAAATCAAAACATTACCTCTTCCCATTACCGAAATTTGAGAAGAATCTCCAAAAGTGACTTTTTCACTCACCGATTCATCAAGCTCCGCAAACATCTCTCTTTATCTCTACACATATGATTACTAGCACTTGAGTCAAGGTACCACATGTTCTTGTCTCCCTTTTGCTCTTCTTTATATGCAAACAACAAGGTCGGCTCTACCTCTTCAACTTTGTTTTCAATAAAGTGTGTTTTTTCTTCCACAAAATTATTTCTACATTTGGAAGCAAAATGACTATATTGATGACAATTATAACATTAAATGTGAAATTTGTCATATCTCCCTCCATATGACTTTAAATTGTTGCCCCTTCCACATCATCTTCCACGATGTGATTCTTGACCTCTTTCTTATTTGTTGGACGCATTTTGACCAAAATTTTCTCCTCTACCTCGACCATGTTCACCATGACCTCCACGTCCACGCCCTCTACCTCTTTGACTTCCATCTTGCCTTCTTTCTTTTTCTTTGAAAGAAAAGCTTGGTTTGTAGCACTTTCTCCAACAACTCTTGCTTCTTTTTGCCTAGCTATTCTTCATGGGCGAACAATGATCCCATGAGTTCGTCAATCATTATTGTGTCTAAATCTTTAAACTTTTTAATGGCTACGATAATGTAGTTAAACTTGGGGTCCAATGAACGAAAGATTTTTTCTATCATCCGGGTATCATCATAGTGATCATCACCTTAAGTTCTCAAATTATTCACAACCACCAAGATTCTTGTGAAATAATCTGAAATTAATTTGGATTCCTTCATACGTAAAGCCTCAAATTCACCTCGCAGAGTTTGAAGGCAAACTTTCTTGACTTTTTCCACTCCACTATAAGCAGTTTTAAGAACATCTCATGTTTGCTTGGATGTGGTTGCACTAGTAACCTTCTGTAACATAGCATCATCCAAGCATTGATGAATGAGTGAAAGAACCTTTTGATCCTTCTTCTTTGTAGCTTGCAAGACTTCCTTTTGGGCTTTACTTAAGGAAGCTTCATCTTACGATGTTGTGCAACCAATTGTTACAATCTCTCATAAGTCTTGAGATCCAAGATTTACCTTCATGCGGATACACCAATTCTCATAGTTATCTTTGGTGAATCGAGGCATTTGAAATAGGAGCATTCCCTCACTTTCTCTTTGCCAATACTCAAGCCTAGCTCTGATACCACTTTATTGGAATCTAGAGGATTATCACACACTCACTAAAAAAATATAATGGAAGAGACTATTGAAGATAGAAAGAACTCTTTATATTCACTCATATCTAAGTGGATGTATTATATATGATATATATAGATTCTCATGACATACAATCTCAAAGAGATAAGTTGACATACGATCACCCTGTCTTAGGCCTCTCTTTCTAGGAAAATATCCATATAGCTCTCCGTTAATGTTAATAGAGAATATTGTTGTTGTAAAACATGCTTCAATCCAAATAATGAGGTTGTTTAGGAAGCCCATGTGAGTTAAAACTACAAGGATAAACTCCAATCTCACACAATCATAAGCCTTCATAAGGTCCACTTTTAACTTACACTTGGTGCTACCTTTGTTAAGATGATAGTTCCTCAATAGTTCTTGAGAAAGTACAACATTAACAGAAATTTTCCACCCTCTAATGAAAGCAATTTGTGATTGGCCGATGTTTTTCAGGCAGAACAACCTTGATTTTGTTAGCTACAATCTTAGCTATATATTTGTATATAGTGTTGCACCAAGAAATTGGCCTATAATCAACAACTTTTGATAGGTTTGAAACGTTAGGAATCAAAGAGACAACTGTAGACTTAACTTCTCTAAGTAACTTTTCAATTTCAAAAATATTCACGATTGCTTCAATAACATCATTCCCCACTATCCCCCATGCTTTCTTCAAAAAACCCGCAGAATAACCATCAGACCCTGGTATTTTCCCATCTTTTGATGGATACATGGTTTGTTGAATTTCTTCTCTCATTATAGCTTGACTAATCAAAGATGCAGCCTGATCTGTAAGTTTTTTGTTGATAAATTGTTCCACCCACTGCATTTGAACAAAAGTATGAGGAGGGGAGGTTCTTTGCTTTAACCTCATTCATATCAATAACCTTGCTACCGTCCTCTTTCTCCACATAAGTTGGTCTTCTATTAACTCTATTCTTGTCAACACTTTTAAAGAAAAAACTACTATTCTAGTCCCCCAAGTTAGGCCATCTAACTCTGGATTTCTATTTAGCAAAACTCTCTTTTGTTTCCCTCAATCTACATAACTCTGATGCTTCATTTTCTCCTTCTGCCAAATTTCTTAGTTAAGGCTCTATCAAGTTTTCTTGTGCATCCTCAAGCAGTTGTCTAGTTTTGGCAACCCTCAAAGAGATATCACTGTACTCGTTCTGATTTAGGACCTTCATGTCTTTCTTCAGAAACTTTAGCTTATGATAGAGCTGGAACATGGGAGTTCCTTTTACCTTTGTATCCTAAGCCCTAGTAACAATATGCAAGAACTTTTCATGTTTTGTCCACAAGTCTAAAAATTTAAATGGTTTCTTGCACTTGGGGAGGCCTTCTCCCCTCTTGACCAAGCAAGTTGAGTGATAAGACACACTTGGGGAAATAAATACAGCTTCAAAAGCTGGGAAGGTCTTACTCTATTCAATGTTCACTAACACCCTGTCAAGCTTCAAAGCTATTAACCCTCCATTTAACCTGTTGTTGCACCAAGTAAAAAATTGATCATTATACTTCATGTCTTCTAGCTCAGATCTGTAGAGACAAGCATAAAAATCTTCACTGCCTTTCTCTTAGATTCTGCATCCTCCAACTTTTTCATTTAGGGATTTCACAATGTTGAAGTCCCCTATCACCACCCAAAGCACATTTGTTAGGGCCATTGCATTATGCATCAAACTCTACTATAGTTGCTTCCTAAGTATTTCATCATTTTGGCGATAAACAAAAGGCACATTGAAAATACATTGGTATGTTAAGGACTTAACCTTACAACATGCAATCTGATCAGTTTGGTCTATCATTTATAAATCAAATCTGAGAGGATCCCAACATATCCAAATTCTCCTTCTAAGACAGGAATTGTTATTGTTATAAAAGTCCCACCCAGGTAACATGGACAGGAAGGTGCTCTCACTTTCGTCTCCACAAGTCCACATAATCCAACATCATATTGATTGATCAATCTCCTAACCTCTACTTGCCTCAGGGGTTTATTATGGCCCCTGACATTCCAACAAAAAAGATTAGTCACTACATCTTAGGCCTAGGAGGGGAACCTAGCCCCTCATAAGTGACTATCAACTCATTTTCTTTATTTATCTGGCCTTTGCTCCTAGCCTTTCTCTATCTTTTCATGGTAGAAATAGACAACAATTTTTTCACTTCATCAACAGCTTTGACCTTGTCTAACATGCTATTAAGCTTAGGGGACTCACCCTGATTCATCCGAAGCTCAAGATCTTCCTGAGAAAGTTGGTCCAAAGCTATAATGTTATTTGTTGAGGTTCCTACTTGGTCCCTATTTGTTGCATTGTTTCCTTCTTGTTCACTCCTTTTACCAAATCAATACAAATGGTTCATCCCGTTTTTTCATCAATGTGGTTGTTCCCTACTTTCTCTTTCTCCTTGCTTTTGACAATCTGCCATTCATCAAGTTTCATCCCCCTAGTTGATTCAATTGAAGGTTGTTTATTGCATTGGGTAACATGTCACACTGCAACCTGAAAAAGAGTTAGGGTGTGGATAACCTTAATTTGTCAACCCCTTAAATCTTAAATCATAATTAAAATCACAGTAATTTATCCTGTGCAAATATAATCAAGTCCATTCATTCAAATAAGAAGTTATATATATATATATATACATATACACACACACACACACATATATCATGTTACAATGTTACAACAACTATGACACCATACCTTTAAAATATATAACTTAACAAACTATGTACAAAATGACACATGACATAGTGTACAATGTAACATCAACAATCCTACACCAAGCTAGACTGCTCAATAAACTACCTTCTAATCGCAACACCTAAAATCAAACAACTGTTGGGAGGTGAGCAAACCATACGCTCAATGAGTATATTTGAGACATATAGAAATAAAAAACATAGTACAGAACGGTTATAACAAATCTCACATATTAGCATTAAATACCAACTATCTGACTATCCAACAACGCCTGAAAATCTTGGCAGAAATTAACGACTACCCGTTTCTGCACAGGAGTCTCGCCAATCACTTAGCTACCATATATGCCTAAAGGCTCGGCAATCACATCACTACCCGTTTATGCCCGGGAGTTTCGAGAATCAATAATATCAAAAACAAAAGCATCAAACAAACACCTGAACTCATAACCAATTCACTAATTCATATTTCACTAAATCACATTCTAGCTATACACATAATATCCACTCTTATTTCAGTAGTCTCAGTGTCATCCATCCCTACCCCTTAAATCAAAAGATTCCAATAATGCCTCAGAAGCCTCTACTTGCACACATATCCTTGCAAAGGTAGCTCTGGCCCCTTCCTCAGTGAGTTTATCCTGGTTTCCCTATTCATAAAATTATCACAGATATTTTAATAACAAATAAACATAACACAAATAAATCAACAGTAACTTATGGAATAGACACGTAACCGTAGATCAAAATATCATGTTATATGTTAAGAATATAAAATTAAGAATGACCTATAATTAAAAGTAGGATATGACGTAAAATATAAAACCAACTAAAGCATAATTGTTTATCGAATATAACATAGATAACTAGAATTGAAATGAAGTGGCCTGTGAGTCGAGAGGCGTGTGATCATTGTTATAAAGCAACTAAGTCTCCCCACGTGAAGGTACTGATAGATATTAGCAACTCCAAAATTCAACTTAGATTCTCACAGAAACACCTCCTCAATGGTCCTGTCCACTGGAAGATTAGGGTGAATCTAACTTGAATCAAGTAGCCCAAAATAATATAATTAAGATAATAGATAGTAAAAAATTCATGAGAGAGTTAAAGTTGCCAAAGTTGATGAAATAGACGTAAGCCTTCTGATAGCAAAATGGAAACGAATAGTAGATGTTGTATAGGACAAGACAAAAACTGAACGTTGCTTCATAAAAGGATAGATTTTTAAGTACACCTCAAGACACTTTTATATAGGCAATAGGTGAATAAATTGAAACGGTCATGTTATGCTTATCAATTTTTTTAATCAAATCTTCTATTCTAAATAATGTTTTTTTTTTATCAAATCTTCCATTTTAAATAATGTAGCACATTCTCTATCATTGGATATTAATAAGACCCACTTATCTGCCGGTGAAAACTGTGTCATATTATTTGAAATAAAATATTTGGTAAATATATCATTATCCAACATAAGAGGTGGCAAATAGGTGGATTGAGTTGGTTATGAGTTGGGTTAAATTAGATTGTGCTAAAAAAATCCAATCCATTTTTCACTCGTGTAATAAATGAGTTATAATAGGTTGAGTTCATAACGGGTTAGATTAAACCGATTAACCCATAAAATAATTAAAATTTTTAATAGACACATTAGTATATCAAAACACACACACACACGCACACACATTAATAGTACACCAAAATACAAACATACACACACACACACACTAATACACAAAAATACACACAAACTAATATACTAAAAATATACACACTAAAATACATACTAGTACACCAAAAATACACACATACAAACACAAAAACTAAAATATATTTAATAAAAAAATACAAAAATAATGAGTTAGAGGTGATTGTGGGCTATGGCTTATAGGTCAACCCATAGGGGTCGCAGGTCTATCCATTGGTCATGGGTCGACCTATGGATTATGGGTCAACCCACTGGTGGTGGATTATTATGTTTATTTTTTTGTGTAATAAAGTGTGTTTATTTTTTGGTATATTAGTATATTTATTTTATTTTATTACTTGTGTTATTTAATAAAAAGATAAATACTCAACCTAATGGGTACTGATTTGTAATTTATATTAACCCATTTCATTAAAATGAATGATATTACCCAACCCATTTAGAATATTAATTAATATAAGTATCCAACATATTAATTTATGGATGAGTTAAATAGATTAATGAGTAATGAGTTAAAATTGTCAACTCTACCCAACATTAAACCCACTTACCATTCTAATGTTATTGTCTTCAAAGCCCATAAAAATTTGTACCGTCGGTTGTACGTACTCATGTAACCAATGAGTAAACGCCTACAATAACTTGAAGATTTTATGAACTTTAAAATTTAAAATAGTGAATACCGAAAATTCAATAAGAAGTTTTAAAAATTTTATTTATATTCCAACACTCGCAATATTGTACCTAAAGCCATTGACCGTCCAATATTCATTAGGGATGTTGTAGAGTTTGATCCAGATTGGGTGCTTCCTTTGTGAGTTTAAGCCTAAGTTGCCATTTCTTTAGTATGATAGGATGCCCTCCAATATGCCATGGCTCCCTTCCAACACCACATTACGATTTCCAGTGCTAGAGAACCGAAAGAAAAAGAAACCCTCTGCGTTGGCAACTAAATAAAACGCCCCTTTAGAACTCCACACTCTAATGGTAGAGTTCTTCACAAGTTGGAAGGGTAGTTTTTTTCCCAATTAAATACCCAACAACACAGGCGTCCCACTTTGCACTTCCTGGGCAACTTCTATTGGAGGTTTGACCACCACCCTAGCATTTACTCTGTCAGGTCCCAATTAAATACCCAACAACACTGGCGTCCCACTTTGCACCTTCCTGGGCAACTTCTATTGGAGGTTTGACCACCACCCTAGCATTTACTCTGTTAGGTTCCATGTACCTCATTTCCACCATAGATCTTGATACGTAGAGCATCCTAGTGGGCCTGGTTGTTGGTAGTGCCCATCCTATTGGGCATGTTTGTCGGTGTTGCTTCGTGCTGTCAATAACCATTACATCTGTTGGCAAAACTAAACTGCCATTTGTTTCAGAGACTTCAAGAGTAGATTTAATGCCCACCCCGTCTTTTTCCACCATAACTACAACAGTCATGTTATCACCAGCCATAATAGCTTAATAGTTGCAACTGGCCAAAGGAAAAGGACGAAAATAGTAGAGAACGAAACCAAATCAACAGGATTTAGAGAGAGAGAGAGAGAGAGAGAGAGAAGCAAGAAAAGGATTCTACATGGTATGCGTTTCGTTTTTTAAGAGGAACCAAACAATTATTGTTATCTTCGTGCAATCATTTTTCCTTGTTTCCCTCGGTAAGTCTACCCTGCTTTTTTCAAACTAGTAGCATGTCAATTCAACATTATTCCGAATATATAAATTTGACAAGAGTATTGATCCGCATGTAAGTATTGCTTTGTGCAACAATGACGTGTATGTAAAGCTAGGGTTAATTGTAAATTATATTTTAAAAGATTGTTTGAATTTTAATTTATAATAAAAATTTTAATTTATACCTTCAAAAATAGAAATTTATATCAATATACACTAAAAACTAACAACCGTCATTTTACCGTCTAAAATTAAATAGATAAATTATACATAGATTCATTCATATTTATCATTTAATCATTTGGACCCCCTTACATTTAAAATATTACGCCTACACCTCCTAACATTTGTGCATGTATAACACATAACCCCTTATGATTGATATCTGTTAATATAACTGTTAAAAAATATGATTTCATCTTAATAAAAAATTATAAGTGATACGCATGAGGGAGTTTAGGTGTAATTTATCTATTTAATTTTAGACGGTAAACTGCAGGTTGTTAGCTTGAAGTGTGCATTAATATAAATATCTATTTTTGAGAGTATAAATTAAAATTTTTTTATCTTTTAAGATACAAATTCAAATTCGATCGATTTTTTGAGATATAATTTGAGGTTAACCGATAAAGCTAATTGCAACTTGGGTGGACACCAGAGAAAGAAGAAAATTCAAGCAGGCAACCCTCGTTGATGATGCTGACCCTTATGTGTCCATTCTTAAAAATATTTATGACGCCATTTATTTCTCAATCATCCGTATTCATAATATATCAAAATTACCTTTTATTTTTTTCCCCTTTTTTTCACATATATAATTATGTGTACAAAAAGAATTTTTTGCAACAACAAAACACCGCCTAAAAAGTGAGTTCTGAGTTATTGATCTTTTTTTTTTGGGGTAAATGAATAAGTTTTATAACAAAGTAAAAGCTGTAGTGTTAAAATCAAGCAACAGCCGCCTACATATCTCAACATGAGATGATCAAAAGAGAAAATTAAATCTGGAAAGGGTGATGTTTAAGTGACAATAATTTTCATATATTAAATTACATTGTTGAAAAAGTACAACTTCATCCTCATGTACCAAAACAAGAGCAAGATAGCCTCCAATCAAGGGCTAGCTCCCTGTTGCTGGGGTGTTCTTGAATTTAAGTAAGAAAAGTCTATATCTTACAGCGGTGAGGATGTTCTACTAGATATACATAGGATCTCTGAATTCATTCTTAAAAATTATTCTGTTAGAGTTTTCTGATTAAATTGATGAGAGCTTTTTCTTTCCAATTATTTGTATAATGTTGTGTCAATTCCTTTCCAAGCACAGTTATTGATCTTTTTTATTTGTTCTTAGGGATTAACATTATACCTGTCTCACTCTCTTTCTATCTCTCAAAATCTCATTTTTATTACAATCCCTCTACTATAATATAGACAAGACACGTGTTGAAAGAAACTAAGAGCGTTGAACAGACTCCATTACTACGTCAAAACAGTGACTAGATACAGTTAATAGCAAGCATCTTTCCAAACAGTAGTCCACAACCGTCAGCTAGAAATATTGCATACGGCCCTTATTTGGGGATATTATTTAAAAATTTAATCATGTGGTTTCAATATAATTATTAGATTAATTGTGAATTTTAATGTTGGATGAAACTCACAACTAATTCAATAGTTATACATCATTAGATCCCCAAAGGAGATTATTAAATAAAGTCCAAATAACATTTCCCTAAAAAAAAATAGCATTTCCCTTGATCTTATCTTCTTCCTTCTTTGGCTACATATGAAGACGTCTCTCTCTCTTTCTCTCTCTCTCTCTCCCTCCTAGGTTAGTCTTTTTGGAAGTTCTGCATCTGTAACATGGGGGAAGCTCAAGAACTCTCACTACAGATTAAAGGTGAGTAAGCTTTTCAGATATTTTATGGACCTTTTTCTTTCTAGTTGCTATATTAGTCAGGTTAAAGAAAAAAGAAAAGAAAGGAAAGATGGAGCCTACCACTTTGCACTATAAAGTAGTGTGTTAAACCGACTGAAAATTTTCTCGTATGATCTCAAGTGTAGTACAACCAGCATGAATTCCAAACAGGGGTCAAGACGAGAACTCGTTTGTCCTGAGTTAGAGTACCCACTAAACTCAAAAACGTTAATCGATGTGCATCATTTTCGTATGATTGTGTGTACTGAAAATTTATGTTTTAGTCATGAGCTTAAAAGTCGTGTTGTGGGGTCAAAAAACGCACAAGCACATATTTTGTTAGTCAGATTTAGTGGTCCTTTTTTTTTTTTTTCCAATGATCAGTTTCAGTGGAGTTGGATGCTACTAATAGTCTCACTTATAGAAAAAAGGCTTCCCCATCAAAAAAAAGAGTGGCACATCAATCAAATACAGTCACAAAATTAGACTAAACCAAGGTGGAAGTGGCCTTAGGTAGTAATGGAAATGCCTTCGATTCAAACAAGAGATGACACATGTTACTTAAAAAGAAAGAAAAAGAAAAAAAAAACGTCACATGTTATCATGCGGTATAAATCCCTTTCTTAAAAGGCTCTGTTTCGAGTCTTTCAGTGTATTAGTTTTAGAGCAATGATACTTGAATACTATTTGTCGGTCCTATCGATTATTGTTATTAATTTAATTGTAAGTTTTAGTATTTATTGGGATTCACTATTTTAAATTCTTTTTCCCATCATTTTCTTCTTCATGCGGGAAGAGAGTGAAAACTTTGTATATTTATAGTGAATGAATTTTCTTCTTGCACCATTTTCAGAATGTCGACAAATAGTTAGAACCAAAATCAATGAAATCAAAAGCAATAATGTCAATGATGTTGTCTTCCAACCCCCCCCCCCCTCCCTCTCTCTTATTTTCTGTGATGGAGGTTGAGGGAGTGAGATCCCTACAATACTCAAACTCATTTTCTCTTTACATTTATTATTTGTGAATCACATCTCGCGAATTAATTCAAGTGGACCAATTATATATAAGTGAATCTTTCGCTCGGTATGAGTAAATGATATTTTTTTTAAAAAGAAATTGAGAAAAAAAATTATTAGAGAAGATCCAGACTCGACTTTGGAGGACTTAGTTAGACATAACTACAATTTTGTTTTGCAACTTTGTGCACAAAATGGCATGGCAGAATTTTTTGTTTTGTTTTGTGAGAGTGAATACAAAAATTATTTAGTAGAACTCATAAATCTAACAATTTAAAAGAAATATTTTATATTAAACTTTACTGTGTAAAGTTGTTCGGTAGACATGACGATCTTTTCCGTTATGTTATTCTACCAGGTCATGAAGCCAAAGAAGCAAGCCCACCTGAAAATGCCAATGTCAACCACCACTCAACAGTCTCAAAGCTTAGACAATACAAGTGGTGGATCCAAATGGTCATTTTCTCTCTTTTAGTTCTCTCTGGCCAGTCAGCTGCCACACTCTTGGGAAGACTCTACTTTGACAAAGGTGCGAAGAGCAAATGGATGGCAACCCTAGTCCAAACCGCAGGCTTTCCTATCCTTATTCCCTTTTTCTTCTTCTCACCAACCAAACATGGGATTGCACAAAGTAACCAAACAAAACCACCTTCTACCTTAATCCTTGTCTCTTTTTATACCTTTCTTGGTCTATTACTACCAGCATTTTGTATGTTGTACACAATTGGGCTCCAATACCTCCCAGTGTCTACTTATTCTCTCATTTGTGCAAGTCAGTTGGGCTTTAATGCTCTCTTTTCCTACTTCCTTAACGCCCAAAAATTCACTCCTTTTATAGCGAACTCTTTAGTCCTCCTCACCATTTCCTCCACACTCCTTGTTTTCCAAAATGATGACTCTGGAGACTCCAATAAAACCTCGAAAGGGAAGTACGCGATTGGGTTCATGTGCACTGTTATTGCATCTGCAGGCTATGCATTGAACCTTTCTATAATCCAGTTCGCTTTTCGAAAAATTCTTAAGAGGGAAACTTTTAAAGTGGTCATGGATGTAATAATCTACCAATCTCTCGTAGCGACATGTGTGATCCTAGTGGGGCTTTTCTCTAGTGGGGAATGGAGGAATTTGGGAAGAGAGATGAAAGAATATGAACTTGGTAACGTATCGTACGTAATGAACTTGGTATGGACTGCTATGACATGGCAAGTGTTTAGCATTGGGGCAATTGGGCTGATTTTTAAGGTCTCTTCACTATTCTCCAATGTCATAAGTACCTTGGGTTTGCCCATTGTTCCGGTTCTTGCCGTGTTCATTTTCCAAGACAAGATGAGTGGAGTGAAGGTGGTTGCAATGTTGTTGGCCATTTGGGGTTTTGCATCTTATATCTATCAGCATTATCTCGATGATTTGGAATTGAAAGCTGAAAGTAGAATCGTTAATGAAGTTTCTCTAGTTGAAAGAGCTTAGATACTATTTGAGAACGCTGTTTACATTTATCTTTAATTGTTTGCTTATTTGACAAATTTGTTAAGTTGTGCTTGTTTTGGAAATTATTTTTCTCTTTTTTGTTTGACTTTTTCCTATTCTGACAAGCATAATTACACATATAATAGTATACTCGTACACAGATGAATAAATGGGTAAAATACTTTAATAGTCCACTAAATATTGCTCATTTCCATTTCCATTCTTTTAATTGTTATTAGTTCATCAATTTTCAGTTTGTGTTGACAGAGGTGTTCACGGGCATCTCAAATGAGCATACTTGATGGCCACTTTGTGTTGTGAAAAATTATGTCTTAAAGTGACCCATTTGAAGTGATGAATAAATTATATTAGTGTAGTGAAATAAAACTTGTCCCACATTGAAAAAAAATCAATACTTTGGTGAGTTATGTACTCCTACATTATTTTGATTATCACATGCGCTGCTCACTCGCCACGCCACACCACGATCGCAACTGGGCCAGACTTGGACAAAAAAGATGCGGGTCATGGGTCAAATCAATCGTATTCGAATGCTAATCAAAATTTAAATCCAACCGAATTTTTAAATTTCTACCCGTTACTTTGGATTTATCACCAGTGAGTTTGGTTCATTCCAGAGAATCTATTCATTCAAAAAGTTGTAGATTAAAAAGTGTCTTTTCAATCTGAACAATGACATCCATGTCTCTTAGAACGATCTTTTTTTTTTTAATTATTTTATTTTATTTATTTATTTACTTTTTTTATTCTTCAAACAATCTGAATAGTCACCAAAGGTTTATAAATAGATTGCTCCATTACCATTTTAGTCTATCCCAATTTTGGATTCTAATTTCAGAATTTCTTCTCTCCTTCAATGCATATTGTTGCATTATTCTTTTGGTTCAATTCAAATATAAACACAAGTTGTGTTCGCTCTTCAACCTTGAGCACCGAGAGTGAGTAAATCTGTCTTAACAAGATTGTGTTTCACAAACCTCGGATTATTTATTCTGATTTTCTTATTAATTATTCTTGCAAATTTGCGACTCTGACTGCAATGTTTTTTTTTTCTATACATTATGTTTAGATTAGTGCATAAGTTTGACTTTATACAATTTGATATAATCTAATTATATACTTGCTTTTCAATAATAATCTTAAGACAAATTTTGGTTTTATAATTAGATTAAATACTGTTTTAAGTCTAAAATAGAATTTTGTATTATGTTACTGTTTTTAATTACTATACTTATCACAATTAGAATTATGTATTCTATTAGACTGTTGATTTTAGTATTAAATCATTTGGTTCTGTTTGTGTAACAGCTGACATCAACAAATTCTATTCCTACAACCGTGAGTTTTTCTCATGGAGAGAAGCCTAAGAAATTCAATGACTTGGAATTCAAATGTCGGTAACTACAGATGTTGTTCCATCTCACAATTTTGAATCTTGTAAAGTTTCTAAATAAAGATATTCCTTCTCTTGATGAGAACAAAACTAATGTGAAAAAGGTGGCTACGATGGATACTTGGAAGTATTCGGATTTCTTATGTGAAAATTACATCCTCAATGGGTTAGACAATGTACTATGTAATGTTTATAGTGCTGTCAAAATTGCAAAAGAACTTTGAGACTCCTTGGACAGAAAGTACAAGATTGAAGATACCAACATGAAAAAATTTATCGTTGGCAAGTTCTTAGATTTCAAAATAGTGGATTCTAAGATTGTTATATCCAAAGTTTAGGCACTTCAATTAATCCTTCATGACATCTATGCCGAGAGTATGTCTTTTAATGAGTCATTCCAAGTGGTTGCAATTGTGAAAAAATTAGGAGCTTAAGAACTATCTCACGCACAAGCGCAAGGACATGAAACTTGAAGATTAATGCATAAGTGTAATATATTCTAATTATATACCTGTTTTTCGATAACAGACCCATCTTGATGTGTTCTTTGGAATTTTATCACTCATTACCAACCAGATATTATTTATATTTTAGAGTCTATGGTGAATTTTGATTCTATAACTGTCCAAGACCCACCACCACCCAGCCGATAACCACCACCAGCTACCCAACCTCCACAAATTTCGTTCGATTTGACACCCAGCAACCACCACCTCTAGCCACCCAACCTCCACCAAAACCCACCACCACCCAGCCACCACCTAATAGAGCAAACCCACCACCACCAGTCAACCAACCTCCACCTTAACAAGGATGGTTCCTCTATTTTTTCTGTCTCTCCCACCTTGAACCAGTACCACCATTGTTGAGACATTCTGCACCCATCTCTTATCTCCTTTTCACTGTTCCTCTTTTCCTCTGTTTTGGCTGCCCACCCACCTCCATTTTCTCACGCTACCCTAATACACCCCATGGTCATTCTCACCTGTGACACAAGCATCCTTTTATCAACCGACTCAACACCTTCTTTGGTACTTCACACACCTCAAGTTTCTACCCAAATCGTTTGGTCTGACACCTATTTGCATTAATGCCTCACCCAACCAATTTTCCCCCACTGCTCACCCATTAACTAACCCATTTGTCAGATCACTTTTCTAATGGAATCACCCAATCAGTCACTCAGCCCAAACAAAAACCAAGACATTATCCCCTCCTTGATGGCTAGTGAAGAAGCAGCTACAGAGGGCCAAGGGCAGATAGGGAAACAAAAAGGGGCAAACCACAACCAATTTAATGAAGTTGATACTATTCCTGAGGGTATAGCACAGGCTTTTATTAGCAAAGTGAAGTCCAAAGCCATAGCTCAGGTGGAACTACACAGAGAGGCTCCTACACTTGTGAGTAACAGGCAGCACAGACAAGGTCCACCCAAGGGGTCTTAAAGCCAAGTCATGAAGGTAGGCAAAGGAGGTAATCCCTAGAAAGGAAACCTAGCTAATGGAGAAAAACAACATATCATAAGGTTAAAGTATTTCAAACCTTGTAAAGAAAATGATAGAATTGTTATCAAGCCACCATCAAAAATCAAAAAACAGGGATGCCTTGAGTGGCAAAACTGCTTGGTGGGGTATTTTATAGAGAGGAAGCTGCCCTAATCCACAGTTAGCTTCATTGCTCACAAGGTTTAGGATAGGATGGGTTTGTTGGAGGTTCTTGCAAATGGGAACGGTTTTTACTACTTTAAGTTCGTGGATGAAGAATCCCGAACTAAGGTGTTTGAGGCTGGCCCTTGGTTATTCTCAGGGAGACCGCTCATTTTGAAGAAATGGACCCCTAACCTGCTATTTACCAAAGAGGATCACTCCATCATTCCTCTTTGGGTCAAGTTTTATAACATTCCACTGCAATTTTGGAGTGACGATGGGCTTAGCCATATAGCTAGTACAGTTGGTACCCCTTTGTATGCTAACACCATGACTACCAACCAAAAAAGGCTTAACTTTGCAAGGGTCTACATTGAGGTGAGTGCAGATGCCAATCTTGTGGAAGCGTTTGATTTGAGGATGGATTTGGAAGACAAAACAGAGACAGTGAAAATAAAGGTGGAGGATCAGTGGAAGCCTAGTGTTTGTCATTCTTGTAAAGTGTTTGGTCACAAAGAAGGTTATTGTTCACAAAAAGGAGCAGTTGAATCTTCTCAGACTAAGCCAGACATGAATACTAATAGTAGCAGGGATAAGAGGAAAGCCATTATAACCCCAAGGAAGGATGTGGGAGGATCCATAGGGGTTCCACAGGCTTGGGAAATCATACCTCAAGTGGGAGATACGGTTGCTAGCAGTAGTAGCACGAACAGGTCAGTTACCAACCAGTGCTCTATTGGGTGACAAGATGATACCTAGGTCACTACTAACATTATCACTGCTATTATTGTGAGTGATTAAAATCACGCAGAGCAGGCTGCTAAGCCAATTCAGTCCTCTAACAAATTTGAAAGCTTAAACTTGGTTGGAGGTGAAATTGTTGTGGATTTACCCCCAGCCCCTGGTACTAATAATGGTGATATTGCTAGTATCAAGAGACAAGTTATGGAGGTTGAATCCATTGGGCACAAACTAGAGGTGGAGAATATGCCTGAGGGAGAACATAAAAAGAAGGCAAAGAAGAAAGGCAGTAAACAGGGGAAAAGAAAGGTGTTGTAGCATCTCAAAACCAAAAAACCTCTACTTTTATGTTAAAAGTTTCTTGTTGGAATGTGAGAGGGTTGAATAAACCCTGGAAGCAGGGAGAAGTTAGGAAATTGATCAGGGATCAAAACCTAGATTTATTAAGTCTTGTGGAAACCAAGGTTAGAAGTATTAACAAGGATTTGTCTATGAGAAATGTATTTGGACAATGGGAACATGTGGACAATTACAGTTGCCACAATAGAGGAAGGATTTGGGTTGGGTGGAATCCTCTTACTTTAAAAGTGAATAAAATCTCTTCAACTGAGCAAGTTATTCATTGTTTTGTACACCACTTGGAGACAAATCATTCCTTTTATGCTTCCTTTGTGTATGGCTCTAACGAGGAACAAGATAGAAGACATCTTTGGGGTAATCTGATTTATCATGCTGGAATTTTGTCATCTTTACCCTAGACTATTCTAGGGGACTTTAATGCCATTAGACACACTCAAGAATCGATAGACTATTCTGGCAAATGGTGTCAGTCCCATGAAGACTTTGATGATTGTCTTCAACGAGCTGAATTAGTGGATCTTAAGTTCTCTGGTTGCCTATTTACTTGGAGTGACCGCAAAATTGAGGCATGGTGTATTGTCAAGAAGTTGGATAGGGTGCTGGTGAATGAAGAATGAAATATCAGATTTCAACAATTTGAGGTTGTTTTTTTGCCACCAGGAATGTCAAATCATAGCCCTGGCTTACTTAAGATTGGTCAAGAAAAAAGGAAAAAAAGGAGTCCTTTCAAGTTCTTTAACTTCTTGGCTGAGAGGCTGGATTTTCTACCTATGGTTGAACAAATTTGGAGGGAACCCATCCAGGGAACTCTTTAATACTAGTTGTGCTGCAAATTGAACAAACTCAGGGAATCATTCAAGACGAAGAGTAGAGAACTTGGTGATGTGTCAATTAGGGAAAGGGAAGCAAAAGAAGCCTTAGAAAATTGCCAGAGGGGGTTAGCTACTAATCCACTTAACAATAATTTGACACTTGAGGAAAGGCAACTTCTTGCTACCTACTCAACAATTGTTAGAATTGAGGAGTCTTTCCTTAAACAGAAGTCTAGGGTTTTGTGGTTGAATGAAGGTGACAAAAACACAAGTTACTTTTTCAAAATCATAACTAAGCGAAGGAATAGCAAGAAGATTTTATCCTTGCAAATGAATGATGGCGATGTTATTGAGGGTGAAAGTGCTGTTAAGCATGAGACTATTTCTTTTTACCAACATCTGTTGGGTACCAAGAGCCCTACATTAAATTCACAGGATAGGAGTAGATTACTGGAGAGCATAGTGCAACAGAAGTTATCAGAGCAGCAAGCTTCTGATATGGTAAGAGATGTCACTACGGAGGAGATAAAGGAAGTCTTCTCTTTTAATGACCAAAAGGCTCCTAGTCCTGATGGTTTCAATGCCTAGTTCTACAAGAAAGCTTGGCCTGTTATTGGAGAGGACATTACAGCTTCCATAAAAGAATTCTTTTCTAATGGGATTCTTTTGAAGGAGTTCAATGCCACCATTATCACAATGGTTCCTAAAATTCCTAATACATTATGTATGGGGGAGTTTAAGCCTATTTCCTACTACAATGTGTTTTATAAAACTATCTCAAAGCTTATTGCTAACAGAATTAAAGATGCACTGAAGGATATTATTAGCCTCAACCAATCAGCTTTCATCCCTGGAAGAAGGATCAACGATAACATTCTTTTGTCCCAAGAGATTATGAGGGATTACCATAAAGGTGGAGGGTCACCCAGATGTGCTATTAAGGTGGACCTTATGAAGGCCTATGATACATTGGATTGGGATTTTATGATGGACACCTTAGGTGCCTTTAATGTTCCAGTTATAATGAGGAAGTGGATATGGACTTGCATTACTTCTCTTAAGTTCTTTGTTAACATTAATAGAGAACTTGATTGTTTTTTTTTGCCAAATGTGAGAGGATTGAGGCAGGGGGACCCTATTTCCCCTTACCTCTTTGTTATGGCCATGGAAGTGCTTACACTGATTGTTCAACATAACATCAGGTCTAATAACAAGTTTAAATACTATTGGAGATGCAAGAAGGTGAAAATCTGTCAGTTAACGTTTGCTGATGACCTGTTGATGTTTTGTCATGGGGATATTAGCTCTGCCTCTAAATTGAAGATGACTATTGACCAGTTTAAGTGGATGTCTGGTCTACAAGCCAATCCTACCAAAAGTAATTTGTTCATGGCGGCAATCCAACCACAAGACATGGAGCATATCAACTTAACTTTTGGTTTCCCTATGGGCTGCCTCCCTATCAAATACCTTGGAGTGCCTCTCATCGCTACTAGATTGAAAACCACACACTGCACAACCTTCATTGAGAATATTGAAAGTAGAGTGAAGGGGTGGACTAATAGATTCTTATCTTATGCTGGCAGGTTGCAACTTATCATCGCTGTCCTTTCTAGCATGCATATCTTCTGGGCAGCTCACCTTATCTTACCACAACAAGTTTTGGATAGAGTTGAACAAATCATGCGGGCTTTCTTATGGAAAGGGGTTGATCTTAAAACTATAGGGGCCAAAATTGCTTGGAAAGATGTATGTAGGCCAAAGCAAGAAGGAGGTCTAGGTATTAAATGCCTTAAAGTTTGGAATGCAGCTCTCATGTTGAGGCATTTATGGATTCTCTTTGAGGATAAAGAGAACTTATGGGCTAAATAGATTCACACTTACCACTTGAAGGGGAGGTCCCTTTGGGTGGTAAGGCCATCAAGCAGTAGTTCATTGAATTGGCAGAATATTTTAAAATTGAGGGACCGAATTAGACCTCACTTGATCCACACTATAGGGAATGGACAGACGACAAGTCTATGGTATGACAATTGACACCCAAGAGGACCTCTTATTTTGAACTAAAACCATAGAATTATTGTTGATTTTGGTTTATCACAGGAGGCTAAAGTGAGCAGTATTATTTGTAACAACCCCTGGCAGTTGCCGCATTCTCCAATTGTTGATTTATGTTATTTATCAAGCACTATGCCTTCCTATGCCCCAAA
The DNA here is from genome assembly GCA_963454935.2 of Ilex paraguariensis. Lineage (NCBI taxonomy): Eukaryota > Viridiplantae > Streptophyta > Magnoliopsida > Aquifoliales > Aquifoliaceae > Ilex > Ilex paraguariensis. Next base: position 564,207 of record CAUOFW020001558.1, read on the forward strand.
CTAGGCCATTGTGGATAGAGTCAAGTAGGCCCCCTCTGTCAGTGGCAAGTTTTCTGCTGCATCTGCTTGGGTACTTATTAGGAACCCAAACCCAAAAGTGTCATGGTTTAAACTGGTTTGGTTCACACAAGCAGTTCCCAGAATGGGTTTCATATTATGGTTGGCTGTTTATGAAAGACTCAGCACTAAGGATAGGATCTTTAATCCCAGCGTGTGTACGGTTTGCATTTTGTGCAGAGGGGTTGCTGAAACACATGCCCACCTATTTTTTGAGTGCACATATTCCAACAATGTTTGGCTTCATCTACAGAATTTGCTCAATCAATCTTGGCAACCCAGGACTTGGTTGGTGTTTATTGATTGGGCTGCTCAGCATTGGAAAGGTAGTTCTGTTTTGATAGTGTTGTAGAAATTGTGCCTTCAAGCTATAATGTACTGTCTATGGAGAGAAAGAAACAGCAGGCTGTTTAGAAATGAATTTAAAGATCTTGAATCAACTCTATACAGCATTTTGCAAATCGTCAGGGAAAGGATGATGTCCTTGAAGTTTAGGAATTCCTATCAGAATCAACAAGTGGCCCTACAGTGGCAATTACCAGCCCATTGTCTTAACCCATGATTCTTTCTGTATAGCAGATCCCTGTTCATGTGGCCTTTGTCTTCTCTGTTCCTTGTGTCAGGTCTCTTACTTTGGCATTGGGTTGTAGAATGCCTGTGGTGATTGCTGCTATTATTGCACCGACTTGTTTTTTGGTGTGGTGCTTTTTTGTTGGAGCCTGGAGTGACATGAAATTGTAGGTCTTTTATGTCTTCCACCATCAGTCTGCATGAAGCATGGCCAACATGAAGCTCACCTGAATTCTTTTTATTTCCACAATCTGACCGTTTTCAACTGGCTTTGGAGTCTTAGGCTTTGATCCATGGCTTTTACTCCAAAGAAGTTCGTAATCCTGTTCATCTGACTGTCGACACAGAATTCAGAAGTGGAGAGGCTTCAGTAAAGGGGTTTGTTTTTGTTAGCTTGTCTCTTGGTGATCAACAACTAGCTGCACAATTCCAGGTAATTCCTTTGGAGCTACGCATGGTTAAAGTTGCGCGGGTTGGTTCTTGATGGTTGTTGCTACTATGATGAGCTGGACTGTTTTGCCGTGTTCTGTTTTTTACTACTGCATATGGGTTGTTGTTGTTATGTTGAGTTGAGTTGCTCTGCCTTGTTCTGTTTTTCTACTGCAAATGGTTTGTTGTTGTTTGCCGCTGCTATGTTGTGATGGGCTGCTTTGCTTTGTTCTGATTTTGCTGCTGCTATGGCTTGCTATGCTGCTGCTTTTGCTTTGTTCTGGGCTGTTATTTCTCTGTTCTGAGGCTGTCTGCCTGATGTTTGCTGCAGCTATGTTGTGATGGGCTACTTTGCTTTGTTCTAATCTATACTACTGCTATGGCTTGCTATGCTATTGCTATGGCTGTTCTGATTTTTGCTGCTATTATGGCTTGCTATGCTGCTGTTTTTGCTTTGTTCTGGGTTGTCCACTAGTTGTCCGCTTGATGGTTGTTACTGCTATCTTGCATATCAGTGGTTTAAGGGGCAATTTAGTCCTTGTTTGTTTCTATTGATTGAGTTTGAAGAATTGGTTTCATGCTCTTTTTTTTTGACTACCAATATATTATTGTCAACAATTCTGTGGTAGATGCTCTCACTCTGGTCATCTCTTACAGACTTGTTTCTTGTGCCCTGGATTTTTGGGTTTTCTTATTTTTGTCTTGGGGTCCTAAGTGACTTCATTAGACATTTTACGGGTGATTACCTTTGTATATCCATTTTATATTAATACATTATATCTTTCGAAAAAAAAAAAAAAGAATTTTGATTCTATTCCTGTTGCTTATTGGTAGGGTCTAAATCTCTTTTTTATGTGGGTGGAAACACTCATCAACCTATTAATCTTTGGATTTTAACCTCTCATGATTAATGTAGTCATTGTAAATTCTTCTTTACAACAAGTTACGATCGGCCTAATGGGTTTTGTTTATGCGAGTACACCATATTTTCAACGTTGAATACTTTGGTTAGCAATCGCTAATATCAGGGCTGCTTTCTCAGGGCTATGGATGGTTATGGGTGATTTCAATACTGTGTTGGGAGCGCATTAAAAGCGTGGTGGTATTTTACCCAGCTCTATCTCTTGCAATGAACTCCTTTCTATGATTAATTCTTGTGAGTTGATAGATATTGCCACTCGTGAGGCTCCGTATACTTGGTCGAATGGAAGGGGTGTCCATTCTCATATCGATATGCCCTTGGATAGGAGTATGGCCTGCATCAATTAGCTTGGTTCTTGGCCGAATTCTTCTTGTTCTCTATTGCTTAGGACATCACTGGGTCGTCACCTTTTGTTATTTTACATCAGCAAAATGGAAAGGGTGGGACCTTCACCTTTCCGTTTCCAAAGTATGTGGAAATTTCATGATACTTTTCTAACGGTTGTGAAGGAGTCTTGGGTCTCATAGTGTATCTATGGCTGTCCTATGTTCGTAGTTATTCAAAAACTTAAACGGTTAAAGCAATGTTTCAGGATTTGGAATAAAGAGGTTTTCGGAAATATTCATGTGAAGGTGGAATTGGATTTCTCCTCACTCATGGAAATTCAAGGCGGAATGATCGTTGTGGGCTTCTTGGAAGATTTATTTCTCAAGGAGCAAGGCGCATATTCTAATGTTTTATCGGCCCAAAAAGACCAAGAGGTGTTTTGGCGAGACAAGTCTAGAGTTAAATGGCATGAAGCAGGTGATTGTAATACCACCTTCTTTCACACCTCAGCAAAGATTCGTTCTACAAGAGGACGAATTCTTTCTTCGGAATGGTGATCTTATCATTGAGGATCGTGCTCAGCTGGGTACTGATGTGGTTGATTTTTTTCAGTCTCTATATTCGGCCCAAACTCTAGGTGTTGATAATGGTTTGGTTGAGAAAGTGATCCCCAAACTTGTTTCTTCTGAGGATAATATCAGTCTCACTCTTATTCCATCGGATTTAGAGAAGAAAAGACGGTTTTTCCCATGGATCCTTTGCAAGTGCCAGGTCCGGATGGTTTTGAGGGTAGTTTCTATCAATGTTGCTAGGAGGTTGTTGATCAAGATGTAATCAGGGAAGTGTAAAGTTTTTTCCTGACAGGATGGCTTTATCTGAACATGAACTCTATTTTTCTAGCCTTGATTCCAAAGGTTCCAAAGGCAGATTCAATTGAGTAGTTTCGTCTTATTGCTCTCACTAATTTTATCTTTAAGATCATTACAAAAATTTTAGCAGATCGGTTGGCATTAATTGCTCCTCGTATTATATCGGAATATCAATGAGCTTTTATTAAAGGTAGGAGAATTGCAGATTGTATTTGTTTAGATTCTGAATCTCTTAACTCACTTGATTTGCAGGTTTATGGAGGTAATGTTGGAATTAAAATTGATGTTCGGAAAGCCTTTGACACGTTAGATTGAAATTTTCAAGCCTTGCTCAAAATAATCAACTTCGGCCCCGTATCTTCTTCTGGAGGTTTTTTCGCTCCATCTCATAGTGTCTGCTGATGACATTATTATTTTTTGTCGAGGTATTCCTTTAGGTCTTAAGAGTTTACTTCATTTACTTGAGCTTTATGGTGAGACTTCTGGACAAAGAATTAATGCAGCCAAATTGGTGGTATTCTCGCCGAAAGTCATCTATCCTTTCGTTGTTGGGAATGTCTGAGGGATCTTTGCCTTTTAAACACCTCGGTGTTCCTATTTTTAGGGGAAAACCGAAGAAAAGGTATTTCCAACCTGTACTATATAAGATTATTACTAAGTGTGCTTCTTGGAAAGGTAGACTCTTTTCATTGTCAGGGCATGTTCAGCTTGTTAAATCCATCATTTCGGGTATGTCCTTATATTCCATGTTCGTTTATTCTTGGCCGAAGTCCATCATTCAAAAACTCCAACAAGCTGCCCGAAATTTTTTTTGGTCTGGTGATGTTCATGGGAAAAAATTGTTTACTGTTGCCTGGCATAAAATTTATGCTCCTAAGGAGGAATATGGACTTGGTATTCGTGATTTTGCATCACTCAATAATGCCGCGATATTAAATTTATCTTGGCGATTCTTGAATTCACGGTAAGAATGGTCAATTTTTCTACGAGCAAGATTTATTTGGTACTCTTCTTTGACACCTGTTGCCTATTACAAGTGCTCCAGTATTGGGCATGGAATACGTTCCCAGTTGTGAGTTATCCATGAAGACTCTTGATGGATTATGGGAAGTGGAAGGAATATCCGATTTTGATCCGATAATTGGTTGGGTACACCACTCTGCGAGTTCTGCAATATCAATTTGCAGCTTTTACCTAATCTAAATACATTGGTTTTGGATTACATTCCTGAGGGAGAGTGGGTTATGCCACATATTTTCTAGATAGCCTTTCCAATGGTATGACAACAAATAGAGGAGGTGCAATGGTCACCTATGACTGAGGGTGAGCGAGCTTGGTGTCGCTCGACAGATGCTTTTAATCTTACCCAATTGAAACAGCCGGCAAGGTCTTGTAATAGACTGATTTTGTCAAACTTTATTCATCCACGGATGTCTATGTTATTTTGGCGCTTAATGCACGAGAGGCAGCCTTTAGATGAGGATCTTCGATTATGTGGTGTGGTGGTGGTTTCCGCGTTCTCACTTTGTTCTATTTCTTGTGCTTCAGAATCTTTGAACCAATTATTTTTCTCTTGTAATTTTGCTCGAGAGCTATGGTGTTGGCTAAGTTCTATTTTCTGCAGGAATTTCATTGTCCAAAATCATAAAGAATTATTGGCTCTTCTTAAGAGTTGGAGTTTTAGCGTTCAACCTAAGAAAATTGCACTTACTGTACTGGTGCATTGTGTATGGGTGATTTGGAAAGTAAGAAATGATTGTAGGTTCCAGAATATTCCTCCATCTCTTGATTGTGCCAAGCACTTGATCATCCACCTTACAAAAGAATGTGCCAAGCTTGCCACAGGAACAATGAAAAACTCTGTTGAGGAGTTAATGATTCTATCGAAACTTGACATTATGGGGAGGCCTTGGAAAGCTCCAATCATTAGGAAGGTTGGGTGGCATTTGCCACCTCTAAATTGGTTAAAGCTCAACACGGATGGGGCTGCTAGGGGTAACCTGGGTGTTGCTACTTGTGGTGTTTTTCGAACACATTGTGGGTTTGTTCAAAAGGGCTTTTAGTCTTCCTTTGGGCGTCTGTTCAACCTATTTTGTTGAATTCATGGTAGTTATTACTGGTATTGACATTACTTGATCTTTATATGACATAAACTTTGGGTGGAATGTGATTTACAAATAGTTTCGAAAGGATTTTCAAATACCCATCTTCTAATCCCCTGGGATTTAAAACCCAAGTGGACAGTATGCTGTGAGCAAATGCAAAGAATGCATGTACAGTTTTCACATATCTGTAGGGAACCAAATTAGTTTTCACATATCTGTAGGGAACCAAATTAGTTTTCACATATCTATTTACCACCTATGAGGGTCAATTACAACAATTGTGAATAAATTTATCACAATTAAGGACAGATTTATCACCTTTGAAGGTCAGTTTACTACAATTTAGGACAAATTTACCACTGCTGTAGGTAAGAGTACCAGATTTGTGGACATATTTACAATTTTAGATAATCATTCATGACTATTTTGGTAATATTTACAACATATGTGGGTAAGTTTACGATGGTCTAGGGTAAATTTATTATAGTTTAGTGTTAACTTAGAATGATTGTGGATAAATTTATTAGTACATAGGTCAAGTTTACTTTTATTTTGGTTAATATTATAATAACTGTGGATAATAATACAAATTTAAATGTTTTATTTTTTTTTATCTCCAAAACATTTGCGATCTATCTCAAGAGCTTGGAATTTATTGCAATGTTACAGTAATCTCCCCCCCAAAGTGGTTTTCTAAGAGATTGTGATTGATCATAAAGTGAAATGATATATCCTTGTACTTCATGACAATTTTTTGTTCTAAGAAGAAAAATTGCGATCAACCCTATGTTTTTGTGATAGATCATAATACTATATTTTTTGTGATCTATCCCAGTAGATTAGGATTTATCGCAAAGGTTTAGAATATACCTTAAAATGGTAAAAGAATGTTTCGGATCAATCACTGGTATCCTTTTGACTTATTTTTTTTTTGAAAAACTGTAAGTTTGGAATCGATCACAAATATCTATAATCAATCACAAGATTACTAGAATGAGATTTAGCAAAACTGTGGACAATTTACCACAATTAAGGACAGATTTATCACTTTTGAGGATAAGTTTACAACAATTGTAGATAAATTTACAAGTTTAGAGGTTAATTTAAGACTGATTTAGTTGCGACAATTCTGGGAAATATTACGAGAATTAAGGATAAATTTACAACAAAAAGAGGTTAAGTTAAAACCATGGTGAATAAATTTACCACAATTGGATAAACGTTATAACATCAAAAGAAAAATTTACTATAATACAGGGTTAAATATAATGATTATGAATTACCATTAATTAGGGTAACATTACAACATCAAAAGAAAATTTATTATATCTTAGGATTAACTTTGAATAATTGTGGATAATGTTATTAGTATGTAAACTAATTTTATGATATCAATGGGATGCACTAGTGTCGTATTTCTGACAAATGTAGTTAAAGGTATCAATTGTACTTTTACCACCATATTGGTTAAAGTATGTCCACTACTATTGTGATTTTGCCCACTTGTATAAATTTTTCACTAATGTTGTAAATTTTTCATTAATGTATAAATTTGCCCACTACTGTTGTAAATTTTTCTACTGATGTTATAATTCTTTCACCGATGTTGTAAATTTGCCCACTACTATGGTAATTTTTTCCACAAATATTGTAACCTTAGAATGATTGTAGTTAAGGTTATTAGTATATAAACTAATTTTACTTTCATTTTGGTTAATATTATGAGATCCGTGAATAATAATACAAACTTAAAGGTAAATTTACGACATTAATAGGATGCATTAGTGTTGTATTTACGACAAATTTGGTTAAAAGTGTCAATCGTACTTTTACCACCGTATTTGTTAAAGTTTGTCCATTACTGTTGTAATTTTATTTACGGTTGCTGTAAATTTTTCATTAATGTTGTAAATTTTTTCATTGATATTATAATTTTTCCACTAATTGATTAGTCAATATTAGTGATAAATCACAAACCCACAAAATATAGTTTTGGTATTTGAAATGGTGGTTAAAGTTTGCCCACTATTTTAGTAATTTTTCCCATTACTGTAGTAAATCTTCCATTGATATTATAATTTTGTCTATTATTCTTGTAAATTTTTCACTAATATTGTAATTTTACTCACTATTGTGGTAATTTTGTCTATTATTGTTATAAATTTTTCATTAATGTTATAATTTTTTTCATTATTGTGGTAACTTTGCCTACTACTATTATAAATTTTTCACTAATGTTATAATTTTGTCCACTATAATTGTAAACTTCTCATTGATATTGTAAATTTGTGTTTAATAGAATGCAATTTTTCGGTATAGTACCAAAATATTCCATTTCGGTTCCGTAATTTAGTCCAGTAAAGTATTAAATACAACTCATGATTGTGTTCTGTTGATTTATGTTTATTCTCACGTGGAAGTGGTTGAAGAGATCAATACAATAAGTTTTTTTTTTTAAAGCAAGGTGGTGACTCACCACAAAAAATGTGAAAAATAAATAAATAAAAAAGTAAAGTGTGGACTCCCCATATAACAAAATAACTGAAAACATCAACGAAAAAAACATTCAATGACGAACATAAGGAGTTTGTTGAGTGTCTGAGGCGAGGATGTCAGCAATCCCAAATGGAAGGGATGCAGAATTAGGAAATCGCTGATTAAACTGCTGAGAGCAAGCCCAATTAGCTATGAAGTTTGTAGCCTGATTTGCCTCCCTCAGGACGTGACAAACGCAAACAGAGAGAGAAGCACGCAGAAGCCGAATCCGAGCAAGCAAGTAAGCATAAACCCAACCCCCAGTACCTTGAGAAAAAAACCTAATAAACCACTGTAGCTGAATCTGACTCCACTATCAACTCTGAAGCTCTTAAATCTGTGGTCAACTGCAACCCATCATAAATAGCCTGCAACTTCGCATACAGAATACGCTGATGCCCCAAAAATAAGCCAAAAGCCCTGAGTACCCGACCTTGGTGGTCTCGAATAACACCACCTGCTGCAGACAACCCTGGATTGTTTTTAGAACAACCGTCAACACTGATCTTTAAGCAACCCGCTACAGGACGAGTCCAAGCAACCAAACGAAGAGGTCGAGGCCAAGGAACCAAGACCCTAAAAGAACCTACGAACTCAACCAATTCATCCCGACACAACGGACTCGGAGCAAACCTAAAAGCAAGTCCAACCAGTTGAATATTAGCCATAACCCTCTAAACTATAACGTGCACATGCAAGCCCTGGCAATCAAACCTATAAGCATTACACGCCTTCCATAAGTGTCACAGAATGAAGCACGGAAGTATTATCCGCACGTGACCAGATCGATATAATAAGTTGAATATTTCTTTTTGGAATTGTTCACCTTATTTGGTGGGATTCAGATTCATGCTAATTTCTTTTTTAGCAGATCATTTATTATTAATGAGTGAGAGAATCACTAATTTGTGCATGGGTAGAGATATTCTCATTTTATTTAATTTTTCATTATTAAACTATTAAGTCCAATCCTTCTATACTCGCCCCATTAGTAACTAAGTTAAACTCAAGCTACATACACCCTTTTTAATAAGTAAACAATCTTTATATTTTATTATAATTAGGATTTTATTCTTCATCTCATCTCATGCACTAACAAAAACACTTTTTCAATATTATTTTTTTTTTCCAGTAAGATACATGTTAGTATTGCTTTTCAATTTAATTTTATGTTTGATTTTATGTTTGTTATACAAATTTTCATTATTTTCGATATGTTTTGATATCTCTGTCAAGTTTAATAATTTTTTATTTAGAATTTATATATGTGTATACATATTTATGCTTTCAGATTTTTGTTATTTTTTATCTTGTTAAGGTTTTGTATCTATACTTGTTTTTTTTTCTTGTTTGAATTTGTGTATTTGCTTGATGCTTATTTTTTTTTTTCATATTCGGTTTTTGTATCTTGTAGTTTTACTTGTTTCTTTCGGTTTGCTTATTTCTTTTTGTTTTTTCCTTGTTTCGTTCTTTTCTTTCTTCTTGTTTCATTTTTTGTTCTTTTTTTTTTCCCTTGTTTTGTTTTTGTTGTTTTTTTCTTATTTCAGTTTTGCTTGATTCTTTTTTTTTTTCTTGTTTAGAAAATATATTTATGCATGCAAACTAATTGTCTTTTTTTTTTATTTTTTTTTTCTTACGATGACTTCTTTCATTAAAGGTGTGCACATAGAATGAGTGAACTTAATTATTAATAGGGTGTATGTAGCATGAGGTGCGCTTAATTACTGATGGGATGTGTATATAAAGGGTGGTCTTAGTAGTTTACTAATGAGAAATTAAATGGGGTGAAAAATAACCCCACCCTTTGTATATAACGAGTCTCGTTTGAATGTGTGATATACTCATAGATGATTTAAAAAAGAAAAAAAAATATAGAGAAAAAATATAGCGTAGAGAATTTCACACCATTTTATAGTATTTGATTTGATTGTATATAGCAATGAGTAATGCTATATAGACTTAAAAACTAGACTTAAAAATTAAACTTGATAATCTCAACCATTGAATAGGTAGTGGGTCCCAATAAATGTTGGGATCTACAGTGGAATCAATGGTTTAGATTATCAAGTCTACTTTTTAAGTTCATGTAGCATTACTCACAATATACTTCACCAAAATTGAAAAATTTTCTATCCCAACTAACACACACACACACACACACACACACACACACACACACACACATATATATATATATATATTATTAGGAATCATAAATTCTACTGTATCAAAGGTTACCATGTCTTTTTTATTAGGGCTTATACTTTGACCTTTTTAGGTATGAATTCAATTTTATTTTATTTATTGAATTATTTTATTTTTTATATGATCCCTTCAACTACTTGAATTACTTTTACATTATCCCAAAATCAAACGTTTGTAATCCTTTTTGGACCAAAATTATTAACGTGCCAAAGGCAAAGTAACGCAAAACACATAACTCAATAGTAAAATAAAGTAATTTTTCGTTAAATTTTTAGCACACATTAATTATTGACGCAATGTGAAACTAACATTGAAGGTGCAATATGAAAAACATGATAGTTGGTGGGTAATGTGAAAAAAGGGTCAGTAGTTGAGGGTACCAAAGTATAATTTTCCTTTTTATTATATGATTTATAGTTAATTTGGGTCTTCTTCATCCCGATAATAAGTATAAAATATTTTTTCTCATTGGTGCAACAATAAGTCTTCTATAAATGTATCCACACTAGCTAACTTGATTCTATGTAATTTAATTTATTGCAATCTTTATCATAAATTTATTACGTGATACTTAAAATATGAACAAAAACTGTTTGCAATTTGGATGTTAACTACTTAAGGAATCACATAAAATAATATTCAATACTTCAGGTACCAAAATGATGCAATTAAAATATTGGAGACCAAAATGAGATAAACCCCATACTTTAAGGACTTTCAGTTCAATTAATCCTTATATTAGTGTGAATTTAATAAATATAAAGTAAAGCATTTATCATTCGACAAAATTTAATTAAAAAATGTGGATTAGATGGTTTCTGAATCTTTATTCTTGTGACCATAAAAAATAAAATTTGAGAGTTTTGAGTTGATTTTTCATACCATGAGGGTATATTTGTGACCAAAAAAAAAAAAAACACACTACCACTCTATGTATTGCTCCAAGGAATGGCCGGCCATGTGCTAAGAAAAATATATAATAGTCCATATTTTGGCATGGCTATCAATTAAGAAATAGATAATGTTCTTGGGAATGTCAATGTTACGTTTGATTTATTAATTTTTGGCAATTCCATTTTGAGTTTGGTTTGTATTCATATCATGCTATCGCGCTAATAAAAAAAATTATACAATTTTAAAATTATTCACAGAACAATACGTAAAAATATTAAAATGTCACATTTTTTTCTCAAAATAACAATTAATAGGGATTATTTGTGTTTAATATAAGCCCGATCCATTTGTTTTTTATGCTGAATTTATGTTATTTTCTAAACTAGTGACATGTCAATTCAACATTATTATCCCTATATATAGTCCAGGGCAGAGCAAGAATTTTTTTTTAAGGTGAGACATTAGCATGTTTTAATTATTTTTTCAATTGATCATAAGAGTTCATGAATTCATATTTATTAAAATTATATTTAATACTTAAAAGTTTAATAAACAAAGAAGATAAAAAACCTCTATACATAACAATTAAAACTTCTTATCGTGAATGCGACTAATTATTATTACTTATAATTGACCTTGATATATTTTTATTCTTTTGAAAGAGTTTCAAATCAATTTTATTAACAATATTTCTTTTATATATAAAATCGTAGTAACAATCTTCTATTTATAATCCTATAGTTTACTATATAACAACACACATTTTTATACAACAATGAAATAACCCTTCAATTTAAAAAAATTATAAAATAACATCAATATATTCAAAATATATTCGGACATGTCTAAAAGTTAAAACTAATAATTTTTTTTTCAAAAAATCAATAGAACTATAATAAGAACAAAAGACATGTACAACAAGGCACCATGTACTAGTAACCTAACAAAAATAACCAAATTGTAAGCCTAACAAACATCTCAAAGGCACAGCTTGGAAGAGAATTTTGATGGAAGTATAGGCATTGAGCCATTACCTCCACCCAAATTCTTCTTCCAAGTTGTGAGATGTGAACCCTTAATGAGCAAAGAGCCAAAAGAGCTCAAAACATTCGGTAACCAAGAACAGCTCAGATCAAGCAAGCTAAAGGAATGTTACATTGTTGTAGCAGAATTGTATTATGTTGAGTTCTCTTGAATTTCAAGAATATGAGTCTTTCTCTAATAGTTTGCTTGATAGATTGAGAAAGAGAATTTCGGTACTTGCTCTGATTTTTGAAAATTCTCCCATTCCTCTCAATCCACAAAGAATAAACAGTAATTGAGAGACTAAGCTTTAAATAGTTGTCTTCATTGATTTTTCTCTCCACTGTTGAGCAGCCCATGAAATTGATTCAACCCATTGTCTCTGCTGCCACTATTGGTTGCTTAGGAGCATAACACCATTCCAAACCCTATTAGAGAAGTTACATTCAAAAACCAAATAGTTTTGTGTTTCTTCAGCTCTTCTACATAGAACACATTGTGGGTCAATTTGAATTGCAAATATTTGAATTCTATCCTTGGTGCTTAGCTTACATCTAATAGCAAGCCAGTGGATGAAGGCCATTCTTAGGATAGCTTTAGCATACCAAACTAATTTACGCCACTGCACGGTTGGTCCTTCACTCCTGATATGTTCCTAGGTAGATCTAGCAGAAAACTTACCCCTCGCAATTAAAGTCCACTTGACAAAGTCCTCTATATCTTGGTTAGGTACGTAGCTTGGGATTGCATTGATGATTTCCCACACTTGAGTGGATGTACCAATTGTCCAATTCCATTGGTTGTTCAAAATAATTCTGCTAACCTTCGCGTCTCTTGGAATTCTGGTTTCTGACAAAATCCTTGGGTTGCTTCTTCAAAGGAGTGGACCAAGGGAATACCAGTTATCCAGCAAAAGGCTTGTTGAGTTCCCATTTCCAACCCTATGGATAAGGCATGGCCTGAGCAATTCTCTAAGTTTAAGCAAATTTCCTCAATTTCAAGAGCATGCTTGGGTGGCTTTGAGGTCCCATAGATTCTTCCTTTGATGTAAAAGGCATGAATCCATTGACCCCATAAATTTTCCTTGTCATTAAAAAGTTGCCTCAAGTGCTTTATTAGCAGTGCTCTATTCCAGTCCCTCAACCTTTTGATACCAAGCCCTCCTTCTTCTTTAGGTTTGTACACCTCTTTCCAAGAGACCTTTACTCCCATATGACTAAGGTCATTGCCTTTCCAAATAAAGGATCTCATGATCTGTTCAATTCTATGAATAATCTTCTGTGGAAGACTCAAATGAGAAGCCCAGAAGATGTGCAAGTTGATGAGAATGGATATGACAAGTTGAACTCTTCCGGCATATGAAAGTGATCGATTGAGCCAAGACTTAACTCTTGATTCCACCTTTTCAATAAGATTGGAGCAGTGTTGATACTTCAAACCAGACACAATGAGTGGTACTCCTAAATATCTGATAGGCAATTTCCCTTCCTCAACTCTAAACAAATTCTTAATACGGTTAGCAATATCTTTATGTATTGCACACATGAAAATATTACTCTTTTCTACATTAATTTGAAGCCTTGACGCCACACTGAATTGGTCCAATGAATTCTTAATCACATAAGCATAATTCATATCTCCATGACTAAACAACATCAAGTCATCAGCAAATGAAAGCTGAGCAATTTTGAGGGTTTTACACCTCCAATGGAATCTAAAGCTAGGATTTGATCTACTGTTGAAGTAGAAGATAAGAGATAAACACTCCATTGTAATGAAAAAAATGTAAAGGGACATAAGGTCACCTTGTCTTAAACCCCTCCTACTAGGGAAGTATCTAGGAAGGCCACCATTGATATTCATAGAGAATCTAGCAGGAGTAACACCTGCTTGAATCCATCTCCTTATGGTGTGAGGGAAGTTAAAAGCCTCCAATGCTTCAAACAGGAAAGCCCAGTCAAATGTGTCATAAACTTTCCTCAAATCCACCTTTATAGCACATCTAGGGGACCCTTTATTTTTATGGTAATCCCTCATTAACTTTTGAGTGAGTTAAATGTTGTCTTCAATCTTTCTTCCATGGATAAAGGTTTCTTGGTTTGGGTTTATAAGACTGGGAAGAGATCCTTTAATCATATTTTATATGATCTTGGATATTGATTTATACATGACATTGCAATAAGAAATAGGTCTGTAATCCCCCATAGTTGTAGAATTGGGCACCTTGGGTACTAAAGCAATTGTGGTACTGTTAAGCTCCTTCAATAACCTTCAAGTTGAGAAAAATTTCTTCACAACAGCAACAATATTCGTCTTAATGATTTGCCAAGCCTTTAAAAAAATAAATCATTGAATCCATCAGTACCTGGGGCGTTTTGGTCATTAAAGGAGAAAAAGACATTCTTGATTTCCTCCTCAGTGACTTCCCTCTCCATTTCAGTGGCTTGTTGTTCAGTAACTCTGTTTTGGATAATAGGTTGTAGCATATCCCTACTCTCATTAGTATTGGAGGAATATCCCTGAAGCTTTTGAAAGTAATCCAGAGCCTCGACTTTCATTGCTTGTTCCCCTTTAACCCTTGTACCATTAGCTTTCATAAGAACCAATATCTTTTTCATGTTCCTTCTGTTAGCCATTGTCTTGTGGAAGAAAGATGTATTCTTGTTCACTTCGCTGAGCCATTGGAACCTTGATTTTTGTTTGGAAAATCCCTCATTAATCTTAGCAGCTTGAATGTAGTTTGCAAGGAGTTGTTGTTCTTTTTGATTCATGGCAAGGTCAGTTGGGTTATCATCCAGCATTCTTTGACATCTCTCCAAAAATTCCTTGGCTTCTTTGGTTCTAATTGTAACTTCCCCAATATTCTTGGTTATCCCTTTAAACATTGTCTTGAGAAGCTTTAATTTGCAGCAAACTTGGTATTGAAAAGTTCCTTGAATAGGCTGTGACCAGATCTGATTCACCAAATCTAAGAAATCCTCTCTCTTAGCAAGGGCTGGTTAAAAACTTTGAAAGGGCTGATTCTCCTTTCCACTTGAAGTCCCAAATGCACAACTGCAAGACTATGGTCAGAAACTCCTAGTGGTAAGAATTCTGCCATTGCCTGCTGAAATCTAAGGTTCCACCTTTCATTCACAAGGACTCTATCCAACTTAAGAGCCACACATCCATGTCTACCCTTCTTATTACGCCTGAGGTCAATAAGTTCCAAATCCTGTAAGCATCTGTCAAATTCTTCCATTGCTGAGTTGCATTTGTTCTGCCCCCTTTTATTTTCCTGTAAGCTCCTAATAGCATTACAATCACCTAACACCACCCACGGTTCATTTGAGAAGATTTTGGCATGGTAGATTAGATTGCTTCACAATGGTCTTCTTTCTCTATCATCATTATAACCATAGACAAAAGAGGCTGTGAATTGCACCCTGCTCTCAAGATGCTTTAATCAGTCTTATAGATATTGCTAAGCTCCACATTATCTAGGTTCAACCCAATCCATATCCCTCCGAAGTTGTGACTATCATAGTTTGTCTCTATAAACACCCTATATGATTCTATTTTTATTTATAGTTCTCACCTTTGTTTCACAGCCCCAAAATATCAAGCGTCTATTCAAAAATAGTTTTCCTAACTTCCTCATGCTTAGAAGTCTCATTAAGACCTCTTATGTTCCAACATGCACAATTCATTGAGGGGGTTGGATTTTTCTGAGTAAGAGGTTCTCAGCCACCTTGGACTTTGAGTCTTTCTTCTTCCCTTTCTTCTTTTTGTTTGGCATTTGTTGAAAGTTGCTTTTGGTTAGTTCCACCTCCTTACAGACTTCCTCAGTTGCCTCATTTGGTTCATTTGCTTTAGGCTTAGGCTCCGCTCTCAATTCTACCACAATTTGCCCCCCTCCTTGTTGAGCTTCTCAAATTTGTTATGTGACAAAGTAACACCAGGCTGCATAAGCAGTTGAAGAGAGTTTCTCTCATTGAGTGTTATCTTAGTGATTTGGTGGTCTTGAACCAATATATCCTGTTGAGAAGAGGTAGAGGCACCGCTTTGGTTATCCAATCCCATTTTGTTTCTAACTATAACCAAGGAAGAAGCTTGGTGAATTTCTATCAGTTCCTTTACTTGAGTTTGATCCACCCCTTACTACTCCAAAGAAACAATCATAGTTACAACTGTCTTTCCTTTATCTAGAACAGCTGTGTTGGCCTGTAATGGAGCTGGTTTGGGCTTCCAACTTTCCATTTTTCTTTGTTTTGGACAAGTAGACTCATTGTGACAAAAAAATGTGACAGTTTTGACAAATTTTAGGTCTCCATTGGTACTCCACGTTGATCTCTATGGATTCAGTTTTCCCATGGATGTCCATGAGAAGGTCAAAACTCTCAACCAGTTTTTCAGCAGCATTCACCTCAACACATAATCTTGCGTAACTTAACCTCTTCTTCTTTGCAGTTAAAGTGTCTGTATAAAGAGGTTTACCGACTACACTAGCAAGGTAGCTTAGTCCTTCATCACTCCAGAACTGGAGGAGGATGTTATGCAACTTAATCCATAGTGAAATTAAAGAGTGGCTCTCTTTGGTTAAAATGAGACTAGGATGCCATTTTTTGAGGATGAGTGGCCTTCCGAAAAAAAGCCAAGGGCCAACTTCTTAGACTTTGGTTCTAGACTCATCATCCATGAACTTAAAAAAATAGAACCCATACCCCCAAATCTTGTGAGCTATAAACCTAACAGATGTAGAAGGGAGTTTTTTTTTTTCTATGAAGTAACCAACAAGACAGTTTCTCCACTCATGATAGTCCTTAGAGACAACTTCCACGGGGGGATGGACTATGATTATATTATTTTCTTTTTTGGGTTCAAAGTATTGAAGATTCATTACCTCAGAAGGGTGTTGGTGCAGAGAGTTGGATTTGTCCATTGCATTCTACTTTAAGACTTGGCTCCATGGCTTGGTAGGAGTAGGCTTAGTTTGTTGAACACTCGTATGCTTGCTTGGATGAACCATTGTCTCGGTAGAGTGTTAAGTTAAAAATAATATTAGTTAAACCTTTTTTGAGATTTAATTGGTGGAGACCTAATGGTCTGTGACCATTGGATAGATTGTAGAGTTTATCAATTATTAAGTTTTATTATTAGACTCAATATCACATTGCATTAGGTTTCAATAACATTGTTCAAAAAGTTAACAATCATTGAATTAGAGGTTTATTCAAATCGATATTATTAGAACACAATATTATGGTGGACACAGTTAAATATGTCTAAATTTTATTTCAAAAAAATACGTGTCTAATACGAAGAGATTAAAAATTGAGGGGGCATGTGCCCACCCTAGTCCAAGGGTGGCTCCGCCCTTGTTAATTCAATAATAATAACATAAACGAGACACGTGTTGCAAGAAATCGACAACATCTTTTGAAAGAAGAGTCAACACCTGTTAGTTAGAAATATTGGAACTTGGTGTTGATCCAATGGTTCTGCTGAAGTCACATCATTATGTCAGTAAATTATGTCAGATTTTTAGGTCCAAATAACATTATTCTATTGCATATTGATCTTATCTTCAGCCTTCTTTGGCAACATATGAAGAAGTTTTTTTCTCTCTCTCTTCCTCCCTTGTCTCTCTCCTAGGTTAGTCTTCATGGAAGTTCTGCATCTTAACATGGGGGAAGCTCAAAAACTTTCACTACAGATTGCAGGTGAGTAAGCCTTTCAAATATTTTATGGATCTTATTCTTTCTAGCAGCTCTATTAGTCAGATTAAAGAGAAAAGCGAAAAAAGGAACGATGGAGCTCATAGCTTATGATTTGAGAAATTTTTCAGTGGTTTTAACACATTTGATATTGTCAGGTAGTGTACATTTGTATATGACCAAGAATTACTGTTACTAATCATTTTGTCAAAAAAATCTTAAAAGAAGTCTATTTGTGCATCTGACAAGTTTGGGTTTCTCTGGGTGTGTCTACCACCTCACACTGCCAAGTTGTGCGTTAAACCCATTAAAAATTTTCTGGCGAAAGGTTTTTTTCAGTCTCTTGCCAAGCATTAACCAATAATAAATGACCTTGAGTTGGTTCAATGCTAAACAGGGGCCAAGACGAGAACTCATAGGTCTTGAGTTAGAGTATCACTAAACTCATAAAATTTGAGTTTAATTAACGTGCATAGTTTTCGTCTGAGTGTGTGTATTGTCAGTCATGAGCCTAAAAGTAGTGTTGCTGGGGCAAAAAAACCCACATACACATTGAGGTAGTCAGCTTTAGAGGTCATTCTTTCCCAAGGGTCTAGACCATTCCATTGACGAGAAAAGAGTGATTCATATATAGATGAATAGTGATGATGCACAAAAATGGTTTTGCACACCACCTGTCAAATGTATGTAATAAATGCAATGAAATCAATGAGAAAATTAAAGAAGACACAATTTATAGTGGTTCGGTCAATTCGACCTACGTCCACTCTTCAATGGCTTCAGTTACCGGGTATTTTATTGATTCAAAGGTATGGAGAATAGAGATACAAGCTTTGAGAGAGAGAATGGAGAATCAAAGAAATAGTAATCTCCGGTAGTCGGTTCGTCCTCTGTAAGTCTCTGGTGGGGCGTGACATTCCTCTCATTCTTCTACCAGATTGGAGCTATTTTATAGCAGCTAAGAGATCATTCTTGTGGAGATCATGACATATCCTCAAGGCTTCTTTATCGCAGCTAAAAGATTATTCTTGGTGGAGATCACGACTTATTCTCAACGGAAGGAGGAGGTTGGGGAGCTCTTTATGAAACGTGGTCAGAGATTGGACCGTTTCCTTTGGTGGTGTAGATAAGCTTCCCGTGCTCTCCTCTTGATGACGTGCTAAGCAAAAAGTCTAACCGGTCTTGGACTGTCTTGGACTTGGTAAATTTGGACCGTTTCCTTTGGTGGTGCAGATAAGCTTCCCATGCTTTCCTCTTGGTGACGTGCTAAGCAAAAAGTCTAACCGGTCTTGGACTGTCTTGGATTTGGTGGAATCAAAATTAGGTTGGGCTCCTCAACTGGGGTTGGATTTTAACACATAAATTGGACTATTTGGGCTTAACCCATCATTTGCCCCCCAATGCCCCATGTCCAAGGAGACTTGGAGAAGGAGGCATTGATTACATTTTTTTTTTTTTTTAAACTTTAAGTCTTTCCCACTTTATTTTAAAGAAGGCCCATAATATTCTGTTTGGCCTTTTTATTTTGAAAATGACTTATAACTTTCTATTTGGCCACTTTATTTTGAAGAGGGCCCATAATTTTCTATTTGACCACTTTATTTTGAAGAGGGCCCATAATTTTCTATTTGGGCTTTTTTCCTCTTTTTGAAAAACCCTAGACTATAAATATAGTCTTCTTCTTCATGTTACCCATTTCACTCATTTTTAAGGTTGAGCACCCACCTCTTGAAAACCTTGAGAACTCAAGTCCTACCCATTTTGTTGAAGCCAAAGTGTGTTCTCCTTGAATCCTTTCAAGAGTGTGATTTATTCCTTGCTAGTTGAGCTTCTCAAGTGAACAATGTCGATTGAAGAGGGAGTGGTGGAGGTTGAAGAAAGGGAGGAAGTAGGCACCATTTTGGAGAACTTTGAGGCTAGTTTTGAGCATTCAAATGCTGTCTTGGACAACTTTGGGGCTGAAAATGAAGGGCTGGACAGCGAAGGGGAGATGGGCAGCGCGAGGAGTGGCTTGGGCAGCGAAGGGAGACAGCTGGGCGCGCGATTGGGCATCGCAGGCGCGCGGCTGCACAGCGCAGACGTGCAGCTGGGCAGCGCGCGCGCGCGGTGGGGGCCTGGGCGGCTGCCTAGGCTCTGCTCCTCCTATCCTGGACAGCCCAGGCACGCTGGGCAGCTGCCTGGGCGCTGGCCTTGCTGTCCTGGACAGCCCAGGTGCGCTGGGCAGCAGCCTAGCTGCTGCTTCTGCTGTCCCGGATAGCTTCAGATCTGCTGCGCTCGGCAGCAGCATTTTTCCATCAAGGGGCGCTGAAAATCAGTCCAAGGTTCATCACTCGAGGCGCTAATTTGGGAGCACGGGCTGATCTAGGTCCCACTCGAGGCGCTAATTTGGGCGCCTTAGGTGCTAATTTTTGCGCTGAAAATTCTACTTTGCACAATTTTGAAGGGTCAGGCACCCTTCAAGCTACTGGGCAACTTTGTTTTGACGAGCAACAACAGTCAGGCACACTTTCAGGCGTTGGGCTAGACATTGCAAGTAGTAAGGAAGCTTTGGTGCTGCCCTTGATGATCAAGCCCCTATTGTAGCTCCCCCGATTCAAGTTCCTCAAGACTCTCCCAATGGTGATTTGGACTACTCCTTAAGGCCCCAGAAGAAGAAACGCAAGAACAAAGTGGGACTTGATGATGATGGGTCTAAGGTGAGCACCTTTTCTAGTTTGTTCCGCTTAGATGAAGATATTTGAAGGCTTGTTTTTACTTATCGCATCCCTCCGACCGTGTTGTGCCGTCGGGCTGAGTTGGGCGAGTTTGCTTGCGATGACTCTTCCGGGGATATTATTGTCTACGAGGAGATGCTTAAGGCTGGGTTAAGATTTCTCATGTCCTCCCCCATTTGTCGTGTTTTGCATTACTTTTCCTTGACTCCGGGGCGACTAGCGCCCAACGGTTGGAGAGTCCTGCTCGGTTTTCTTGCATTTATGGAGAAAGGTGCACCACGAGAATGCTTCCCCTATGGAGTTTTATGCAGCATATAATTTGAGCGAAATCCTTACACCAAATAGGGGATGGTACTATTTTACCGCGCGGAGTGGTACAGTGCTCACAGGAATGCGCTCTAATTACGGCGGTTGGAAATCTTGTTTCTTCTTTATTGGTGGAGAATGGGCTTCAGAAGCCGACAGAGTTTCGGTGCCAACACATTGGGGTGCTGCTAAAAAACCCGGTATGCTGCACACTTCTTCTTTTTCCTTTTTTTTTGTGTGTGTGCTCACTTTTTCCATGCAGATATACCTGTGCTTTCCCGGGACCAGGAGTGGAAATTGGAGGCTGTCAAAGCTTGCCTTTGTAAAGATTTGGGAGTTCTCCTGCCCAAGTATACTAGAGCTGTAGCTCCATCTCAGAAATCTGGCAGCTCCTCTTCGAAGAAAAAGGGTGAGCTAGTTTCCTCTCCCCCTTTTTTTTTATCTAACCCTTCTCTATTCTTGCAGCAAGTAAGAGGGTGGTGGTGTCCCGTTTTTCTAGCAGGAGCCCTCCTTCTTCCAAAGTGACAAGGACGGATGATGCCCCCCATGTGGCTTCCACGGTGGCTCTTTCTCAACTGGAAACTTCTCCAACTGCTGCTCCAGAATCTTCCTTGCCAGGCACATCTGTTCCACCTTTATCCTCTCCTCGTGCTACCCCTCCTTTGTCTCCTCCTTGTTCAGGAACTTCTACCCAAGTGCCGATTTGGGCTGGTTCTATGATAGGGAGACCAGCAGCTATCAGGGCAAGGCTTGGGAGGTTTGTGTTTGGGCCAGAAGTTTCTGAGCTTAGCGCTTCGGGCACTGATAATATCGTCAACACGTATTTGGAAGGTCTGGCTCAGGTAAGGGTCTGTTATTTCCCTTTCTCCAGTTGTTTCCTGTGTTTTTGACTCTTTTTTTTTTTTTAAGGTTTCGACTTCCTCCATCTGCTTGCTTTCGAGGGCCTATAATCAAGACAAGCTGAAGCTGGATCTTAGCCTTGTGCAGAGGGAGCTTATTACTGCTCAGGAGAGGATTGTCGAGCTTGATTCTAAGCTTTTGGTGACCCGTGAGAGGGACGTGCTCCGGGAGGGTGAACTTGTGGCAGCACATGAAAGGTTTTCTAATTTTGAGTCCGAGCTTCTGGCGGCCCGCGAGAGGGACGCGCTCAGGGATGGTGAGCTTGCTGCAGCCCATGAGAGGGCCACTAAGCTAGAGGCTGAGCTTTTGGCAGTCCACGAGAGGAGCGCGCTCAGGGATGGTGAGCTTGTTGCAGCCTATGAGAGGGCCACTAAGCTAGAGGCTGAGCTTTTGGCAGTCCGCGAGAGGAGCACGCTCAGAGAGGCTGAGCTTGTAGAGGCCCATGGGAGGGCCATGCTCAGAGAGGCAGCTGTTGCAGAGGCAAAGTTGACGGCTGCTCGGGAGAGAGTTTCCCGTGCTGAGGAAGACTTGGAGAATGGTCTTGCAGATGCTTTTATTGATGATTTCGAGGATCTCCGAGGGAAAGTTTCTACCGCTTTCCCTAATATTGACTTCTCACCTTTCATGCCCACTGACGACAGTGATGAGGGGGGATCTGATGCTGTTGATGACAATGAGGAGGAGGTGGAGGACGACCATGAGAGCAGTTAGAGTGTTTAGGACTTTTGATTTTTTTGATTTTTTATTTTATTTTTTTTTTTTGAAAAGGCGGTATCTGGCCTTATTTTTGTACCGATACTCATTTGAAATGAAATACAGAAAATCTTTTTGGAGTAAATGGCATAGAAAATTTTATTAATTTATTGCTTATAAAAAGCAATATTGGGTAATAATTCCCAAAAAAAATACATTGAAATCTTGGGTACCACCCCTAAAAATCAAATCAAGTCCCAACTTCTACTGCTTTGATGCTCTCAAGGTGTCATTGGTAATACCTTTTCAAGTGCTCTGCATTCCATGGATGGAATAAACTTTTCCCTCAGAATCTTGGATTTTGTAGGTGCCTGGTCTCACTACTTCTGTTACGCGGTAGGGTCCTTCCCAATTTGGTCCCAACTTCCCTTCGCGTGCATCTTTTGTAGCGAGGATTACTTTTTGAGGACCAAATCCCCAGGTTGGAAAGAACGGGGCTTCACCCTCGAATTGTAGTACCTTGTCATGCGCCTTTTATACTCCGCGTTGCGGACTACAGCCATCTCCCTTGCTTCCTCCACCAAGTCGAGGTTGCTACGAAGTCCTTTCTCGTTGGTGATGGGATCGTGGTGCTGGACCCTTAGGGAGTGTACCCCTATTTCCACAGGGATGACCGCCTCGGTTCTGAAGGCGAGGGAAAAAGGAGTCTCCCCAGTAGGGGTTCTTGGTGTGGTTCGATAAGCCCACAGTACACCTGGCAGCTCCTCTACCCAAAGGCCCTTTGCTTTTTCGAGCCTTGTCTTTAAATTGCGTAGCACGGTTCTTACCATGACCTCTGCTTGTCCATTTGCTTGTGGATGTGTCGGGCTGGAGTGAGGTTGTTTTATTTGAAGGTCAGAACAAAAAGAGTTCAGCAGCTTGTTGTCAAACTGCTTGGCGTTGTCGCTGACAATGGCATGGGGAATCCCAAAGCGACATACCAAGTTTTTTCAGATAAAATCTTTGACCTTTGCGTCTGTGATTTTTGCTAAAGGTTCTACCTCTGACCACTTGGTGAAGTAGTCGACTGCCACTACCACGAACTTGCACTGTCCTTTACTGAGAGGCAAGGGGCCTAGGATATCGATGCCCCACTTGGAGAAAGGCCATGGGCTTGAAATGGTTGTTAGCTCCTCGGGTGGTTGTCTTGGCACAGTCGCAAAGCGTTGACACTTGTCGCACTTTTTGGAGAACTCCTGGGCGTCCCTCATCATGGTAGGCCAGAAGTAGCCCTGTCTGAGCGCCTTGTGGGCAAGGGAACGCCCTCCAGAGTGATTCCCGCAGATCCCTTCGTGGATTTCTCGCAAGGCATAGTGAGCTTCTTCAAGTGAAAGACATCGTAACCATGACAAGGAATAGCCTCTCTTGTATAGAGTGTCCTGCAAGATGGCAAACTTGGAGGCCCTTATCCTTAGCTTCCTGGCCTTTAGGGGATCATCTGGCTGCACACCCTCTTGGAGGTATGCCTTGATTTGGGTCATCCAGTCTGACTTAGTAGATACACAGTCAACATTTGTGGCCTCCATGTCCATCCTGCTGGGCTCGCACTGGTGACCAATTAGTACTGGTTCCCCTGATGAGGCTTCCATGGATGAAGCGAGCTTTGCGAGTGCGTCGGCAGCCATATTATCCTCTCTGGGGATGTGGTTTATCTGGAAGCAGTGGAATTTTGTGATCATGTTTCTAGCCATGCTGAGATATTCTTGCATTTTGGCTCCTTTGGCTTCGAACTCGCCCCTCACTTGATTGACTATCAGCTGAGAGTCACTGTAGGTGGCAAGGTGTTGAACCTCTATTTCCATCGCTAACCTTAATCCAGAAAGAAGGGCTTCGTATTCCGCCTCATTATTGGAAGCATAAAAGTGGAGCTTCATCGCATATCTGAGAGTGGTGTCATCTGGGCTGATCAAAATTAAGCCCGTCCTCCTCCTTCACTAGTCGAGGAGCCATCTACATAGAGTTTCCAAAGCAGATGAGTGGAGAATTTAGAATTTGAAGTGGAAGACCGGGGAGGTGCAGCCTGTGATGCCTGGGCATCCGGAGGTGAAACCTGTGGTGCCTGGGCATCCAGAGGTGCAGCCTGTGGTGCCTGGGCATCCAGAGGTGCAGCCCGGGATGCCTGGTCATCAGAAAAAGTTATTTGGGCTCCTCGGGAGGAGACTTGGGCGCCTGCTTGAGGGTCTTTGTTAAGCTTCTTGATGTCTCCGTTGGGCATTTGGGGATCCTCACTGTTCCATCTTCTGTTGGTGTGAGTTCAGCTACGAAATCTGCTAGGGCTTGTGCTTTGATGGCCGTCCTAGGTTGGTACTGAATGTCGAATTCCCTGAGTTCTACTGCCCATTTAAGAAGTCTGTCAGATACGTCCGGCTTTCCAAGATTCTTTTAAGAGGTTGGTCAGTGATGATGTAAGACCCTGTACTAAAATTAAATAAAAATACTAATATCTTAAGAGTTTTTCAAATATGAATAAAATGAGGATAAAAACTTAGAATCATTGTTGAAATATTAATCATGAAGTTTGAGTTTCGAACGGATTGACTTTTGGGTCAAACTTAATTTTTTTTTGGATGTGTTTAAGATTGATAAGG
Source organism: Ilex paraguariensis (assembly GCA_963454935.2). Taxonomy (NCBI): domain Eukaryota; kingdom Viridiplantae; phylum Streptophyta; class Magnoliopsida; order Aquifoliales; family Aquifoliaceae; genus Ilex; species Ilex paraguariensis. The sequence continues at coordinate 589,079 of CAUOFW020001558.1, forward strand.
GTAACTAAATAAATATATTAATTTTTTTTATCAAAATAACATTACCATTGAATTCGGGAGGTCGGAATACATTGGGAGTGGTAATATGGGATGTATTAGAAGTTAGGAAGTATTTTAGAAGTAAAACCAAATTGGAGTGAAATTGGGTAAAAAGGGGTGATAGACACTTATTAGTATTTTGATCATAACTTTATATTTTGATGTCCAATTGATCTGAAATTTTGACAGGAAATAGTAGACATCTAGGGCTACAAAAGTTTAGTTCATGCAAAATTTCCAATTCGACCTCTAAATGGGTCAAAACTGACCTGGAAGTCGCACCAAAAATCTGTGAACAGTACGAAGGAAACCCGATTTTTTCTGAATAGAAAATATCGGGTTTTGCTCGATTTTCTTGCCCTATAAAAACCTAATGTCGTCCCTTTAGCATTCATTTCACCCCTCCAAACCCTAGGAACCATTTTAGAGGAAAAGAGGAAGATAGAAATACCAATCAAGAGGGATTTATACCTTGTAGAAATCAAAACTTCAAATTCTTCAAGAATACATTCTCCTCCCATTTTCTTCCATTCTTGCTACCCTCTCACCCAAATCTTTTGAAACCCTAGGAGGAGAAGATTAAGAGGAAAAGAAAGGAGAGCAAGAAGGTCTTGAAGCTTGGGTCTTAGCTTGGAATCTTGATTTAATGTAGGGGATTTTCTCTCAATCTCTCACATTGAGGCTAGATATATATATATATATAGATATATATATGTATATAGATATATGTTTCTTCACTCTCCTTCTCATATATATAATATGAAATACATGATTCTTGTTTTATTTGTAATAAATGCCATGTTTTGAACAATATGAAGGGTGGGTAACCACCAAAGCTCTATTGATTTTTTTTTTATCTTCAAAGACCTAGTTTTCAAGAAAAGAGGATTTTCTCCTAATTTCTTCTTTGTCTTTGATTTTAAAACTTTAGTATTGAATATTTATAACAAAATGATATATATTACGATCTCTTACATATTTTCTTGGATTATTCGATTATATGACAAATGTGAAAACAAAATTGGGGATTTTACTATATTTGGGAAATTGTTGTGAATTGTGAATATTCTTGATTTCCTCATTGTATGGTTGTTGTGATGGACTTGGATTACCTTCGAGAGATGCCGTAGAGTGTTAGAGGTTAGTCTATCCCAATGGGGGGTGAGATGGTTGCCTAATGCTCGTAGTGGATCGTTGTTGTGCTCGCGATCACTATTGTTCACATATACACCGAGGAAAAGGGTTAGTATACTAGACACCTTGGGAGGATTTCTTCAATGCCGTAGGAGACGGTACACGCCCTTCCTAAAGAGATTTGTGATTGTGGGTTGGAATTGGTGGACTAGGCATGATCGTTAGGTAGATTCACGAGAAGCAATCAACATACATGGTACGGGAATGAACCAAAAATACATGAAATCGGGAGTTGAGTCGTTCTTGCCGACGCATTGGTATGAGACAATGCTTAGGGAGAAGCCCTTCTTAAATAGCTTAAATTAGAATTTTGTTTATCGATGCTAAACTCACTTTATTCTTTTAACTGATTATTGCTATTGTTTAAACTTGAGATCTCTTTTAAAATGTCACTGTTTTCATTCCAAACCTATATATATGTTAGTTGTGAAATGAGACCGACCGTTTGTTATGTTTTTCAAACCTTGTTTGAGTTGAGAGGATTTTGCTACAGAGCTTCGTGCTCACCCTCTACAAATAAAATTTTTTCAGATTTCACACTTGAGGAGGAGTTAGGAGCCGAGGAGCCCACCCATTGAAAGACTCCGCTTGACGGGGATGTGGATCCCGAGGTGGACGCTTAGAGCGACACTTTTATTTTGTTCTAGACTAGATTATGCTTAGAATATCCTTTTGAACTCTAGTTCATTTTTGTTATTTCCGCTGCGTTATATTATTACATTTTGGAGATGTAAAGGCCAAGATTAGACCTATTAATTTGGGATGATAGTGTGGATATGACATATGATGAATGCAAGTTTATTTTATGATGGAAAAATGGACCCGGTGTGGTCAATAGTTATGCATATGTGGACCCGGTGTGGTCAATTGTAATATAATTGTACAGGTTGTGTTTTGGGTAGAGCTCCCCGTACAAAGGAGACTCTGCCCAAATTTTGTTAAAATATGAATGGTTGATGAATGAAACTTTCGTCGTGATGAATTTTACTTAATGCTCTCATACGGTAAATGGTTTTTAGAATGTAATGTCACCCACGGGGGTTTTTGGGGCGTTACAGATGACCACCATACGATGGCCCTGGAAGTAGTGTCGTAGCCGTCTCGCTGTCGTGACCAGAGCGAGTGCCAGTTTTTCTAGTGCTGAATATCTGACCTCTGCCCCCGGTATGCCCTGCTCACGTAATAAACTGGTTTCTGCACTCCATTGTTGTTTCTAACGAGCACTGAGCTTACCGCTGATGGGGAAGCAGAAAGGTATAGATGGAGAGTTTCTCCAGGGGTAGCATGTGACAGGAGGGGAGGTGCTGCTAGGTAGGCTTTGAGCTTTTGAAAAGCCTCCTCTGCCTCAGGTTTCCACTCAAAGGCTTTTCGGAGAGTTTTGAAAAAAGGGAGACATTTATCTGCAGATTTGGAGACAAACCTATTTAATGTTGCGATTCTTCCATTGAGGCGCTGGAGCTCCTTGGTTGAAGAGGGTGACTTCATGTCAAGAATGGCCTTAATCTTGTCAGGGTTCACCTCAATTCCCCTCTGATTGACCATAAAGCCCAGGAATTTACCAGACCCCACACCAAAGGTGCACTTCTCAGGGTTGAGCTTCATGTGATAGGACCTCAGGACGTTGAAAGTTTTTTGGAGGTGATCAATGTGGTCTACTGCTGCAAGGCTCTTTACCAGCATGTCATCCACGTACACCTCCATTGTTTGCCCGATCTGAGACTGGAACATCTTGTTCACTAGCCGTTGGTAGGTTGCTCCAGCGTTCTTTAGCCCAAAGGGCATGACCCTGTAGCAGTATGTTCCCTTTGGCGTGATGAATGATGCCTTCTCTTGGTCTGGGGGATGCATGTTAATCTAGTTGTACCCCGAGTATGCATCCAGGAAAGTGAGCAACTCATGCCCAGCGGTGGCGTCGATGAGGAGGTCAATCCGCGGCAGTGGATAACTATCTTTTGGGCATGCCTTGTTCAGTTCTGTGAAGTCGACACAGAGACGCCACTTCCCATTAGCCTTAGTAACCATTACTACGTTGGAGAGCCACTCTGGATACGCCACTTCCCTGACTGCTCCGTTATCAACCAGCTTTCTAATCTCCTTGTCCATGGCTTGGGCCCTTTCAGTGGAGGCTCCCCTTAACTTTTGGCGAACAGGCTTGTACAGTGGATCGACATTGAGGTGATGGGTAGCTACTTCCGAGTCGATGCCCTCAAGGTCCTCATGCGACCAAGCAAATATGTCCATATTACGCTTCAAAAATTCAATCAACAGGGGAGCCAGCTCTTCAGAAAGGGAAGAGCCAATGTAAATTCTTCTGTCTGGGTGCTCCTTTTCTAAGACCACAGGGATGAGTTCCTCGACTGGTTCTCCTCTTTCTGTTGCGGAGTCATCCCTTGGGTCAAGGACCTCAACTTGCAATGCTTCTTGGGGCTTCCTAGCCTTCATAGAGGATACATAGCACTCTCTGGCTGTTATTTGGTCCCCTTTGACCTCTCTGACTCCATTTAAGGTTGGAAAACGGAGAACGAGATGGTAGGTAGATGGCACAACTCTTAATGTGTTAAGAGCTGGTCGTCCTAATATGATGTTGTAGGCTGACGGGCATTCTATTACCAGGAAATTGACCATGACTGTGGAGCTTTGGGGTGTTACTCCGGCGGTGACGGGAAGTGTGATGGATCCAAGGGGATACACTTTTTCCCCTGAGAATCCAGTGAGGGGTGACCTGATTGGCTGTAGCCTCTCCCTGCTCAGGTTGAGCTTGTCATAGGCCTTTGCAAACAGGATATCTGCAGAGCTGCCACTATCTACCAGTATCCTGTGCATATGAAAGTTGGCCACCGTCATGGTGAGCACCAAGGGGTCGTCATGGGGGTGTTGGATTTCCTCCAGGTCCTTGTTTGAAAAAGATATGACCTCGTCGCCTTCCTGCTTCGGCACCTTAGATGGGCGCATCTCGTAGACATGTCTTGCCTTCCTAGCATCGGCCTTCATCGCGGAAAGTGATTCTCCCCCACCTGCTAGTCCCCCTGAGATAGTGTGGATTTCCCCCACAAGCTGCTGATCTTCTTGGTTGTGAGGTTGTGGTACTCGTACCCTTCCAGCAACGTACTGACGTAAGTGACCATACTGGATGAGGTCCTCAATTTGCCTCTTGGGGTCGTAGCAATCGTCGGTGTCATGCCCGTGGTCACGATGGAAGCGACAATACTTGTTAGGATTTCTGCGATTTAGATGAGACTTCATTTTTCCAGGCCACTTTATCGCGGGGTCATCCTGGATCTGGAATAGGATGTGTTCCACGGAAGCATTGAGGGGAGTGAAGGGTTGACGGTTCCTCTGAGGAGTAGGACCTAGCCGGTCCTTGACAGGGACTTTCTCTGTCCTGCCATATTTATTGCTGGTTTCCTTCTTATCGTCCTTCTCTCTTTTCTTCCTTTTCTCACCTGCTCTGGAAGACTCACCCCGCCTGGCCCTTGTGATGTCTTCTGCGTTTATGTACTTTTGGGCCTTGGCTAACAGCTCTGGCATGCTCTTCGGTGGGCGCTTCAGAACTGAGAAAAGGAAACTTGATGAACGGAGGCCACCCAAGAAGGCGGTCATCGTCACCTTGTCGTCAGGTTCATCAACTTGGAGTACCTCCTCGTTAAAACTAGTGAGGTAACTCCTCAGGATCTCCTCGCGGTCCTGCTTTATACTAAGCAGGTGCATAACTGACTTCTGGTGGCGACGCCCTCCTATGAAGTGTGAGACGAATGATCTGCTAAGCTTGGCAAAAGAGGTAATAGAGGCGGGGGAGAGCTTAGCAAACCACTGTCGGGCAGACCCCTTTAATGTGGTTGGGAATGCCCTGCACATGATTTCGTCTGGTACGTTGTGCAATTGCATCAAGGTCTTGTAAGTGTCGAGGTGGTCCAGTGGATCCTTTGTTCCATCAAAGGTCTCCACAGATGGCATTTTGAACTTCTGAGGGAGGGAGTAGTTTGCTACATCAGGTTTGAAAGGGGTATCAGTACGCCTTACTAGGTAGTCAACAGTTTCGGGTCCCTGTGCCTTCATGGCGTTGAAGACATCACCGAGTTGATTCTGTACCTCCTTTATCTTCTCGTCCCAATGATTGGGGGCTCCTATGGAATGATCATGGAAGTGGCTTCCATGCCCCATGCTTTGGTTTTCACCCTCATCCTCTTGGAGATAAGGGTCCTCTCCCTGGAAAGCAAGGGGAGGTGGAGGTGCAGCTCCCTCATATTGGGCTTCCCGAAGTGGGGTGCCCAATGGGGCACCCGGGCATGGAGCAACAGGGTGTGGTGCTCCTTAATGTCCAGGATGTGGAGCTCCTTGGGGTGCTCTATGTTGTGCACCTCCGTGGGGCCCTCCATGTTGTGCACCTCCGTGTGGTGCTCCACGTTGTGCACCTCCGTGTGGTGCTCCACCTTGGGGTCCTCCATGTTGTGCACCTCCGTGTGGTGCTTCTCCTTGTCCAGCAAATATGAGTTGCAGTAACTGTTGGTTTTGAGCAACCAGTTGCTGCATGGTCTCCAATATTTGTTAGGGATTCGGGGCTAGAGTATCCGGAACAGGGTTGATAGGCGGGGGATCAACCTCCTCCTCTCGTGGAGGATTGTCTTCGTGTTGGTTCATGGATTGAGTAGTGATCGCCATTAGTTAATGGATGTAATGTTCAGGAGTGAGAATTTTAATAATTCCCACAGACGGCGCCAAACTGATGATGCACAAAAATGGTTTTGCACACCACCTGTCAAATGTATGTAATAAATGCAATGAAATCAATGAGAAAATTAAAGAAAACACAATTTATAGTGGTTCGGTCAATTCAACCTACGTCCACTCTTCAATGGCTTCAGTTGCCGGGTATTTTATTGATTCAAAGGTATGGAGAATAGAGATACAAGCTTTGAGAGAGAGAATGGAGAATCAAAGAAATAGTAATCTCCGGTAGTCGGTTCATCCTCTGTAAGTCTCTGGTGGGGCGTGACATTCCTCTCATTCTTCTACCAGATTGGAGCTATTTTATAGCAGCTAAGAGATCATTGTTGTGGAGATCATGACATATCCTCAAGGCTTCTTTATCGCAGCTAAAAGATTATTCTTGGTGGAGATCACGACTTATTCTCAACGGAAGGAGGAGGTTGGGGAGCTCTTCATGAAACGTGGTCAAAGATTGGACCGTTTCCTTCGGTGGTGTAGATAAGCTTCCAGTGCTCTCCTCTTGATGACGTGCTAAGCAAAAAGTCTAACCGGTCTTGGACTTGGTGGATTTGGACCGTTTCCTTTGGTGGTGCAGATAAGCTTCTCATGCTTTCCTCTTGGTAACGTGCTAAGCAAAAAGTCTAACCGGTCTTAGACTGTCTTGGACTTGGTGGAATCAAAATTAGGTTGGGCTCTTCAACTGGAGTTAGATTTTAACACATAAATTGGACTATTTGGGTTTAACCCATCAAATAGTATCAGTGGAGTTGGATGGTGCTAATGCTCCCACTAATAGAAAAAGTGGCTTTCCCATTAACAATAAGAGTAGCACATCAACCAGCAACAATCAGACCAAACCCAGGTTGAGGAGGTCTTAGCTAATAATTGAAATGCCTTCAATTCGGACAATAGATGACACATGTTACTTACCCAAAAAAAGAAAAAGAAAAAAGAAATGACACATGTTTTCATGCAGTGTAAATCCCTTCATTAAAAGGCTCTGTTTTGACCGCATTAGTTTTAAATGATATAAACAACCTTGAATTCTCTTTTTCATCCTTTTCTTCTCGTGGGTTTCTCATCCTTTTCTTCTTGTGGGAACAGAGTGAAAACTTTGTATATTTGCATTAATTTTTTGCCCGTTACTTTGCCCTTTTTTGTTTCCATTTTTCAACATCTTTTTGGTCTTTCTACATTTTTATCCCCCGAAAGATATTAAAATTCTCACTTTATACCCTAAAAGATCATTTTTTCTACGTTGCATCCTCCTTGTTCTAAATTGCTTGCAATGTGGCCCCTCAAGCCAAAATACATCTCTCTTCCCGTTAAATCTCATTGCACATTCGAAGCACATATTTTGTCAATGGCCAAAACTGTAAAAACACATTTTCTCTTTACTTTTATTATTTGTGAATCACATACCGTGAATTCAGGTGGACTCATTATATATAAGTGATTTTTTTACCCATCAACAGTAGATAATATTTTTTTAAGAAGAAAAATTGAGAAAATAATTATTGGAGAGGACCTAGACATAACCAAGGGGAGACTAAGTTAGACATAACCACAAATGGCATGGCGCAATTTTATTTTGTTTAGTGAGAGTGAATAAAAAAATTATTTAGTGAGAGTAGTAGAATTCTTCGTTAGACATACAAATCTTTTCCATTATGTTATTGTACCAGGTCATGAAGCCAAAGAAGCAAGCCCACCTGAAAATGCCAATGTCAACCAACACTTAACAGTCCCAAAGCTTAGACAATACAACTGGTGGATCCACATGGTCATTTTCTCTCTCCTAGTCCTCTCTGGCCAATCAGCTGCCACACTCTTGGGAAGACTCTACTTTGACAAAGGTGCAAAGAGCAAATGGATGGCAACCCTAGTCCAAAACGCAGGCTTTCCTATCCTAATTCCCTTTCTCTTCCTGTCACCAACTAAACAGGGGATTGCACAAAGTAACCAAACAGAACCACCGTCTACCGTAATCCTTGTCTCCTTTTATACCTTTCTTGGTGTATTGCTAGTAGCAAATTGTACGTCATACACAATTGGGCTCCAATACCTTCCAGTTTCTACTTATTCTCTCATTTGTGCAAGTCAATTGGGCTTCAATCCTCTCTTTTCCTACTTCCTTAATGCCCAAAAATTCACTCCTTTTATAATGAACTCTTTAGTCCTTCTCACCATTTCCTCCACCCTCCTTGTTTTCCAATAAAACATCAAAAGGGAAGTACGTTATTGGGTTCATGTGCACTGTTGCTACATCTGGTGGTTATTCATTGAACCTCTCTATAACCAAACTCGCCTTTCGAAAAATTCTTAGATGGGAAACTACACAGTGGTCATGGACAAAATAATCTACCAATCTCTGGTGGCGATGTGCGCGATCCTAGTGGGGCTTTTCGTTAGCGGGGAATGGAGGAATTTGAGAAGAGAGATGAGGGAATATGAACTTGGAAATGTATCGTACATAATGAACTTGGTATGGACTGCTGTGACATGGCAAGTGTTTAGCATTGGAGCTGTTGGGCTGATTTTTAAGGTCTCTTCACTGTTCTCCAATGTCATAAGTACCTTGGGTTTGCCCATTGTTCCGGTTCTTGCAGTGTTCATTTTCCATGACAAGATGAGTGGAGTGAAGGTGATTGCAATGTTGTTGGCCATTTGGGGTTTTGCATCTTATATCTATCAGCATTATCTCGATGATTTGGAATTGAAAGATGAAAGTAGAATCGTTAATGAAGTTTCTTTAGTTGAAAAACTTTAGGTACCATTTGACAACCCTGCTTACATTTATCTTTAATTTTTTGCTTATTTGAAAAATTTGTTAAGTATAGCTTTTTTTGCAAATTATTTTTCTTTTTTGTTCAACTCTTCGTATTCTTTTAAGCATAATTGCATGCATACTAGTTTTTATTTTTGGTGAACCTTGGCAGCACGAGTGAATTTTATTGATTCAAGAAAAAGAATTACTCCTAACTAGGGGGGACGTATGTACCATACCCCTCGATACAATCTAATTATACAGTTCAAATTTAGAAATAATGGAAAGGAAAGAATGCATGCTTAGTACAATAAAAGAATAAAAATAAAACCTCAAAGAATCCTAAGCATGCTGCCTTTAAATTCGAAATTGGAAAGTACTCCTCTGATGTTGTGTAGTAGCTGTTAGAAAATAAATCTGCTCTAGAATTTTTGTGCTGGCAGTGACCAGATATGATCGGAAGACAGAAAAACCGCTCAACAGTCACGTGAACAGTGGAAACTTCAGACCTGTGTGAACTGTGGAGCTAACTGAAAAGTCCATCCAGTGGCGTGGACAATGCAGAAAGAGGGAGAAAGATCTGATCCAAAAGGTGCCTAAATTTCCAAGAGGGAGAAAGATGTTGATGAATCATATCCACTAAGAGTTGAGAATCAGTCTCAATAAAAATGGGGTAGAGCTCTAATCCAAACTGAAGCAGCAAGTGCAGCCCATCCAGTAGAGCTTTGATCTCTGCTTTGATATTGGTGCTGAGCCCATAAAAGTAAGAGCCGGCTAAGATCAGTTGGCCCCATTGATTTCTCAAAACAGCCCCACCTCCAGGTAGACCTGGATTGCCCTTTGAAGAGTCATCTGTGTTCAACTTCAACCACCCCTCTGCTGGGCACTCCCATTTAATCCACCTTACCAACACATGGAGTTGTCTTAAAGGAGGAACATGCAAGGAAAGCAAGAGAGCTTGAGCTTGGGCAGTATCCATAGATCTTGGCCTTGCATTATATGCTTGTAGCTTCCAAAAATGTAGAACAAAATTAAACACAGCAGTGGGGTTCTATTGATGACCTTCAAACAGCCTTCTGCACCTCTCTCTCCAAAGCTGCCAGAAGACCAGAAGGGGTAAGCCTCTCATTAAAGAGTGATAGAGTGATGATAGTTTGAATATTCTGAGCAATCTTTTGAACCGAGTTAGAGGAGCCTCCTTATCTATTAATTGCAAGCCAAATAGATTTGACAGCTTATACCAAACAGATTTCGCAAAGACACAATCGCAGAACACGTGCCGGACTGATTCAGCTTCGTTTCAGCATAACACACATCTACTGACCGTTGATATCCCCTTGTTTCTAAAAGTGCAATACATGAATGTATGGGTAAAATATTGTAATAGTCCTCCAAATATGCTTATTTTTGTTTTCATTCTTCTAATTGTGTTATTTAGTTCATCAAGTTTACAGTTTGTGCTATTTTAGTCAAATAGAAATTGGCGGTTCATGCTAGCTGACAGAGGTGTTCACATGAGCATAACGGTCAATTTGTGTTGTGAACATGCAATATAGTGAACAATTAAGAAAGAGAAATCGAGAAAATAAAAACACAAGATTTACGTAGTTTGGTAGAAATCTTACTTACGTCCACAAGAATGATTTTTCTTTGATTATCATCAGAATCCAAAAGGTTACAACATATTTGTAGGCATCAGTTAATAACCCTAATCTTGGTCCAGCTAGAAAACAGTCCTAGTAAATCTGATACAATAATTCAGGATAAACTTCTTAGATTACCCAATCTTGGTGAAACTCCTCTACCAGATGTACATTGAAAACCCCGAATGTATCCATCTTTGCTGCGGGGTATTCCCTGCATCCCCCAACCTATTATTCAACCCCGACAACCAAACAGTAATATTGCCCATTGACTTATTGAATATGGACCTCTCATTATTCCCAACAATCTCCACCTTGACAAATAATTTATCACTTTGGAAAAGTACCATAACTTATCTTTACCGTGAACCCAAATGTTGGGGATGATCATGACTCAGAAATATTAACAAATTTCAAGAAATACTTGAATCTGTTTGAAGGAATTTGCTATGTCGATATATTAGCTACATTCTCGAAAGAATGCTTAATTTCTAGTACCATCTCCCTAGTTGCAATTAACTCTCTCAGGTTTTGTCCTAGTATAACACACTTGATGCTTTTTCAAATAAATG